>JAMXBC010000157.1:0-39280 GCA_024138005.1 Lumnitzera racemosa | reverse complement strand
TCTCTTAAATTTTCACCTTCAGGCCTTCTAGTTAAAAATACATCAAAAATTTTAATTGCAATTTTTAAAGGTTGAGCACTTTCTTTCTTTCTTTTTTTTTTTTTTTTTTTTTTAAAAATTTTTGCAAAGCAAAACCTTGTTTATTTTTTTAAAACCCCCGGGTTGCTGCCCCTATAAGTAGTTTTAAGTTTAAAATTTTGCCAGTGTCAAAAAAGAAAAAATTTTTCCAAAAATGATTGAAAGTAAAAAAATAAAATATAATTTAAAAAAAAAAATCCCTTGTTAACTTTATTTTTTTATTTGGTTCACCCCCTCCCATGGATGTTTTAAAAATAAATTTTTTTTAAATTTTAAATTGATAACACAAGTATTCTTTTCCATGACTTTGCTTCCCAAAAACAAAAGTGAAAGGGAAAAAGCAAATAGCTAAAAAAAAAAACCACCTTTTTATTGTCACCCCTTCAATTTACTGAATTAAAAACCAAAAAAAAAAAAAAAAAAAAAGGACTTACAAGATTATAGATGAAACCTAAAAGTAACCAAAAAATATTAATAGTTACCTTAAATGTCCTTACAGGGGCTTGTTGGGGAATTTAAGTTCCCCTTTCTAACTTCAAGTAAATCTTTAAGATTTTTTAAGCATTATCTCCCCATAAAAAACCCAAACAATAAAAAATAATGAAGAAACCCTTTCAAATCTTTTTTGATTAAAATGGAAGATTTCTAAGCAAAAGGGCAGTGCTTTCAATCCAAAAATTTTCCCCTTATATAAAGATATCATTTTAAAGCTGGCATATTAATTACTTTTTTCCTATTAGATATTGTCCATTTACAAAAAGGGGACCATATTATGGACGGTGCTTACTTTGCTTTTACTTATCATACTTTAAAAATTTTATTTTCCAAGCATTAAAAAATTTATGTAATTACTTAAAAATTGATTTTTTTAGATGATGAAATGCATCACATACTTTCCGTTACATTTGCTTGCACGAGATATTTTTTACTTGCAAAAAAAAAATTTTAATTTTTTTTAAAAACCAAAAAGGGGGTTTTTTTTTTAACCCAAAAAATTTCCCCTATTAGCTAAGACTAATGTAATTAAATTTGTGTAAATATATATTTCCAGTGGAAGGGGTTTAGTCCAAATCCTCCTCCCCTAAATGAATATATAGCTGCAAAAAAAAAAAAAAAAAAAAAAAAAAGCAATTTTGGGTTAATTAAATGTTGTCATGAAATTTGGGTATCTTGTGATTTAAACCCTGGGGGTAGGGATCAATGCGCGAGTTTTCTTCGCATACCATGAGACACCATACGTACCCCCCGGAAAAAAGGCCCTTTTTTTTTTTCGAATCCTACTGTATTTTTAAATTTTTTAAAAAAAATTAATATAATTATTAATTTTTTTTTTTAAAAAAATTAAAATTAATATAATTATAATGATTGGAAGAAAAAAATTTTATTTATATTTTATATCATTCATAAATATAACAATAAAAATTAATATCAGGTATTATAAACTTTTTGGGGAAAATTAAAGAAATACATACACATATATATATTTTACGAAATTTAAAACCTTTGGGACTCTAGTACTTTTTTTGATTATGAAATACAATTAAAATCATAAAAATACAACAAAATGCATCAATAAATTAAGAACGGTATTTTCTAACACCTTTCACTTCTTGCGGAAAAAAACCCCTTTTAAAATTTTCAAAAATCCTTGTTTTCCCTTAAAAAGGAAAACAGTTATTTTCAGAAATTAAATTCAACTATTCCCATGGAATTCCCGCTTATAATAATGTTACCTATCACTAATTTTTCCTAACTTTTTAAAAGTTTGTCTTGAAACAACATATTAAATTTTTTAACAACAACTTATTTATTTTTTTTTTTTTTTAATTTATAGTTTTTTTTTTTTAAAATTTTTAGATATCCCAAATATCACCAAAACACATTTATCTACAACTATATTAAAAAGTAAAAAATTTTCAAATTTTCAAACATAAAAAAATTTTATTGTTATTTAAAAAGTATTAATTTTCCCAAAAATTTTAAAAATTATCCATCATAATGTATTAATTATTGACAAATATATTAAAGAACCAAATACAAACCTTTTTGCTTAAAAAATTTTTTAAATATTCTATCAACAACTACAAAAAATTTCCCAAGGGATTTCAAATTTTTTTTCTAAAAAATTTTTGTTATCTAAAAATATATTTTTAAAAATTTTTAAAATTACATTTTTTTTCAAAAAAAAATCTTCATTTTCTAAAAAAGTAAAAAAAAAAATTCAAAATTTAAAGAATTTTTTTCGAATGCTTTTTGCCCTTTCTTCACCCAAAATTGAACATTTCCTTTTTAAAAAAAATTTTTTCCAAAACCCCAAAAAACAACCACTTTCCCCCCACTTACATGTTTTGAGAAATTTTTAAAAATTTTAAATTAATGAACAATCATTAAAAATTCAGAATTTTATTTTAAAAATTTTTTAAAAAAAAAACGAAAAAGATTGAAATTTCCCATGAAATAATATGTGTCGTTACAAAAATAATGCCCAAAAAAAGGCCTATTCCTTTGGGAATTATGAAAAAAATTAAGAAAAATGGGGAAAAAACAAAAACACAAAATTTTATCTTCAAATTTGACCATAAGATTACACATGAAATAACTAAGAACAAAATTTTTCAAAAAAATAGAACATCGCATGTATATAAAACACCCACCAAAATTGAAATTCCAAAAATTAAAAATCCTATACAAAATCACATACTAAAATAAAACAAACATTTTTAAGAGGAGAAAAAAAAAGGGAAAAAAAAAATAGCAAATAATATAACATTTGAAAAGGGAAGAAAAAAAAAAAATTTAAAAATGGAAAGGGGGCATGAGGGAGTATCACAATCATGATCTTTTATCGCCCTCTTTTCTGATTTCATTTTTCCACTTCAAAAAAGAGGGAAACATGGGTAATGATTTTTAGCTAAACTTCTTTCCCAAACTTCATTTTTGCTTTTAAACTCCCCAAAACCCCGAAATTTTTCCCAAAAAGGCCCCTTTAAATTAAAATATAAAAAGTACCAAATTCATTCAAAACACAAAAAAATCTTTGGAGAGCATAAAAAAAAATTACTAAATTATCAGTGTACCAAAGTGTAAAGACAAAAATTTAGTAAAGGGTCATAGATAGCAATGCATAAGGAATTGTGGGATTCGGGGGAGAAAATGACATAGTTAAATTTTTTAAACCCCCCTAAATTACAGCCCATTAGGCCTAATCAAAAGGGACTTGGGGATTGTGGCCAAAGAGAGAGTTCTAATAGAACCCTTTCTTTGAGAATTTTAAATATATAATATATATATTTAAATGCATTCATGATAGTGGTAAGTATACCATTACGCAAACAAAAGGGGGTTTAAATTTGTAATCTGTCTCAACTTTTTGGCAAAAAAACCCCTAGAAAGCAAAAACTTTTGATCCCCAAGAAAAATTTAAAATTTTTTAAACCCAAACCAAAAAATGCTTTTTGGCTTTCAAATTTCCCAAATTTTTCCCAACCCCCCTTCCTTTTGCTTTTATGTAGAAAGCCCCGAAAAAAGGGGGATTTTTGGTCTGCCCCCCATTTTTATCAAACATAAAAAAAAAAAAAAAAAAAAAAAAAAAAAAAAAAACCCTTTCCCAAAAAGTCAATTTTTTTACAGAAAAACGGGAGCAAGCAATTTAAAACATTTCTTTTCCGTGTAAAATTTTTGTTTTTGTTTCACCCGACGACAAAGGAGGAAAGAGGAACCAAAAAGGGAAACTTTGTCCTGATTTTAAAAGGGAAAAAAATTAATCTCCAGAGTGCCCTTTTCCTTTTTATATGCTTATTTTCTTCCGGGTTTTCTATACTTTAAATTGTAAAATAAACCCAACCTTTTACAGGAATATAAAAAAAAAAAATTTTTGTCCAATAAATTTTTGGGGTCAGTTTAAGTACTCTGATGTTTTCCCTTTGATAAAATTTGCCTTGTTTAAGGCTGCCCGTAAGATTGTCATTACAGGGGGGGAATTGGTAGCATTTGGAATAGTAAAGACAATTGACCCAAAATTTTTGGGGGACCCTACATATATGTGATACTCCTGTTTTTTTTAGTTCTAAAAAAAACAGAAAAGAAATTTAAATATTATTTTATAAGGTTAATGCGATGGATATTATATTAATTTTTAAATTATAAATTTTTAAAAATTTTAAAGGGTTTTAAAAAAGGGTTTTTTGGGGCTAAAAATATCCAAGTAGATTAAACTCATTAAATTTATCTAAACAAATTAAAAAATCTCGCTATTAACTTATTTAAAATGAGAGTTAAATAAATCAACTTAAAAATTAAAACTCATTTCTACCTCTATTTTTTGCCTAAAAATTTTAATTGGTAACTTTTTTTTCTCAATGAATTTTAAAAAAAATAAAACCTTTTTATCTTTAATGGTCATTTGCAAACCCAAAAAAGTGAAGAAACGGGGCCCAAAACGCCTTCAGGGGAGGAAAGACTTTTAGTTGGAGTGGGTGATTGCCTACGATTGAATTAAGGCTAAAAAAAATTTTCCCCATTGAACCTTCAATTTTAGGTCAACACTTTCCCAATGGACCTTTTCCGATAAAATTTAAAAGCAGTTTTGTAGAGATGAAATAAAAAATCCAAGACCCAAATCGGGAAAAATAGGTGGGGGGTTAGCTAAGCTTAGGTATATTGGGTTTTTAGAACTATTAGAAAAGAAAAATTAGACAGTATAATTATCAAAAAAAAAGAAAAGTTTAAAATATTTTTATATCATGGGTTTTTATAATACGAATAAAAATTTTTATGATATTCATTATTTAAAATAAAAAGTATTGAATTTAATATTGTATTATTTTCTAATATTAATTTAATTACATTTTTTTTATTATTTTAAAAATACAAAAATTTTTAAAAATTAGCTAATATTTAAAAACCTTCAATTAATGTTTAATATTTTTTTTATATTTATATTTTTTATCCTCAATACTTTTATTTTTATACAATGAAATAACTTTTTTTACCCTAGATTAAAATAAAAACAAATTTTAAAAAAATTTTTTTCTAATTTTTTTTTAAACTTTTTTTCCCTCTTTTTTCCAAATTTAATTTTTAAAAACAAATTAAAATTTTTTAAAAAATTTTAATAAATCCCAATTCCTAAATTCGCACAATCAAACTAATTGTATTTAGAATTGGGGTATCATAAAATTATTGGATTATTACGAAGGTGTGGCGGCAGTGCTTGGGAAAATTTTGTTCGTAGTGGTTTTGGGGGTGAGTGGCTTCGTCCCTTTTTCTTTTTGATAATGAAAAAATCAAGAATTTAAGGACAAGTGTAAGATAACCAAACTCGTCACCCTTCATCAAAAAAAAGATTGACAAATTCTATAAATTTCCCTACACTTTTTTTTAAAGGGCCGGTTTTTTTTTTATAATTTTAAACATAAAAAATCTTTTTTTATTTTAAATTTTCATAATTATCGAAACAATTTTGGGTTTATAGATTCAACAGCATACTTACAAGAAAATGGTAGAAAATTTTCTTTAAAGTTTATCAGGCGATCCTAATATTGTTAAAGTAGGGGCTGCGTGCGATAAAAGGTAAAAAGGGTCTTGTTTAAAAGAGAAAGTAAAGGCATGGTAATCTTCCTTTTAAACCCTCACTTTGGCTTGAAAATTTTAAATTATATAAAATATAAAAAAAGTACCAAAACCCTTTTTAAAAAATTTATATGTGAATTCCCATATTAAAAAAAAGCAACAATATAAATATGTTTATAAAAAATAATTTTATGTTCATAATATTTTGGGTTTTTGATTTGAACTATCATTAGTTTTTTTTTTATGATTATATTTTTTTTTTTCTAACTATTATATTTTAAATAATTTAAAGAAGAAGAAAATTTAAAAATTTTAAATCGATCAGTTAGGAGATAGTTTTCTTGCTACCAAATTATAGTGTCTCGAAAATTTCATTTCTAGTTATGCAAAAAGACCCTTTTTTTTTTTAACTTGTCACCATGGAAATATGAGGACATTAACCAAATTTATTTTGATATTTAGATATTAACTAAGCGATGAATGTAAAATAACATTGAAAAAATAAGCGGGTTAGGGCCCCCCCGGGAAAAAAAAATTGTAAAATAATCATAAAAGGGTTTTTCCCCCAAAAAAACCCAATTATGGCGCTATTTTACTTTACTATTTTAACAGGGGGGGATACAACCCTTTATCCTTGGGACAACCCAAAATTTTCATTGACCTTGCAAGAATAAAAAATTTACATCTAACAAAGACTCTTCATGTCAAATTCAAATACAAATTTTAATATAGATTGATATGGTCAAATTAAAATATACATGCATATTCATGGGAAAACGAGAATTCAGACCAATCTTACAAAAACTAATCGATTGCTATTATACAATTTTTTTTTTGGGTAACAAAGGTAATATTAAATTAATTTTTAAAAAAATATTTACAAAAACAAAAAAAGTCCAAAGGTAATATTATACAATCTTATAGTGTTTAAAAAAATTTCCCACGAATTACGATGTCTCCGGCAGGTTGCACGTGGTTGTGAAAAAGATTGGTGAATATAGGTCAAAGGAGTTGCTTCCTTTAAGATTGGGGAAGATTGTCTGCATTTCTGCTCTCAGAGGATTTCATTTAAAAGGGGGAAATTTTTTAAACGGGAAAAACTTTTGTTGTATGACACGACAGTAAAAAAAATTTTTGGTTTTTAACCTGTGTTATTGGTTGGCTTGCTCTACATATATACTTAAAATTTTTGTTTGATACATTTATTGCATTTGAAAAATAAGCAAAAAATCATAGGGGTTTTTTTATTTTTTTATAAATAAATAAAAAATTGTTTAAACAAAGACTTTTAAAAAAATTACAAAATTTATGTTAAAATTTTCTTTTGGGTTTTTTTATATAATTTTACTATTGTTGTTAGAATCACCATTTTTTCAAACCCCCTTGTGAAATTTAATTTCATATGTATTGCTATGTTTTTAATTATTGGGGGTTTTTTTACATGAAACATTTTTTCTTTAACTTGTCATGATGCGGGGAGGGGGCCTTAAACCCCAAATTTGTTTATATCTTAGAAAATTTAATTTAAAAAATAGAGAAAAAAATTATCAAAGTTTTTAAAAAAGGAGTAATTTTTTTTTTTATTTTATTAGTTAACATGTGGAGCCATACAACCCGACCCGGCCGTACTATGCAGAATGGCATTGACCTTGGCAACAAAAAAAAAAAAATTCACATCTAACCAAGATTATTCTTTTCGATCAAAAAAACGTTTTTTAATGTAGCATAATTTGGGCAAACAAACCACAAAGGGCCCCTGGGGGGACAAATTTGTGATGGGAAAACAAGAATCTGACGAATCTTACTCTAACTAATCGATTATTTTTAAATACCAAAAGTTGTGTAAGGGGTTTAAAATAAAAGAAAAAAATTACTGAAATCTCCGCTAGGTCAATTTTACGAATACTAATTCCTTTTTATAAAACAAACTCAAATTTTTAAAGAAATCTTAGTCGTTATCTTATATAAAAAAAAAAAAAAAATACTACGCTCCCCCAAAAATTTTTTTAAAAAATTTTTCAGTAACCCTCTTTTTTTTTCGGTGGAAAAATGCATAATTTTTTGTCTTTTTCTTTAAAAAGTTAAAAGGTTTTTGTCCCTTTTACAGAGGGCGCTGCACTCAAAAGAAAAGTACTCTCTATTTTATTAAAGCACTAAGAGGGAACATTAACTAATTCTTTTTTTTTTTAAATGATTTTTTTTTTTTTCTGATAACATTTACGGCTTAAATGAGGGCAAAAATTTAGATAATATAGCATTATGTTCAATTATAAAAATTTTTAATTCAACCTTGATTTCTAGATCACTATATTAAATTTGGATAGCTAGATTTTTGAGAAAAAAATAATTTCTTTTAATCAGAACAATATTAGTATCCAAAACTCATTTTTAACTAAATTTAAAATTTAATTTAACCCCCGCTCAATTTAAACTCTCAAGCTAGAGGGGAAAAATATCAAGAATTTTAAGGTTTTATTAAAAAAAATTATTCGAATAGATGGGGTTTTCAGATCGAACAAAGCCCTTTAAATAAATCGTTATCAAATCAAACTTAAGTAATGTCAGCAAAACTCAAAAACCCACAAGTAAGTTTTGGGTCGTTTTACAGAATTGAATTCTCTTAGTTTTTTTTTTTTTCTTTATTCCTTAAAATATAGTTATATAAAAATTTTGGGGGCGAATAAAGGGGAAAAAAAGATGACATTACTGGGGGAATTTAAAAAATATAAATTTATCTCAAAACCCCCGATTTACAAAAAAGACTCCCCCCAAAAAAATTTTTAAATTTTTTTTTTCTTTCCTGCTTATAATTGTGGACAGATTAACAAATTTTGACAGGGCCCCTTTGCAACATATTTTAACCGAGGGGTTTTTTTTTCCCAAGAATCCTCTCTAGTTGTCACGACGTATTAGGTAATTCTTTTTATGCAAAAAGGGAACGAAAGTGGACTATGCTGTTGCTCGTACCAAACATTACTCACTTTTAAATCAAAAATAGTATAATAACAAAAATTTATAATATAAAAAAATTTAAAAAAAAAAAAAAAAAAGTGGGAAATTAGTTTTTTAAGCAATTGAACAAGGAAATGGTCGTGAAAATTTTCCCCTAAAAAAGGGGGCACGCTCTCCTCCAAGTTTCCCCACACCAAACAAGAGAGAAACCTTATTCACCCACCCTTTTTTATTTACATCAATAGGAAAAAAAATGGGCATATAATTCGGCTATGGCTAGTGGTGGAACCTTGCCCAAACGTCTAAAATTTGGGGATCATGGGGGCGGGGATAAGGGGGATCGCTGCTGCAAAAGGGCTTCCCGGGCCAGGATCCTATAGTGTTTGAGGCAAAAGGATTCCATCGGTGGGTGTGGAAGCATTGTTTTTTTCATCCACTAAACTCCAAACCCCTAGATGTGATTTTGAGTCTCGGATTACCCTTGGCCCGAGAGGGACAACACTAGCTTCCCTACCCCATGCGAAGTACTTGAGTACTTGCATGGCTATGCAACACACTTTGAGGTGTTGAATACGTGAAGTTTTAACTCTGGGGGGTGGCCATGCATACCAAGGGGGCCCACCCCCCAAATTGCGAAACCCGGGTCCCCATAAAATTGCGAACCACCCTGCTGAGTATGGTCCACTTTTGAGTGGCCCCCCAAAATTTGGGGGAAGTTGCTGTGATAACACCCATCCAACACCTTTCCCGGGTTTTTATTTTCTATATTTATTTAGTATGACCAACATTTAAATGCATTAAATTAAAAAAATATTTAAGAACTACAGCTATTAATTTTCACTAAATAATTGATCCTATAGGATTATGTAACTTTGGAGAAAAAAAATTTGAGATGTATCAAGTTTATGATAATAAAATTCCTAAAAAGTACACACTATGTAAAAGTACCCCTGATATAAAAAAAACTAACCAGTTCAAAAATATAAAAGAATAATGAATAGTTACCTAAAAAATACACTACTTTGTTTTGTCAAATATCAAAGAAATAATTGATAGTTACATGTCATGGTGATATAAAAAGGGCATGTTTTACCCCCCCAGATCTTTTTTTTTTTCCAATTTTATATGGTATTGTGAAAATTGGTAGAGATAAAAATAAGATATTTTAATTTAAATATTTAAAGCTTTTATTGGCAACCAACTTTTTAATTATATCTATTTAAATGAAAACGACTAAAAAAATTTACACATTTTTTGAATCATTATGATATCAATCGTTATAAAGGGATATTTTTTTGAAAAATTTGTGAAAAGTAATTTTAAAAAATCCAAAACCCACTTAAATATCAAAATGGAAAGAAAAATTTTTTCTATTTTAGCAAAAAAAGGGGGAAAAAAAAAAATATTTTCTTTGGATTTTCAATTGCAGCTGTTGTTATTCTAAAACAATACATTTAAATGAAAGTACATATGTCAGTGGTATGGAATGGAAAATGCGGTTGTGGTGTGCAATGGAATATGGGAGATATACCTAAAATGCCAACGTTCCCCAAGAAGAAAGGTCCAAAGTCTATGAAGGAAAGGTCATTGCATTCATGGATTACTCAAAACTTTTGGTAAAGAAAGTGCCAAGGAGCTTCTTAGAGGAAAGAAGGTTGCAGTGATTGGCTACCAAAAATCTGCGATCGGGGGGGGGGGTACTAGCAGTAGAGTGCGCCGAGGCAAATCAAGGTATTTTAAATTTTTAATCTAAGTTTTGTCACATTTCGATATACAGGCATGCCCTACACAATTATACTTCGTACCTTCACCAGAATCGTATTCAAAATGCTTAACTCGTTATAATTAAGCTAAATATTCAATTTGAGGAAACACTCCACCTGATCAAAACCCTCATATACGCTTTTATGGTTAAGTTAAAAACATTATTCAGCCTAATTTATATGCTAATGGAGAAATGATTATATATATATAATATAGTAGTTAGCTTTCTAATCATAGTGGAGAACCTCTCCCTAGTGCGATAGCTCGTTTGCCTAGCCACTAAGAGGTTTAATTTAAATCACATGTCCAAATTGAATAGAATAATTGCAAAATTTAGAGTGAAAGCCAATACAAATTTCCTCTAGGCAATGATGAATCAATATGATGATTTCGCCCAACTTGCAACAATCTCATAGTATCATCATTTTAATACTAGTTGAAAGGATGCATAGAAGAATTCGAACAGTCCTAAGCATGAAAAACTTATATTAATTTTTTTATTGAGTCGCAAAGGAGAGTAGAGAGTAGGAGGAAAAGAGAGAGATAAATAAAAAATTAATATAGTTTTTCATGCTTAGGCCCAGTTCAGAATTCTTATCATCATCTTTTCACTAGTTTAAAATGTGATACATTGAGAATGTTTGCAAGTTGGGCGATCAATCATATATTCACTCATTGCCTTCGAGGCACTTGTTATTGCTTCAACCTCTAAATTTTGCAAATTATTCCCTTCCAATTTGACATGTGATTTAAAATAAACCTCTCCTAGGGCTAGGGCAAACGAGCCTATCGCACTAGGGAGAAGGCTCTCTCACTATGATTAGAAAGCTACATATATATATATATATATAATCATTTCTCCATTATCAATAAAATTAGGCTAAATTAATGTTTTTTAATTAACCATATAAGCGTAATATGAGGGTTTTGATCATGGTGGATGTTCTACTCAAATGAATATTTAGCTTAATTTATACGAGTTAAACATTTTGAATACGATCTTGTGAAGGTAACGAAGTAATAGATTGTGTAGGCATGCAATGTATATCGAAAATGGTGACAAAAAACATAGATTAAAAATTTAAAATACCTTGATTGGCCCTCGGCGCACCTCTACAGCTAGATCGATCGCAGATTGGTGGTGTTTTGAGAGTGGTCTAGGGGGTGTGTTTGTGGGAGGGTGGTGGTTTGGGGTGTCCAGGATCACTGCAACTTTCTTTCCCTATGAACTCCTTTGCACTTTCTTTACCAATTTTTGAGTAATCCATGGAATGCATGACTTCCTTCATACTTCCTGACCTTTCTTCTTGGGGAACGGAGGCATTTGGTATACTCCATATTTCCCATGCAACCACAACCATTTCAAATCCATACCACTGCATATGTATTTTCATTTAATTGTATTGTTTTAGAATAACAACAGCTGGCAATGAAAATCAAAAGAAAATAGTTTTTTTTTTTCCCCCCTTTTTTTGCTAAAATAGCATAATTTTTCTTTTCCATTTTGATATTTAAGTCTATTTGGATTCTTTAAAATTACTTTTCACAAATTTTTTCAAAAAGAATATCCCTTATTATAACGATTGATATCATAATGATATCAAAAATGTGTAATCATTTGAGTCGATACATTTAAATAGACTATACTTAAAAGTATGCTTGCCAATAAAAAGCTTGTACTATTATAAATTAATAATCTTATTTATTTAGCTCTACCAATTACACAATACCTATATAAAAATTGGAAAAAAAAAAAAGATCTGGTGCTAATACAATGAACATATAATATACACACATGACATGTAACTATCAATATACTTTGATATTTGAACAATACAAGAAGTGTATTTTAGGTAAATATTCATTATTCTTCTTATATTTTCCGAACTGGATTAGTGTTTTATATCAGGTGTACTTTTTACATAGTTGTACTATGAAGTGAATCTATTTATCATAAACTTGATACATCTCATTTTTATCTCCACAAGTTACATAATACCATATAGGAATCAATATTTAGTGAAAATTAATACTGTAGTTCTTAAATATTTGTTTTAATTTATGCATTTAAATGTTGGTCATACTAATATAATATATCAGAAAATAAATAACCTGAAATGGTGTGGTGGTTGATTCATCAGCAGCAACTTCCCAAATCGGCATCACACTCACTAGTGGACCATACTCAGGCAGGGTGGTTCGCAATTTCATGGGGACCGTTGCGCAATTGTGTGGTGCCACCTTGATCGCATGGCCACCACCCTAGAGTTAAACTTCACGTACTTCAACACTTCAAAGTGTGTTGGCAATAGCCCATGCAAGTACTCAAGTAACTTCTGCATGTGTAGGGAACTAGTGTTTGTCCCTCTCGGCCAAGGGTAATCCTAGAACTCAAAAAATCACATCTTAGGTTTGAAGTATTAGTGGATGAAAAAGAACAATGCTTCCCACACGCACCGATGGAATCCCGTCGCCTTCAAACAATATAGGATCATGGCCGGCAAGCCTTTTCGCAGCAGCGAACCCACTTACCCAAGCTCCTATGATCCCAATTCAGACGTTTTGTACAAGGTTACCACCACTAGCCAGAGCCGAATTATATGCTATTTTTTGCCTATAGATGTAAATATAAACAGGGCTGAGAATAAGTTGCTCTCTTGTTATGTGGTGAATCTTGGAGGAGAGCGTGCCCCCTTTTATAGGGGCATTTGCCACGAACCTTTCCTTGTTCAATTGCTTAAAATACTAATTTCCCACTTTTTTCTTTTTTTTTTTAATTTTTTTATATTATAAATATTATTGTTATTAATACTATTTTTGATTTAAAGTGAGTATAGCGAGATGTTTGGTACGAGCAACCAGCATAGTCCACTTCGTTCCGTAATGCATGAAATAATTACCTAATACGTCGTGACAACCTAGAGAGGATTCTATAGTCAAAAACCTCGTGCTATCACATATGTAATGCTAAAGACATGTCAAAATTTGTTAATCTGTCCAAAATTATCAGCAGGAAAGAAAAAAAAAAAAGTAAAAAAAAATACGTTGGGGATCGAATTTTGTAAATCAATGGTTGAGATGATTTATATTTTTTTGAATAGCCAGTATTGTCATCATTTTGTTCCTTATCTCGATATCTAATTATATATAACTATATTTTAAAGGAATAAATTGAAAAAAATAAACTAAGAGAATTTCATTCTGTATAAACAGCCAAACTACTTGTGAGTTGTTTGAGTTTTGCTAGACACTTACTCTAAGTTGATTTGATAACGATTTAGTTAAGCTTTTTTCGATCTGAAACTCCACTATCGAATAAATTTATTTAATCAACTAAAATTTCTTGATATATTCCATCTAGCTTTGAGAGCGTAATTGAGCTGGACTTAAACTTAAATATTAATTTTGTTCAAATGAGTTTTGATACTAATATTGTTCTGATTAAAAGAAATGTAATGTTTTCTCAACTAATCTAGTCTATCCAATTTAATATAGTGAATCTAGAACTCAGTTGAACTTACAAATTTTATAATTGAACATAATGCTATAGTTTATCTGAATTAGACTCATTTACAGCCGTAAATGTTATCAAAAAAAAAAAAATCAGTAAAAAAAAAAGAATTAGGTAATGTTACCTCTCTAGTGCTTTAATAAGATAGAGAGTACTTTTCTTTTGAGTGCAGCGACATCGTGAAAGTAGACAAGAACCTTCACCTTTTTAAAGAAAAAGACAAAATTATGCACTTTTCCACCGATTCAAAAGAGGGATTACGGTAAAATTTTTGAAACGTTGAGCGATAGTATTTTTTTTTTTTTTTTATATAAGATTAACGACTAAGAATTTCTTTAAAAACAATTGATTTGTTTTATAATAAGGAATTAGTATTCGTATAATTGACCTAGCGGAGACTTCAGTAATTTTTCATTTATTTTAAACGCTACACAGCGTTGTTATATAATAATAATCGATTAGTTAGAGTAAGATTCGTCAGAAGTCTTGTTTTTTCCCATCACTATTTGTAGCCGGGGGAGGGTGGGGGGTGGGGGGGGGGGGGGGTGGTGTGCGGATGGGGGGGGGGGGGGGGGGGTGTTTAGTTTTGAACCAATACTGCTACATTAAATACGTATTACCGACACGAATAATCTTGGTTTAGATGTGAATTGGTTTTTAATTTTGTGGCCAAGTCAAAATGCCATTCTGCATAGTACGGCCGTTGTCTGGTTGTAATCTCCACATGTATTCACTAATAAAATAATAAAAAATATTACTCCATATTTAAAACTTGATATTTTACTCTATTGTTTTTATTAATATCTAAGATATAATCGAAATTAGGTTAATACCTCTACCTGCTTCATGACAATTAAAGGAAAAAATGTACTGTAAATAACCCCAAATAATAATACATAGCAATCTACATATGAAATAACTTATCACAGAGGTGTATTGAAAAAATGGTGAATCTAACAACAAGTATAAAATTTGTATAAAACCAATAGAATTATAACTATAAAATGTCGTAATTTTATAAAATCCTATGTTTAAACAATTTTATATTTATTTATAAACAATAAAAAGCCTCATATAGAATTCTTCGCTTATTTTTCAATATGCAATAAATGTATCCAACAAATTGTAAGTATATATGTGAGAGCAATGCCAACCAATAACACAGGTTAAACACCAATTTTTTTCTACTGTCGTGTCATACAACAATGTTCCTGTTTAAGAATCCACTTTAAGTGAAATCCTCTAGAGCAGCAAATGCAACAATCTCCCAATCTAAAGGGAACGCAAACTCCATCGACCTATATTCCGACCAATCAATCATTCACAACACGTGCAAACCTGCCGGAGACATCAGTAATTCGGAATATTTAAACACTATAAGATTGTATAATATTACCTTGGACTTGTTTTGTTTTTGTAATATTTCTTAAATATTAATGAATATTACCTAGTTACCAGAAAAAAACATTGTATAATAGCAATCGAATTAGTTAGAGTAAGATTGGTCCTGAATTCTCGTTTTCCATGAATATCATGTATATTTGAATTTGACCATATCAAATCCGATATTAAAATTTGTATTTGAATTTGACATGAAAGTCTTTGTTAGATGTAATTTTTTATATTCTTCTTGCCAAGGTCAATGCAATTCTGCATAGTACGAAGTATACAATGGTTGAATGCCCCAATGTTAACTAGTAAGGTGAAAAAAATACGCCATATGTTGAAAACCTGTATGAAATTTTACAATTTCGTTTTTCGGTGGAAACAATAACATCTATATTATCCATGATTATTTCATTCATCGCTTAGGTTAATATCTAAATATCAACTAATTAGTTATGTCCCTCATATTTCCATGGTGATCAATTTTAAAAAACAAAGATCTATATGCATAACTAGAAATGAATTATCGAGATCACTATATTGGTATGCAAGAACCTACTCTCCTAACTGATCGATTAAATTTAAATCTCTTCTCTTTAAATTATAATATATAATAGTTTAGAAGAAAAATATAATCACAAAAAACAACTAATGATAGTTCAAATCAAACAACCCAAAATAATATGAACGATAAAATATATTTTTATATCATATTTATATTGGTGCGTATATAATAAGGGAATTCACAATCAATATATTAAAATTATGGGTTTCGGTACTATTTAAATATATATATATATTTAATTATCAAGTCCAAAGTGAGCGTTGAAAAGGCAGATTACCATGCCTTTAAACTTTCTCTTTAATCCAAGACCCTTATACCTTTCCATCGCACGTCAGCCCCCACTTAACAATATGAGGATCGCCTGATAAACTTTAAAAGACAAATTCTACCATCTATCTTGTAAGTATGCTGTTGAATCTATAATCAAATTGTTTCAGAATAAGTGATGAGAATTAATATAATAAGATGTTTTATGATCAAATTATAACTAACCGGCCCATTAAAAAAGTGTAACGGAATATAGATTATGTCAATCTTATATTGATGACGGATGACGAGTTTGGATATCTCTAACACATGGCCTGCAATTCTTGATGTCCATTATCATAAAAATAAAGAAACGAAGGCCACTCAGGACACCACTAACGAACGATATTCCAAGCACTGCCGGCACATCCTCGTAATAATCCAATATTCTTAACTGTACTCCAATTCTAAATACAACTTAGGTTTGATTGTGGCGAAATTTATGAATTAGATTGTGGTAAAGGGGGATCAATATTTGATTTATAAATTAAATTTGTTATAAGAATGAAAAAGATTTGCAAAATTAGATAAAATGCCTTAAAATTTGTCTACTAATCTACGTAAAAAAATTAATCTTCATTGTACTAAAAATCAAAGTATGGAGGATATAAATATAAATATAGAAAAAAATATAAACATTAATTGAAGGTATAAATATTAGCTAATATTTTAAAATTTGTACATTTAAAAATAAGAAAAAAAATGTAATTAAATTAATATTAGAAAATAATACAATATTAAAATGCAATACTAGTATATATTAAATAATGAATACATAAAAATTTATATTCAGTATTATATAAACCATGAAAAATAATACTTTACTATTCTATGGGGCGGGAGAATGTATTACTGTCTAATTCTCTATATCATAACTATTTCTAAGAACCAAATAATACCGAAGCTTAGCTAATCCACCACCCATCTTGTTCCGATTGGGTCTTGGATTTGTTATTTTCAATCTCTACAGAACTGCGTAATTTGATCGAGAAAAGGTCCATTCGAATGAATTGGTTAACCTAAAATGAAGGTTCAAATGGGGGTAAATTTTATTGCCTTAATTCATATCGTATGGCACATCAACCACTCAACTGAAGTCTTTCCCTATCCATGAAGGCGCTTGCCCCGTTTTCTATCCACTTTCTTGGTGGCAAATAGACCATTAAAGATAAAAAGGTTTTATTCTTTGAAAATTCAATGAGGTAGCAAGTTACCAATTAAAATAATTATAGGCTACAAAATAGAGGTATGCAAATGAGTTTTAATTATAAGTTGGATTTATTTTAACTCTCATTCGCTTCGCATTTTAAATAAGTTTAATAGCGAGATAAGTTTTAATTTGTTTAGATGATTTAATGAGTTTAATCCTACTTGGATATTTTTAAGCCAAAAAACCTTAATTAACCATTTAATTTCAAAAAACTTTATAATTAATATTTAATATAAATATCATCGCATTAACCTTAATAAACCTAATATAACTTATCTCTACGTTACGTAGAACTAAATACACAGGGAGTAGACATATATGTACGGCTACCTCACAATTGGATCAATTGTCTTTACTACATTCCAAATGCTACCCTAACATCCCTCTGTAATGAAATCTTAACGGGCAGCCTAAACAAGCAAATTTCATCAGGCCAAGCAACAGAAGTACTTAACTGACCGCAAAAATTGATTGGACAAACATTTTTTTGCTATATTCCTGTAAATGGTTGGATTTATTCTGTACAAATAAGTATAGAACCAGGAAGTAAATAGCATATAAATGGAAACGACACTCGTGGAGATTAATTTTCCTTGTAAAGTCAGGACTAAAGTTTCCTTCTTGCTTCCTCTTTCCTCCTTTGGTCGTCGGTGAAACAAAGACAAATTTGACAAACAACGAAACAACTGTTTTAAAAACTTGCTTGCTCCTGATCACTGTAAAATATTGAACTTTGGAAGGTTTTCTTTTTCTTTTTTTTTTTTTATTTTTATTTTTGTATAGTTTTGCATAAACTGGGCAACAAAAAATCATTTGTTCGGGGGCTTGTCTAACATAATAGCAAAAGGGAATGGGGGTTGGAAATTCGATTAGAAAAGCCAAACGCATTTTTTTGTTTGGTTATAATTTGAAATTTTCTTGAGATCAAAAGTTTTTTGCTTTCTAGTCTGATAGCCAAAAAGTATGAACAGATTACAATTAAATCCCCTTATGTTTGCGTAAATGGTACCTACTTACCACTATCATGAATGCATTAATATATATATATATATATATATATAAATCTCAAAGAAGGCTTCTATTAGAACTCCGCTTTGGACCACAATCCCACAAGTCCATTTTGATTAGGCCTAATGGGCTGTAATTTTAGGGCTCTAAGATATTTTAACTATGTCATTTTTCTCCCTCTGAATCCGACAATATCCTTATAGCATCTGCATCTATGACCTTCACTAATTCTATGTCCTCTTTTACACTTGGTACATCTGATAATTTAGTAATTTTTTATGATTCTACTCCTAAGATATTTTGTGTGTTTTGAATGAATTTGGTACTTTTTTATATTTTAATTTCAAGGCCTTGATCAGCTGAGTTTTAGAGCAAAAATGAAGCTGAATAAGATTTAGCTCAAGATCATTACCCATGTTTGCCAATCATGATTTTGAAGTGGAAAAATAGAAATCAGAAAAGATGACATCAAGATCCATGATTGTGATACTCCCTCATGACCCGCTACAGTTTTCATTTTTTTTTTTCTTACTTCAAATGTATATTATTTTTGCTAGTTTTTTTTTCCCATTTTTCTCCTCCTTAAAAATGTTTTGTTATATTTTAGTAATGTGAGTTTTGTAATATGGATTTTTATATTTTTGGTATTTCAATTTTGGTGTGTTTTATATACATCCGATGTCTATTCGTTGAAAAAATCTTGTTCTTAGTTATTTCATGTGTAATCTTATGGTCGAATTTTGAAGATGAAATTTTGTGTTTTGTTCTTTCCCTTTTCATAATTTTCTTCATAAATCCCAAAGGAATAAGGCTTTTTGCTTTATTTTTGTAACGACCACATATTATTTCATAGATTCCAATCTTTTTCGTTACTTTTTTAAAATTTTAAAATAAAAATCGGAATTGTTAATGATTGTTTCATTAACTTAAATTTTTAATAATTCTCAAACATGTAAGTGTTAGGAAGTGTTGAAATTCTGGGATGGAAAAATTCAAAATAACTGGAATGTTTCAATTTTGGTGAAGTAAGCAAAAGCTTCGACAACAAGCATAATTTTGAATTTTTTTTTTTTACATTTTTAGATAATGAAATTTATTTAATGAAAAAAAATGTAATATTAAAATTTTGTAATATATTTATAGATAACTAAAATTTTTTAGATTCAAAATTGTAATGCATGAATTTTTGTAGGTGTTGATAGAATAGTTGGAAATTTTTAAAGCTAAAAGTTTGTATTTGTTCTTTATATATTTGTCCAATAATTAATACATTAGATGGATAATTCTTAATATTTGGAATTAATACTTTTTAATGGAAACAATATAAATTTTTAGTTTGTAATTTGATATTGTTATACTTTTAAATAATAGTTTAGATAAATGTGATTTTTGTTGCATATTTGGGATATTCTAATAATTTTGAAAAAAAAACTATAAATTAAAAAAAAAAAGAATCAATAAGTTTGTTGTTAATAATGAATATGTTGTTTCCAAGACAAACCTAATGTAAGAGTTAGGAAAATTAGGTGATAGGTAACATTATTATAACTGAATTCCATAAGATCGTTGAAGTTAATTTCGAAAATAACTAGTATTCCTACTTAAGGAACAAGAGTTAGAAAATATTAGAAGAGGTTTGTTTCCGTGCAAAAGAAGTGAAAGGTGTTTTAGAAAATACCGTTACTTACTTATTGATTGCATTAGTTGTATTTCATGATTTTAATTTGTATTGCATAATTCATAGTAAGTACTAGAGTCAATGGTTTCAAAAATTCGTATATATATATATGTGTATGTATTTCTTATAATTCCTCAATATTATATACATACCGTATTAATTATTATTTTTATATTTATGAATGATATACAATAAATAAAATTATAATCTTCACAATCATTATAATTATATTAATTTAATTTTTTAACAAAAATAAAATTAATATTATAATAATTTTTAAACATTAATAATACAGTAAATCGAAAAAGTAGGCCTTTTGCCGATAGCTACTATGGTCTCTCATGGTATCGCAGAAAACTCGCAGCATTGGATCATACCTAGAGATTTAAATCACAAGATATCAATTGCATGACAACATTTAAGTAACGAAAATTGCTTTTTTTTTTTTTTTTTTTTTTTTTTTTGGCTAGCTATAATTAATTTAGGGAGGTAGATTTGGACTTAAACCCAGTCCACTGAAATATCATTATTTTACAAATTGAATTACCTTTATCTTAGCTAATAGAATTTCTGGTTAAAGAAACCAGAGTGGTATTACTATCTAAGTAACATATCTCGGCTAAAGCAAATGTAACGAAAAGTATGTGATGCATATCATCAGTCTAAAAACGTCAAAGTTAAGTAATTACATAAATATGTAATGCTATGGAAAAATATTGTAAATAATGCTAAGTAAAATGCAAATAAACAACCGTCCATAATATGGTTCCCATTTTTTGTAAATGGACAATATCTAATAGGAAAAAAGTAATTAATATGCCAGCTTGAAACTGGATATCTTTAATATATAGAAATAATTATGGATTGAAAGCACTGCACCTTTTTGCTTAGAAATATCTCCATATAATCAAAATGATTTTGAAGGTTGCTTCATTATTTTTTATTGTTGTTTGTTTATGGAAGATAATGCTCAAGAACTCTCTAAGAATGACTTGAAGTTAGAAAGGCAACTTAAATCTCAACAAGACCCGCTGTAAGGACATTTAAGTATCATTATATATCTATTGGTTACTTTTAAGGTTTCATCTATAATCTTGTAAGGACCTTTTTTTTTTTTTTTTCTTTTTGTTGTTAATTCAGTAAATAATTGAAGGATGACAATAATGGTGTTTGAATTTTTAGCTATTTGCGTTTTCCCTTTCACTTTTGTTTTGGGAAGCAAAGTCACGGTAAAGAATACTTGTGTTATCATAATATTTAGAAAATATTGATTTTTGAAAAAACCTCCTTGGGAGGATTATGAACCAAACAAAACTAATAAAGTTAACAATGTATTTTAGGTTAAATTATATTTTATTTTATCATCTCTACTCATTGAAGAAATTATTGCTTCTTAGAACACTGGCAATTTAATCTTAAAACTACTTACTAGGGGCAGCAACGGGGTTTAAATAAATTAAACAAGGTTTTGCTTTGCAAAATTTTCAAAAAAAAAAAAAAAGAAAGAAAGAAAGATAGAAAGTGCTCAACCTTTAAAATTGCAACTAAATTTTAGAATGTCATTGTAACTAGAAGGCCAACTGATAAGAGTGAAGATTTAAGAGATCTATTGTGGTTAAAGAGGTAAATGTACATGCGTCAATACGCTTGAGAATTTGAAGGTTAGACTCATATCCAATCTATAAATTTATGAGATAAAATCTTAATTCCTCTATTTTTATCCAATGTTTCATTATTCTATTTTGTTAATTTTTTGTTTATAGATGATTTGAAGGGGGTTGTACATCATTGCAAAAGTTTAAATAATAACATTTTTTCTTCTTCTCTTCTCTTCTTTTTTTTTTTTTTTTTTGGTATACACAAGAAGGAGATATCATTGATTTATTGGTATTATGCTCACACTCGCTCTCGATCCATCCTCTATTGAAAAAACCATCAAGTTGGTAGGTTGCTTTATGTTTTGGACCTTAAGATTTGAACTTTGTTACATGTTGCTTAACTTAACTTGATGCTGATTTTCCTTTCCATTCAAGATAAATCCGAGCGCTTCATTTCTTGCACGGTTCCCTACTAGAAGTTCCTCACAAGGTGAAATCTTCTCTTATTGTAACAAGAGAGCCTTGCCCATTGTAAACGATAATCAAGCAAGACTTAATTAGGCAAGATCCCTTCCAAAAGAGCTATCTTCGATAGAAAATATACAACCAATACCGGACACCATGTACAATACCTAGTCATCTCTATTAATTAATGATTTCCATTTGCTAAATCCTGAGATTTGAAATTGTTAACAACACATAAACCGTTGGGTTTTCATTTTTCTATGCTAATTTTTTTTTTTTTTTTCTTTTTTTTCTGATAGCTCATGTTCCTTGAAGATCAACACTCCATACTTCGTAAATATGTGGTGTGGTGAAACTCTGTTTACAATCTAATACCATTTCAAAGTGATCAATTTTAGCTCAGTCCAATTATGATCGAGACTCTTACAATAATTCAACATGAGTATTGTAGGATGGCGGGTACGTAAGTTTACATATAATTCGTATGATGAATCACAGTGGACAAGACTAGATTTCGAAATTAATGATTTACAGGTGGTTATCACAAGGAAACTTATATGCTCAGCCGAACATTTCCTAATCCCTACCATCTCATACATGCTAATTGATAGACTTTAATCAAATAATTAATTATTAGCTCCGTTGTAATGTAACGATACTATTCTTTTGTTGTCTGATGTCGAACAATTGTAACTCAAAACTTAAATTCACGTAGGTTCGAACACCAATCGAGAAAATCGTTTCGGACTATTAACTTCTTACATACGAGTAAAAAATGAAATGGGATTTTTTACTTTCTTTTCTTTTTCTTTTTTTTTTTTTTGCTGTTTTCACCTAGAATAATGAGAAAATCTTTAGATAACATAACATCCATAAATTTGCAAAGGAAACAGATGACCTGCTTAAAATTTAAATTTTTTCGTAAATAAAAATAATTTTCAATTAATTGGAAGTTTTTCGCGTGTCGAATATCAACTTGCGAAAATTTATAATCCGATATATCGCGTAATGTGTCTTCCATATTTTTCAGTACTTCGCTATAATCTATTAAACCGCATCGTTATTAATTATCTTATCTTTAATATGTTTGGTTTTATAAGGTATTTCCAGAACCAATGGTGATGGTATGTCTCGGTTTGGTCACGTATTGGAAAGTAATTGTTGAAGTTGTAATAATGTAAACTTTATTGTTTGATCTGAATATATCATCTTCGCATCAATGCGACTGAAGTTCCATAATTTTTTATAGGAAAGGGGTAATAAGGCTGCTATAACACTTTATCCATTAATCATATTTCAATACCCGGAGGAAAGCAAAGATCACTTACGTATGAGAGGAACAACAGGAAACATAGTTTTCGTTGATGCGTATAAAAGATTACTATATTCTATATGTCTAGCCAAGGATTCTATTGAAATCTTAGTTTATATGCAGACTCGTGAAACGCAACTGGTGGTTCGTTATTAATAATGGGGAAACCACAGTACAACGTTGGTTAATGGCCGATGAGCTTCTTGATCATTTATATGATGGTTCTGATTATATTGCTTTTGGAGGAGTGGAAGGAGCTGGAGTCAACGAATGCCCTCCGGTAGGTAGTGGAAGGTGCCCGATGGTGATTATTACCGTTCATGTTTTTTTGCAAAGCTCATTCGTGCGATTCTGCGACAAGAAGTCCGCATTGCTTCCTGGGTCCGAGAAATTACTATTAATAAGGACAAATGCTATGGCTTCAAATATTTCGGTATGTTGCCTGCTCCACTAATGGAGTTCACCATTCAATTGGGGGGTCCGGAGGAAAATGTTCTTAGTTTTTTGTGCAAGATTTGTGAGTATTACAATTGTACTCATGAATATATAATTGGGTTGCGTTGTGAAACGTAGCATTATTCTTCTACGTTGGATGATACACTAGCAGGCATCTTTCCTCCCAAGAAGGGAAAAGGAATATTTTACCTTCTGCGTGAATATCCATTCTCATCTCGTTTGCATTGATTCATCAATTTAAGAATACAATAGATGTTGGCTTCTTAAGAAAGATAGTATTTTAATACTGGGGCCTGCTCACATATAGAAAATTTAGTACTTTATTAGAGTAATAAACCAAGCCAGGCCAACTCCAGTGGACTCAAATGAGAGAGAAATTCCTCGATCAAAAGGAAAATGCCCCAGGGGTAAATTAAAAGGAGATGAAAATTTCTTATTTATGGTTGTTTTTAGAAGTAAGGTTTCCTAGATTTTTCCCTTTTAGATTTATTACCTTTCCAACGCTGCCTACAATTACGTTTTGACCTGTTTTTAATTTTCGGGGTAAACTAAGGGCTAGTCTTAACTCCACCGTTCACACATCAGTTCCTTAAACTTGTGAACCACGACCCATGAACTGCGGTATCTTAATTTTTTTTTAAGTAAAATTAAAAAATAAAAAAACATTAAATCTTAATTTAAAAAAAAAAAACGATTTCAAAACAATGTAACCTTTTAGCCTATTTTATGAGTAGTTTAAGAGGTGCATTTATTTTTACCGAACATTAGCAACATGGAACAAAAAATCTAGAAAGAAGTTCAAAATAAAACAAGTTACTTCCCACATTATAGAATGGAATTTTCTTTTGATAAAAGTTTTATATACACCAAATTAAGGGATATTCTTTTTAAAAGCGTATCTATTCTTATATTTTAATTATCAACATATTTAAAATATTGTGAATGGAAATAATTTTTCCTTTGTTATTAATTTTTTAATTTTGATTATAATATTATAATCAACTAAGATCCTACATAAACTTATTAATTTAAATTGATAAGGGTCAAACAATAATTATTGCCATAAGATAAAGGTTATTGCATAGCAAAGTGCAAATGAAATTATTATATATAAATCCAAAATGAATAATTTATTATGGTGGATCACAGTCCAAATTAAAGAGTCTAAAGTCTATTAATTAAAGGAGAAGCTAAAAATAGATGCTAGAAATATATGAAAGAAAATTTAATATCTAAGTTGTACTTGTGTTTATCTTTTTTCCAATGTAACAAATTTTTAATTTGGAAAATACTTAAAATGCAATATATATACGGCAAATCATGAGTTTTTGGTTGTTCTTCCTGTTAATGCATTTTTTTTTTTTTAATTTAAGTTGAGTTTCTAGGGATTTTATAGTGGTTCATCCTGAAAAATAATAATTTTACCATGCAAGTCATAGTGCATCCCCTATAAATTTGCGAAAAAGGGCTTAAAAGGAAGTATGTTAATTGTGACAATCCTCACGTATAACAAGGAAACGACTATCAAAACTATTCATGGCATAAATTTTCATAAGAATGCTCGAATCGTTTTGAAACAATGAGCATGTATGAAATAAGCATTTCAACACTTTATATTCTGACTTGGTCAAACTGACCTAATTTCTACTTAAATGCTAAGAAATTCGAACCCCGTGAGTGCTTGTAGGGCTTAGACACCTAATTGCATAATGGAAGACTAAGTCCCTTTTCTTGACTATTGAAGAATAGAATTGCATAAGAGCTTACCGTTGTATGACTTATTCCGTCGCTCAAGGTCATCAATCGAAACTACGGCTTCCTCATATGTTGGTTGGTTTTGGTTTAAATCCAATGGAAATCCACCTGTAGTCTATACCTCTACGGATAGTGATATTCCAATTGGTTCAAGGTAAAGAGCGAAACTAACTATCTTTCATATACTTGTTTTTCATTAAATGCGTAATGAAGATTTGGAACAGTAGAAATATTTAAATTAAAAACTATTATCAAGTCGTTATAGTTTAGGGTATAAACACGTGATTTCTCAACGGGATAATTATGTTTCGAATTTTATTTTCTCCTAATTTAATATGTAGATAGTTGGCGGAAAAAAAAGAAAAAAGATGAAAGTAGTTGCTCCTAGAAAATTTATATGTCTAATGAAATACACTATACGACAAACTATTGATCTAAATGACGAAATCTCACTCTGAGTACATAACTGTAGAAAAAAAAGGAACATAGATTGCCCTTAATAAAATGGGCTAATCAAACAATATTTTTTACTAGTTAAGAACTTTGAAATTGTTGTACAACAACCATCATTAACCTTAGCTCTGATCTCTTCTCCCTTGCACCATTAATACAAAAATTAACATAGGGTCTCTAAACGTTCTCTCTTCTTCCTTGCTTGTATGATATGGTTGTTTTAAAGAATAAACTTTCTCAAGAAATGTCTTCTTAGCAATTGAATCAACTTCACAAAAACTTTTTTTTGGATGTATCAAATATTAGTGTTTTAATTTATTTTTTTAAACCGGAAATGCTTATATTGTATGTTTGTTTTTGGTTACGTTATTTTCTTTCTTTTTTGTTGCTCTAAATATTATATAAATGCTAAGTGTGATTTGTATATGGATTATTACTTCTCGGGATTTTAATTTGGTGGACTTTCCGTTAAATGTTATGTGTTTAGTTGGTTGAAAAATAGGTGATAGTGGGAAATTGATGCACAATTCTTGCGGCTAAATGTTAGGATCAACATTCTTTTTTTGAATATTTTCTATAACTTTTTCATAAGTTTTTGAAGAAAATAGCTTTTTCCCTATCATTTCGCAATATACATATTTATTCAACAGACATATTGTATAATAAAGTAATTTTTCATAGAAAATATTAGAATTAGTTAGTAGTTAAGGACTGTTAGGATTAGTTAATAGATAGTTATTTGTACACTGACGGGTTAACAGTATGTCCTTTTTCCCCTATAATTACCTGTATAGCTGAGTTTAGTGAAGTTAAGAATAATTACAACATACTTGCATTGGCTTTCTACTCTTCTAAACACCCCCTGCCAACCGGAAATGACCATAGAAACACACTTCTTTTTACTTTCAGGGGCGGGATTTGATAAAAAGTCTAAATTTATTGCTATCCTTTTAAAAACTTGTATAATTAAATAAGTCTTAGAAATATAGTGAAATTTCAGGATAAAAATTTGATAATATTCAGAATAGTTAATTATTAGTAATGTGGGGCAAAAAAAGATTTAGTGATAATTCCTTAATTCCAGAATGTTTGATGTATTTTTAGATAATGAAATTTTTTTATTAAAAGTGCATTTTTGAATTTCATAATGTAAAGTCATATTATTAAAATGGTGGGGGGGGGGTGTGTGGGAAAATTCATGGCTTTCACTAATATAATTGTTGGATAAATAACATGGTAGGATGGATAATTTTTACGTGTGGAATTTATACATTTAGTGGATTAATTTATATTTGTATGTTAAAGTTCAATATTGTCCAAATTTCTAATATATTCTAGATACATGTGGATCCTTTTAATCGAAAAATTGTGATATCTAAATTTTATGGAATTATCAAAACATTTTTTAACTATAAAGTCAGTAAAGAAAAAAGTTATTAATAATCTATAAGGATTACTCTTAAATATGCCCCCTTTAGAAAACTATCTGAAAGGACAACTTACATTGTACAAATGTTAGAAGAAATTTGTCATCTACTAAGATCATTGCTTCTTGGGATGATTGTAATTACATCTCGAAACTCCTTGTTAGGTATGGTGGCAGGCTAATATAGTATAACTAACTAAAAAGTTTTGATGCATCCCTCAAAATGAAATAGAAAAAGAAGTGTTGTTTGACATTCCAAAGAGATAACTACTCTCTAAGCTATTGCTAGAGGTTCCAATTGACAAAGACTCATATAGTTTTTAATTATAGTATAATATATATTTTCAAAATATAAGAGAGGTAGATATTTGAGAATTTGATAAGTGTATTTTATATATGATTTTAGATATTAGTTAAGCAATTTAATAAACAGTTATAATTACTAGGCTTAGTTTTAGTTAAGTACGATGATAAATATTTATACTTAGCAAAGTTTATTTGGAAAGTAATTAACATTGATAAATAAAATTTTTTGTAATTGGTAAAGTTTATTAAAAAAAATTAATTTACTATTAAAATATTCAATTTGTTCATAATTAAATTTAAGAACTATTGTTTTCACGCAAGTTTTTTCCTTTCTCTTAATTTTTTTAGAGTGTTATCTTTGACCTGAATTAAAGATATTAACTTTCAATCATTTGAGTAACTACATGAGATTCTAATATATTTTGTATTTGACCTATAACTTTAAGTTAAATTATAATTTCTCTAATTCCTTTCGATGCAGTGATTTTATTTTGGGTGGTTTCAAATCATATTTGATAGATTATTTCCATCATATTTGTAATAATGACTTTATTCTTTTTGGTAAGACGAAAGAAGGAGAATATCATTGATTGTGTTTGACATCTCTGCTCAACCACTCTTACATACATTCTCTCTTAAAAAACCACAAAGTGAGGTAATGCTTTATTTTAGGGGCCTCAAATTGAACTTCGTTTTAATGTTTTCTTAACTTAACTAAGTTTTATTTATTCCTTTGCTTCCTTTTCTTTTTTTTTTAATTTAAGCACAAGTCCGAGCGCTTTATCTCTTGCACACTTCCCCAAAAGATCGCATGATGCGAAATCCTCCCTCATTATAACAAGAGAACCCCAGTCCTAAGGAACAGTTCCCATTTGGCAACGGGTAAAACAAGGCAGGATTAATAGGGCAAGATCCATCTACCTGAAGAACCATCTCCAAGGAATGGACGAACTGACACAATAGTACCTGGACAACATGTAATACACCTAATTATCTCCATTTATGTTTTAGTTATTTTCACTATATTTATCTGATGGTCCGGAAATCGGTACTCCATGGGAATTTGAGGTTTTTCGTTTTCATGCTATTTTCTTCTCAGGTCGTACTCTGAAAATTAACACTCCAGATGTTCGCAAATATGGTGGTGGTGGAGAAACCATCTCATTTTACAATCTTATAATTCAAAGCGAACATTTTAGCTCGGACAATTATGGATCCAAACTCATTACAATAACTCAAGCGTGATCATTGCTGGATGGCGGTAAAGTTCTTTAAAGATGATATGAGTGACAAATTGGATTCTAATGCATTAAGCAGGATGGTCCATTGCATTATTTATTTTACGAATAAGAATTTTCTTTATTGTTTATAAATTAATGAGGCAAAGCCTCTATATGCTAAGCCTAAATACTAAATAATAATAATGAACACTTTATTTTCTTAGTCGACAAGCTCATAACCCCTCATCTCATTTTAACTGAGTGAACGTAGACAAATCAGTTTTTTGTCATCTTTACAACGTTAATCCATATGAGGCATGACTTAGCTAAATTATGGCTCATAAATCCGTAGTTTAGTTTTGAATCACAAGGAATTGATTACCCACCCAACATATCCTAACCAACTCATAAGGAAAGTTCAAGACTTTTGAGTTAATTTTTTTTTACATCAGGCTCCGTGCAAAGAGTGGTATTTCCTGTTTTTTGTTTTCAACAATTAAAATATGTAGTATTTATTCTATATGAATATGTTGCAACACTGGCTACAAACAATCTGTTGTTATATTATATTTATTATAAATGTATATTACAGTGCATATAATAGGATCGTTTTTCCCCTTTTTTTTGCTTACTGTACTTCGAAATTGCCTTCTTGCGCACTTAAGACTGAAGCTTAATAAAAAAAAACAATTGCCCTCGATCCAATACGAATGAATTCTTTTTTATGTGATGATTCTTATTGCATACTTTAAGACGATGGCTTATAACAACAAAGCCATTACGTTCTTTGCCTTTTTATGTGTCTATGTTTGCGCTTGGTAAATTAAAATTTAAGACCCTAGTCGTCCTACAGAATAACTTGGAAACATTGTTCGTATTATATAGCATTCTGTAAGAGCCAAAAATAAAATAGATCGTATTCCTCTCTCTCTCCGCTTTTTTCACTAGAAGTGAGCACATCTTTTTAGATACATCACACACCAAATTGTAAAAAGAAATGATGAAAATTAAAATGTATTTTTTATTTTTATTTTTTTACAAGAAGAATAATTGTCAATTAATGGAAGGTGGGGGGGGGGGGGGGGGGGGTTGATAGCTATTTATATAAATTATTACTATCATCCAATATAATTGATGTTATAGTCTACTCACAAATAATTATAACATCTTGGGAATCTCCACAATATGTTTGTTTTATCAGCCAAACATGCCATCATGTAAATCCTTCGAATTATAACTTGTTTTAAAGTCGTGTATAAATTCATTTCCTTCAAATTGTTCATTTTAGCCTCCATTACATAATATATCTAGAATTACCCTAATTATGTTTGTACAGAAAGGTTTAATATATAATTTAATTGAATCCTTAAAATTCTTTAAAATTATGATAATCAAAATTTAAGAATTGGCTTTATATTTAATTAAATTATTAATCCTCTTATCTTTAATTTTTCTGATTTACTAAGTCTTGTTCTATTATTTTATGATTATAGAAGATTTAATTGGAATAATAAACATAAGGATAGGAAACTTAAAATGGCACAAATAAGTAAAATATATTACTTTAAAGTTGGATATTAGTAAGAGTACTCACAGTCCTTTAATTTTGAAATATAATAATGATTGAATTTTATCATAAAATTGGATTATATCTCTAATATATTATAGCATGGTTTGTAAAAATGGAACAAGGTATAAGGAATAATAATTTTAAGGAACAAAATACGAAATAATAATTGTCGTCTTTGGGTTTTGGGCCGCAAAAGATTTAGTGAGATTGGACTTGCATAGCTAAGTAAGCCTACAAAATAATGAACAGCGAGAGGCACTCAAGTATTATAGACGTAACCACTCATGCTTAAATTAGTTGAGTTGTATAGAGAATTGAAAGTACTCAAGTATTAAGGAGGTTAAAAAAAAAAAAAAAAAAAAAAGGGCTGTAATGTACAAAGTATCGAAGTGGTTTACCATTGAGTGGTAATCTTATATTTATAGGGAAACAGATCAAACAGTAGGAGAGAAGTAGCAGGTAAAAGCATTCCATAAGTTTGATTAGTGAGTTTACGTTGTCTAATATGGTCCATGAGATTTCCCCCTTGAAGATAATTTATGACTTTAGTACTCATCTTTATCTGCAATCTCTTAGCTGTTGTGACTAATATAGGCTTAGTAGGCCGTATAATGAAGCTTAAGCTAAGGGTCAGCTATAAGGATAGGAAAAGCTGGCCAAATAAGCATGGCTTAGGCCATAAGCCCATTAAGTAGCATAGCTTAAGGGGCCCATGTCCAAAAGTTTCTATCAATAATAACATTCTTTAATAATTACTTTCGCTAATGTGTAATTACTCCCTTAATCTATAAAGGAACTATGATTTTTTGAGGGCAATAATAGCCAATTTTATAAATTAAAATTCGCTACCAAAAGCAAAATTAAGTTTATAAGGAAAGTAATTCTAGTTCACTCTTATTGATAGGAAACAAGTTTTTACTAGATCTGTGACCCATACCAAGTTCGAGGGTTAAGGATGACAAGGCGAATCCCTCTGCTTCAGCCATCTCATGCCACAGAATAAAGTTTCTCCTTTGCTGCTGATGAACTCTGTATTCTGATCGTATGTTTCGCCCTCACCTATAGGAAGTGGTGTGTCAACTTGAAAAATGCCAAGATAGCTGCTTAATCTTGCGCGTCGGCTTAGCCATGTCCTAGCTTCCCTGGACCTAATCGTCAATACCTTTTTCGAACACTAATTTGCTTGTACGTTTTGTTCATCCTTTAATGCTTCGCAAATGCATCTCTACTCAATGTGATACAGGAATACGTGTAGAATCTGTTACACTAATCATTGTTTTTCTAAAATATTTAATTTTTTACGCCGTTTTGCTTTTCCCTTTTAGGTAAGTTGCCTAAAATTCTCAGGTACAAATACCTTTGATATAGCCAAAAATAATCATATTACCATAATAATCTAAATTATTCTTCCTTTCATAAACACTGATTGTTATTCTCATTTCACTCTTATCCTAACCCTTAATATAAGGTTAAATTGACGAGTAACCTCACTAAACCCATCTCGTGCATCATATCGACTGTGGGTTAAAAGTCCTCGAAAGTTCTATAGTACATCATACCTTTAGGGCAATTCATGGTTTTGTTACTTCTTCATTTGTTGTTCGTCCTTTTGTGAGTTTCCCCATCACCCTTTTTAGGGCTTTCGACAAGCATGGAGACCCATCCCTGTGATCGAATTTGTCTGTCCGTGCTACAATCGTATCACCTTATTATTGGGAGCAAAGGGTTTAATTTTGATTGTGATGTTGTTTTGAAATTTCTATCTATACTATAGTTAATGCATGTGAAACAGAGCAAGTTTCTATGTTAACTTAGCTACCGTGTTTGGTGGTTGTTATGTTTTTTAACTTGAAGGAATTGTATTGTGGTTGGTTTTTGAGAGATTAGTATAGCTTATTACAACCGAATCAAGGATTTAAATTTGAATTAATGTTTGTGCAAGAGATGATAACAGTGGTGTTGTCTACCATAAAACCAACAGTCTCAAGGTACTCCAAAAGTCACTAACGGAAACTTTGTAAAGTAGCTAACCCTCTAATGGATTAAATCAAGCTGTACAGCATTGGCTTATCAACCTGTTGAAGCTGTGCATAATACCCCACAAGCTACTCGACCTACGAAAGATCAAGAACCCTATTCGACAAGTTCGAGGTGAAGGAGTAGGTAGATGAGTGAGGAGAAGGATTTGTTTTGGGAGATTATGGAGAAGATGATAGAGGAAGAGTATTAGTGAAGAAGAAAGCGATACTCAGAGCACTCAAAAAGTGGCTAATCATTAAGCTTTGGATTCCCGAGCTTCCAATAGGTTTAGAAGTGTAGAGAATACTTTGGGTGGGGGAAGATAAGGTGGAATTTGGTTTTGGTACTTAGGACTAATATGAGATAATGAGCAAATGAAACTATTACTGTTGAAGTTCTCTAGGTAGGTTACCATATAGTGGAAGAATTTTCCAAGCTATGAGGAGATTAGAAGGATACAAAGAGATTAATACATGGACCGAGATGATGAGAATACTAAGAAACAATTTATGCTAGATACTTATTCTACAATACATTTTCACGATCGATCTCAGAACTAAGACAAGGAGGCCGAACTATTGACGAGTATTTCAGAGTTTTCCAATTGCTGATGATTTGCTATGAAGCGGAGGAACTATTAGCGTAAACAGTCTTTAGGTTCCTTACCAGGCTTGAGGAATGACATCGAGACATATAGAAACTATAACAATTCACCACTATGGATGAGGCCATACGAATAGCTCAAAGGGAAAGGCACAGCAGAAGGCCTGAATACCGATCAGATTCGCCGACTAGCCGACTTAGATAGGGAAGTCATCGAGCTCTAGTAAGTATCGAGCCAATCCAAAAGTAGATGTTTGAGCCGAAACAGAAGGGCCAACTTTGACAGTAACATGTCGCCTGAACTTATGAGAAAAGGTAAGGATTTAAAAGGAAAATGAGCTAGATCAAGTGCTTCAAGTGTCATTGGTTTTGGACATATGGAATGCTCATCTAACCAAGATCTATGTCATGAGAAAGATCTCTCGAAGCTGAAAGTGGAAAGTTACTGATGATGAACCTAGGGAGGAGAACACAACCGAATGCTGAAGAAAGAAGTCTCACAAGAAATGAACTTATTGAAAAGGATGGTGTTGCTGAGGAGCGATAATTTGATCTTGGATATGTTGACCTGCAATGAACTTGGAACCCTTATCGAGAAGGAGTTAAGGGAGAACTTCTTTCATATCACCGTAAGGTAAATGATCAAGTGTGTACACTAATTGTGAATAATGAAGTTATACAATGTAGCATGCAGGTTATACAAGTTTTACATATGGCTGAGTGGAAGGGAACACTATAAGTCACTCGTTAAGTTACTACTAACCAATCATTATCAAAAATTACTGTCGACGAGATTCTCTTGATATGTTTCCCCATGTTGCACTTCACATATGTTGCTTGGCCAACCATGTCTATTGATAGAAGAATTATTCAGACAGATACAAGATCATGTATGGTATTCGAGAAGGATGGCAGGAAGGTTACGCTAAACCCGATGACGTCAAGTGAAGTTAACAAACTACAGGAAAAACTTGCTCACGAGATCAAAAAGAAGACTCTAATGAATGATAAAGATAGCTCCGAAGAGACCATTAAAGTTTGATGTATCGACCCTCATGTTGGTCAGATGTCTAATTAGAATTGAAGAGAAGGGTTAAACAACTCCTAAAGATAAAAGTTGCTGGATAAGAATGTTGATCGGTTTTCAGAACATTGCTTGGGGATTACCCCCTATTCGAGGCCATAGAACATTACAATACTTAGTAACCCAGCGCTCCCTTGCTGAATAAGCCAGCTTATCAATAATATCATGAACAACTTTTGAGCTCTAACGACAAGTCAATGACATTAAGGAGAGGTATGTTAAGGAAAGTCTCAGCCCTTTGCTATTCCAACGCTTCTAGTGCCCGAAAAAAGATGGAACCGAGCGAATATGTATTGGATAGTTGAGTCCGTAAACAAGATTACAATCAAATAAAGTATCTTATTCAAAGATTGAAAGACATGCTGGATGAATGGAGTGGAGTTAAGATCTCAACTAGATTGATATAAAGTTTAGCTACATCAAATTTGCATGAGGTCCGAGAAATAAGTGAAAATTGCATTCAAAACTCGACATGAACTCTATGAGTGATGTCATATGCCATTCTGCTTGTCAAATGCCCCAAGAACTTTTAAGCAACCAATTGAACTACGTACTAAGAAATCTAATAGGGAAGTGTATCGAGTATACTTTACCAGACATCCTAATGTATCGTGCTGACATGTCAAGTCACTGTAAACAATCTTTAAGCCAGTATTGAATGTCCTCTATCCAAGAGATTATTTGGAAAATCTTAAGAAATGTTGATATTTCAAGAGGAAGTAGTATTATAAGCTAGGTAATAAGTAGAGGAAGCTTATCAAGTAGACGATGAGAAATCCCAAGTAATCATCAAGTGGCCGACTTCTACAACTTGTGCTAAAGTTGTAGAAATGTCCATGGACGTAGCTTTTCTTCTATAGACATTATAAGGAATTTTCAGCACTATCACCGCATCCCTAACTAAGCTAACAAAGAAGAACGTAGACTTTAAAATGGGAGAAAAGGAGGAGAGAATTTTTGCCGAGGTAGGAGAGGTGACCTTCGCCCCTATACTAGCTTTACTGACACTCAAGAAGGTAATTTGAAATGAATTGATGCATAAGCATTGAGATAGGCGATGTCCCTAATGTAGGAAGGCTGACCAATTACTTATCACAGTGGAGAAGCTTAGAGGATCTCAGCTAAATACTTTGTGTATGACAAAGAACTCTTGAATGACTAATCCGAGCACTACAAGTATAGCAAGCATTAATCTACTATTCATATGACAACATTATTTTATTGCGAAAGAATTTTTTCATCCGATTTAACCATGAATACTCAAGTACCTCCAAAAGTCCAGACAAAATTATCGAATTGACAAGTAAGAATGGGGTCAACTTCCCTTGAAAGATTAATTTTATAATCAAATACAAATAAGGAAAAGAGCAACGTGGTTGCAGTTTTTTTAAGAAGAGATGTCTCCCGATAGAACTAGCAGACTAGGTTGTTTCGATTGCAAGCATTAAAGAACAGTAACTCTGGGGATCTACACTTTAGACCCATACTTATGCATTGTAACGATGGAAGGATAGTGGACGAGTTATCATAATGAAGGAGGGATACTTGTTCCAAGGAGGGAAATTGTGCGTGGCCTGACTTGTTTCACTAAGAGAATGACTTTATCGAAGGAAGCTCACAATAGAGGACTTTCTTTCTAGACATTTTGAGGAAAGAAGAACGTATGAATTGTTTGAATGGGTTTTCTTCTGGCCGAGGAGAGGCAAGATGTGTACAGAGTTTGTTGAAGGCTGTGTCGTATCAAGAGAGCTAAAATCAGGCCAAACAAAGGCAAGCAAGCCTTTGCATGTTTCGACGAAACCATGGACTAGAGATGAGCATGGACTTTGTCCTCAATTACCATGAACTACTTAAGGCAAGATTCTGTAATAAGATTGTGGTGGATAGATAAAGTAAGCTGCAGCACTTTTGTAAACCTCTCTCAGACTAATAATACTTCAGCTATTGCTTCTCTTTTCCGTTCCCCCATTCATAGCAAACTCAGAAATTTGGGAAACTTTGAACATCTGTCAATAGTTCGGCCCTCCTTGTCTTAGCTTCTGAGTCGAGTGAAAATGTATTGTAGATAAGTATCTAGCATAAATTTTTTTCTTAGTATTCTCATCATCTCGGCCATGTATTAATCTCTTTGTATCCTTCTCATCTCCTCATAGCTTGGAAATTCTTCCACTATATGGTAACATACCTAGAGAATTCAACAGTAATAGTTTTCTTTTCTCATAATCCCATATTAGTAATAGTAAAAAACACATTCCACCTTTTCTCCCAACCCAAGTATTCATCTACACTTCTAAAACCTATTGAAGCTCGGAATCCAAAGCTTTACATGATTAGACACTTTGAGTGCTCGAGCTCGCTCTTCTTCTTCATAATACTCTTCTCATCCTCTTCTCCCAAATCTCCCAAAACAATCCTTCTCCTCACTCATCTACCTACTCCTTCACCTCGAACTTGTCGAATAGGGTTCTGATCTTTCGTAGGTCGAGTAGTTGTGGGGTATTATGCACAGCTTCAACAGGTTGATTAAGCCAATGCATGTACAGCTTGATTTAAACCCTTTAAAGAGGTTAGCTACTTTACAAATTTTCTCGTTAGTACTTCTTGGAGTACTTGAGATTTGGTTGGGGGGGGTTTATGGTAGACAACACCACTGTTATCATCTCTTGCACAAACATTAATTCAAATCTTAACTCCTTGATTCGGTGTAATAGCTAATACTATCTCTCAAAACCACACAATACAATTCCTTCAAGTTAAAAACTTAAAAAACCAACAAACACGGTAGCTAAGTTAACATAGAAACTTGCTCTGTTTCACATGCCTAAAATATATTTATAGATAGAATTTCAAAACAAACTTCTACAATCAAATAAAACCTTTGCTCCAATAATAAGGTGATACGAATTGTAGCCAAGGACAGACAAATTCGATCACAGGGATGGGTCCAAGCTTGTCGAAAGCCTAAAAAGGGGATGGGGAAACTCACAAAAGGACGAACAACAAATGAGAAGTAAACAAAACCATGAATAGCCCTAAAGGATATGATGTACTAATAGAAACTTTCGAGGACTTATAACACAGCTCGATATGATGCACGAGATGGTTTAGTGAGGTTACTCGTCACTTAACCTTATTTAAAGGGTTAGGATAAGGGGTGAAATGAGAATAACAATCAGTGTTTATGAAAGGAAGAATATTTAGTTTATTAATGGTAATATGATTATTTTTGGGCTAAATATACAAAAGGTAATTTTTTACCTGAGAATTTTAGGACAACTTACCCAAAAGGGAAAAGCAAAAAGGGTAAAAATAAATATTTTAGAAAAACAATGATTAGTGTAACAGATTCTACACGTATTCCTGTATACATGGTAGAGATTGGCATTAGCGATGCCATTAAAGGATGCAAACAAAAAGTACAAGCAAATAGTTGTTCGAACAAGGGTAATTGAAGATTAGTCCAGGGAAGCTAGGACATAGCTAAGCAGACGCGCAAGATTAAGCAGCTATTTGGCTTTTTTCAAAGTTGACACACAACTTCCTATAGGTGAGCGAACATACAAACTCAGCATACAGAGTTCATCGCAGCAAGGAGAAAAACTTATTCTTGGCATGAGATGGCTGAAGCAAGAGGATTCGCCTTGTAAATCCCTCTAACCCTCGAACTTGGCTAGGGGTTACAGATCTATAACTTGATTCCTATCAATAAGAGTAAAAATAGAATTACTATTCCTTATAAACTTAATTTTGCTTTTGGTTAGCGAAATTTTTAAATTTTATAAATGGCTATTTTTGCAAAATAAAAAATCATAGTTCCTTTATAGATTAAGGGGTAATTACACATTGCGAAATTTAATTATAATGAATAGTTATTATTGATAGAAACTTTTGGACATGGGCCCCCTTTAAGCCTATGCTGACTTTAAATTTGGGCTTATGGCCTAAGCCATGCTTATTTGGACTCAGCTTTCCTATCCTTATAGCTGACCTTAGCTTAAGCTCATTATACGGCCCTAAAGCTATAATGTCACCAACAGTAAGAGATTGCAGATAAAGATGAAATGACTAAGTCAACAATTATCTTCAAGATTTTATGGACCAAAATTAGACAAACGTAACTCCACTACTCAATACTTTTGGACATGGCTTTTACTGCTAACTTCTCTCCAACGTTGGGCTCTGTTTCCCTATAAATATAAGATTACCACTCAATGGTAAACCACTTGATACTTTTTACATTACAGCTTACTCTTTTTTTACTTGAGTACTTTTATTCTCTATACAACTCAACTAATTAAGCATTGAGTGGTTACGTCTAATAATACTTGAGTGCCTCTCGCTGTTCATTATTTTGTAGGCTTAATAGCTATGCAAAGTCCAATCTCAACTAAATCTTTGCCCGGGCCAAAACCCCAAAAACGACAATTATTATTTCTGTATTTTGTTCCTTCAAAATTATTATTCCATTCTTACCTTGTTCCCTTTTACAAACCATGCTATAAATATATTAGAGATAATCCAAATTTATGATAAAATTCAATATGTCTTATATTTCAAATAAGACTCGTGATACTCTATACTAAAAATCCAACTTTAAGTAATTTTATTTATAATCTATTTGAGCCATTTTAAGGTTTCCTATCCTTATGTTATTATTTCCAATAAATCTTCTATACATCATAAAAATATAAAAAAGACTTAGTAAATCAGAAAATTAAATATAAGAGGACTTAAATAATTTAATTAAAAATATAAAGCAATTCATTAAATTTTGTTATCATAATTTTAAAGAATTTTAATGATTCAATTAAATTTATATAATTTCTTTCGTACAAACATAAAAAGGGTAATTCTAGAATCTAATTTATGTAATGGAGGCTAAAATTGAACAATTTGAAGGAAATGAATTTACTACAGACTTTAAAACAAAGTTTTAAAAACAAAGGTTTTTCATGTGGATGTTTGGAGATAAAACAAAAAATTT
>JAMXBC010000156.1:0-39366 GCA_024138005.1 Lumnitzera racemosa | reverse complement strand
ACGTCACCGCCAGCTTATGGCAATCAGATCACACACAATACACGGTCAAGCCGGTGAGCGCGTAGTGCCGGGCTGGCTGCGCGCAGGAACGGGCTCTACGGCTATCTCATGAGCCCTCATCAAGGTCTCAGATGGAGGGAACTCGCCGCCGTCATGGCAACACGGTCACGACACGCTCAGGCGCTGGGCGACGTGGATGAGCGCTTGCCAAGGACACTTTTCTGACAAGTCGGACAGCTCTGCAGCCGCCTTGGACGTCCTCATCCAGCCCTCTGAACGAGAGAACTCGCCATCACCGCAATGACATGGAGACTCGCCGGGAAACACCAAGTTCGCCGCCGGACACGCAACCATGGATCCCTACACTTCCATGCCCGAGCGCCACTATCCCGCTCGGTGGTCTTTGTGTGGACTTTGGGGCCCCAGGAGCCGTCGTGGTCGCACTGTCACTTGTACACCGCCGAGCTACTCGTGTGTTGGCGCGTACGCGATACTGGGCTCGCCTACTTCGGTACCAGAGTGCCCGACTCTCTCTGCGTCATCACGGAGCTCTCAGCTGCAGAAACCCGCCGTCGTCGCATCCTAAAGTGCGCGCTCAAGGTAGTCGCGCGTTGATGAGGGGCGACACGCCAAACTCGCCTGAGTCAGCACCGAGCTCTGCGGCTGGCTCTGGTGGCATCCACGCGGCTCTCAGGAGGCAAGCACTCACCACGGCAATACCAACACAAGCACGTCGACAAGACACGAATGCCCGCCGGCGAGCGCTTGACGTTCGAGTCGCCCGCTCGCGCACTTGGGCCTGAACGCTCGCCATTCTCGTCCCAGCCGCTCTTGAGGACAAAGCGCTCACCGCCCGGTATCGGATCGAAACAATCGAGGAAGGCTTTCCTGTGCATCCCGAACATGGCGAGCTGCGGATGGAGCCCCTGACCGGCAGCAGTCAGGCCCCCCTGGATGCGCTTGCCTCTGCACCTGGATATCCATCCTGTCGTCGCGACACGACATCACGTGGGTTTTTGACTATCTCCTGACGTGTGCGCAGAGGCTTTGATGCCGTGAACGCTGTGACATCGCCTTTAGACCCACGGTCGACGCAGCACACAAAGCGAGACACGCAGTGGCTGCGACAAGATGAGCACGGTGGGGGCTCCAGTTGCTCCTAAGACCAGGAGCCACTGAAGATGACCAGCAAACGTCCTGAAAGCCCAGCTGCCGGCTACGAAGCATCTGCTCCACCTAAAGACAGTCGCCGCGACTCTCGCCAGCGCGCTGCAGTGCCAATGTCGCTGAGCTCGAACGATGCCCGAAATAACATCTCACGAGCGTCTCCGAGCACACGGGCTGTGGCATAGCCGTCTCTCGGAGAGCGCCGGTCAACTGCCGGATAGGCAGTCCGCCATCTTTCCAGGCCGGACGCGTCTCGTCTCGACACGGGATGACTGTCGATGCACGCACGGATTCACTATCAACTTAAAACAGGTCCTTCTATGCCGCGCCCGTCCCTCTAATAGCAGTCAGGTGTCACCGCAGAGCAACCAGCTTGAGTCTCCATTTCATTTGGTCTGCGGCACGGTGACGGCTATCTCGTTGACCCAGGGGGGCTCCCGTGTGACTGAAGTGAGAATTCCATAGGTTTCCAAGAGGCAATTTTCGTTCTTTCCACTTCTTCCTTTCTCTTCTCTACAAGAATCAAACAAAATGGCTGGCCACGACCAGCAAGCAGCACCAGCAGCGGCAGCAGCAACAGCAGCAACAGCAGCAGCAGCCGCAGCAGCCGCAGCGGCAGCAGCAGCAGCAGCACCAGCGGCCGCCGCCGCCGCCGCCGCCGCCGCCTCCTCCTCCCCTCCGCCGCGGCCCCCGCCCCCCTCCCACCACCACCAGCGGCCCAAGCCGCAGAAGAGAACGGCTGCTGCCGACATGCAGCTAGCGTGAGTGCTCCTTTTTTGACTTCCATTGACAGCGTTCACCGCCATTGATCACGTTACTCACACTGGGTGTTACCCCAGGCTCGAAAGCATCACAGCCGTGCGCGAGGCGCTGCGTCTGGCCGAGGGCGCTCGCCGCAAAGGGGCCTGGTGGCGTGAAGAACGCCAAAAAATTGGTAAGTGTCTGGGCGATGTCTCTTGATACTCGGCACTTACAGACGTTTTAGAAGAAGGCGCTGAAGCGCCGCCGCCGTGCCGCCAACGCCAAGCAGCGGCGTGAAGAGACCGCCGCCGCCGACGCCGCCGCCAACCCGCCGACGACGAGCCGGCCGCCGCCGCCGCATTCCGCCGCTGGGAGCCGGAGGGGGACGGGGACGGGGGGCGTCGCCGCATAGCTTTTGATTTTGCATATTACAAGGCATGTTTACGCGCCGTCTTCAAGTGCATTCGAGTGCTGGCAGTGAGTGCTTGATTCTGTCCTCGTAGATGAACCACACTCTTAAAGAGTCGCAGTGCCGGTAGCTGCCGTCTCTGCCGCGGGCGCTCGATGGCCATGTCTTGTCTTGACGCGAGGCGCTGTGGCACGTGCGGCCAAGTTCCGCTGCTCTTCAATGAGCGCTCGAGGACAGCGGAGCGCTTCGGCGGCCGGCGCTACGGGGTAGAAGGTTCGGTCGGACATGACTTCAGCGAGTGCTCTAACGCATCGTAGCGCCCTACGATGGGCCGTCTTTGCAGTGCTGGACGCGGCGCGTGATTGCGGTTAGCGAGCTCTCGAGAAGGATGCTGGCCCCTCGACAGACGGCGCCCGGCTTCGGCCGGCCTAGCCTCGCGTGTCCGTAGTGAGCGCTGCGAGGCAAGCTGCTCACCGCCCGACGAGGGGTGCAGTGGCCTGGCTTCGCGTGTCCGCGGTGAGTGCTGCAGCGAGTAACGCTCTTGGGCTGACGACGATGCGCTGTGCACAGACCAGCCACATGTGTCTGCGGCGAGCGCTTGGACATGAAGCTGCTTCTCGGCTTGTCGCGCTGCGTTTTATGAGGTTCCATGAGACGTGGCCACGGTGAGCGCTCAGAGAGACCATCACGCGCTCGGCCATTGAAAGTGTGCACGCACTCCAGCCCGGAACGACCACGGTGGGCGCTGAAGAGAAAGATCAGTCATCGCCAACGCTTGTCTGTACGAAAGGCTGCGGTGCGTGCGATCCAGCTCAGGAGACCGCGGCGAGCGCTCAAAGGGCATGTCTCTCTTTGGCTACAGCAGTCAACGCTCCTCGGCACAAGACGCCGCTGCGTATGCGGTCCAGTGCGAGATTGCCACGGCGAACGCTCAAAAGCAGTGTCGGCGCCGTGAGGGCTCTTGCCTAGGCCGCCAGATAGACGCAAGATAGCCTGCGGCTGAAGTGCAGACGCGCGACGTTGGCCGTGAGGGGGCGGCCGACGTCGACGCGGGCCAACGTCGACAATGGGCAACGTCGGCGGTGGGCAGTCGAGCAAGCCAGTCAAGGAGGAGCCCCGTGCCGGCAGCACGTAAGCGCGAGGCGCGGTGGCGTGCGCAAGCGCAAGCCACAAAGGCTTGTCCGGAGGGGCGCTTTCGTAGGCGCTGCAGCGTCGCATCGGCGGGCAGCGCCGATCATCGCAGCCATTGGACTGTTGTCGCGTCGCCTGCAATCTGCGACGGCGTCAGCCGCCGGGTCGTCAATTCAGCCGTCAGTCGTCCGGTCGTCCAGTCATCCAGTCGTCTTGCAGGTAGTCATCCGTCGCGCCGTCCGTGTTCGCAACAGGGCTTCCGTGTTGCGATCTTGCCTTATCGCTTCATGGCAGAGAGACCCCTGGACGAGAAAAGACTCAGCAAGTCGGGTGACTATCGCTCGTCCGGTTGCAGTCGCAGCGGATGCTGCTGCCAGTCTCGGCGATGTGGCGGCTCGCTGCCCCGAGGCGGCCCCGTCCCTGGCCGTCGCAACGGCTGCTGCTAAGCCTTCGCGGCCGAGAAAGCTTGTTTGTCGGTAGCGCGCGGCGGACGATAACGCGACGCCGCTGATGTCGCGCGGCCGCTCGCTTGTCAAGCTTCCTGATGCAGCCTGGCAGCGGCGCCGGGCAGCCGCGCTCAGCCGTGCGTGCCTGATCGCCGCCAGCCGTGCATGTGCCGGGCGGCGGTCCCTTTTCGAGCTGGTGCTCCGCCGAGGATCTGCAGGGCAAATGAAGCCGATCCCTTTTCTGCCGCGCGTTTCACACCGGTGCGGGCGCTGGGCTCCACGGACGCCGCCTGCAATGTAACCCCTTGAGCAATCGCACGCTCGGACGCCTCGTCGGGCGTCGCCTCCAGTCGCCCGCCGGATCTGAAAACGCACCGAAAAGTCGCTCACAAAGACCAAAAGAGCAAGCTTCGCCGACGCCTAGTGTCCGTGCGGGAGACGATCAAGCGGATGGATGCTCCCGCTGCGGGTCTCCTGCTGGCTGTCGGACATGGGCAAGCTGACTGGCGGCCATGTCCGAGCGGCGTGTGGCCGACCGTGCCAATCATCTTTTCATGACATACTGACCGACGGACCGCACTGACCGCCGTCGTATGTCGCCTCGAGTGGGAGTGCGCCGTCGCCGATCGCCGACACCGCACGCAATGGCATCGTCGCCGGATGAGACCAGCAAGAGACCGCGGCATAAAATAAGAGCCTGTCTGTCGCCTTCGTTAACAATCAGGACAGACAGCAGAAAGACATCATCCAGCTCTCAAAGCGACTAAAGATGTACACCGTTCAGATTGCCACTGTGGCGGCGTTGGTGACCGCCGCGCTGGCGGCGCCCAAGCCGGTCACCGTCGAGGAGCTCCGCAAGGGCTTCAGCATCAACCAGGTCGCCAGCGGGCGCAAGGTCAAGGCCAACGGCGCTGCTCATCTTGCCAAGGCCTACCGCAAGTACGGCGTGGAGGTGCCGAGCACGTCGCCGCCGCGGCCGCGCAGTCGGGCTCCGTCACGGCCAACAGCGAGCAGGGCGACAGCGAGTACGTCTGCTCGGTCTCGTTCGGCTCCGGCAGCACCCTCTCGCTGGACTTTGACACTGGCTCCGCGGACCTGTGGGTGTTTGGCAGCAGCCTGCCCTCGGACGAGCAGCAGGGCCACTCATCTTTACACGCCCGACAGCTCCCCGCTGGATGGCTACTCGTGGTCGATCAGCTACGGCGACGGCTCGGGCGCGTCCGGCAACGTCTACCAGGACAGCGTCAACATCGGCCGGCGTCACTGCGACCCAGCAGGCTGTCGAGGTTGCCACCACTCTGACCCCTCCCAGGAGGAGCCGACTCCTTTCTCTGGCTCGGACGGCCTTGTCGGCCTGGCCTTTTCCTCCATCAACACGGTGCAGCCGCAGCAGCAGCAGACTTTCTTTGACAACGTCAAGGGCTCGCTGCCGTCGCCCCTGTTCACCGCGTACCTGCGCCACGAGCAGCCTGGCAGCTACGACTTTGGCTACATCGACAGCAGCAAGTACACGGGCAGCATCGCCTACGCGTCCGTCGACAGCAGCCAGGGTTTCTGGTCCTTTTACCGCCGACGGTGCGTCCACCAACGGCAACTCGGTCTCGGGCTCCTTCAGCGCCATCGCCGACACTGGCACCACCCTGATCCTGCTCGACTCCAACACCGTCTCCTCCTACTACTCCAACGTCGATGGCGCCCAGAACGACCAGTCCGCCGGCGGCTGGACCGTCCCCTGCGGCTCCACCCCCGCCCGACTTTGTCGTCACCGTCTCGGGCCAGGACGTGACCGTTCCCGGCGCCTACATCAACTTCAGCAAGCTGGCGATAGCTGCTTCGGCGGCATACAAGAGAACGGTGGCGTGAACATTAACATCCTCGGCGATGTGTTCCTCAAGTCGCAGCTCGTGGTCTTCGACTCGGACGGCCGCAGGTCGGCTTCGCCCAGCAGGCGTAGGGGGGACTTCAGACATCAGGTTCGCGGCAAATTCATCTGTTTGACAGCTAAAAACACTACATGCCTACGCTATGCAGTGACATTGCCGTGCAGCGAGTGCTGGGACAGGTCGAACATCTCATGCGGGCCAGCTCTGGGCCGGCGAGAAAGCGAGGGAGATCCATCCTCGATACGACGACCAAGTCCGGCTTCACAGGGTCCAGCGTGCGCCGCCGCCGAATATAGGACCAAGCGCTCACCGTCAGAGCTGCTTACATCAACGGCCAAGCAGTATTTCTAACGGACATGGAAATCGAACGGCTACAGAGTGGGCACCCTTCGACGGGCCCGGCCCGAAGAGCTTCACAGGCTGGAAGGTGTGCGCTGCCGTCAGCCACGATCCAAGCGTCCACCGTCGAAGGCACCGTCGCGACGAGAGCGACAGTCTTACCGTGTGGCGCTATGGGCTATGGGAGGGAGTTCGCCGTCCCAACGATGCGCCCGACATTGCTTCGCGAGCCCCGGCGTGCGCTGTCGTCCAATAGGCACCGGACGCCCGCCGTCGAAGCTGTTGTCAGAGTCGAGAAGTCGCAGCGCTTCGTGACGCACGGCATTCAGCCTTCTTTTATCCAGATGGCGGACGGTCACCGCGAGTGCCTTGCAGCAGCCGCAGCGCTAGGCGCTCTCCTCCATGCTGTCGCTCGATGCACGTAAGGTGGCCACTTCTGACTTGGTCGTCTGTGCTTCAAACGCGAGCGCGTTGCTGCATTGTCGTCAATGCCAACAGGGAGCTCACCCTTTGCATTATACCTCATGATGTGACAGAGCGGCCTGTCCGAGACGCACGGGAGGTTGCGTCCCGCATCGTGCTGGCGTCGAGGTGCCACGTTCGTGTCTCCATCCAGCAAGCGGGCCTTTCCAAGCCTTGGCCGGGAATCACCATCCGTGTTGAGCCCAGAGATGAGACACTCGTGTACGTGTCCAGCCAGCCAGGCCGGAGCAGCTGGACCCGCCATCACTTCTTGCGGCACCGACCGAACATCGCGGGCGCGTGCGACAAGTCTGTCCTGCACGTCTGGTGGACACAGCTGAGCCTGGTGGAAGGCGGCGTAGACCTCCCATCATAGCGGACATAGCAAGTGCGCGCACCGTCGATGGCTTCGGCGGTGCATGCCGAGGCTCTCGAGGCTGCAGCAGCCTCGTTGGAAGCCTCAGGCGCAGGTCGAGGCGCAGCAGCCTCGATGGTCTCGAGTGCGGCCGCAGCAGCCGTGATCAGAAGCTTCAGGCGCAGGCCTAGGCTGCCGTAGCTTCGATGGTCTTGACAACGTTCGCAGCTGCTCGATCGGCGATCCCAAACGCCGGCCGAGCGCTCTCCGTTCCCCCTTGAGACGACCGCTCAAGAGCCTCGGATGGTGCAACATCACCATCGCTTGCTTCGTTCGGCACTCCTTCCGCCCTGTATAGCTGTCGGTCGCTCTCTTCGTCGCTCGGATCGATGTCTGATCACATGTTCTCGCCGTTGCCGTAGTGGAGGATGTCTTTGTCAACCGCAGCAGCACAGGTCAGCATGTTGTGGCCGCCCCTACGGCGATGCGTACAGCGCTGAGTGTTGGCTGCCTGCGCGTAGCCTCGCTCAGCCAGCTTCGTCTTTTCCGGCCCTTCCCTTGCCAGCTTCGCTCTTCTTGCGGCGGAGTGGTACAACGAAGTCGGCCGTGTGTTCGAGAGAGCCTGGGTGTGCCACTGTGCCGGCTCCATGGGCATGTGTGGCAAGCCGCTTCTGTGCCGCCAGGTGTTTTCTTCAGACACGGCATGGCGTCGTGGGACGTCGTGGCATCGCGGTGTCCGGCGCGCGAGCGAGCTTGCCGACGTGTCCAGGAGCCTTTATGCCACCACGGCGAGTGCTGATGTTCTCGCGGGCCTGTGTCCTTCTCCGACGATTCTCATTTGCACTCCGTGGCCGAACCTCTGTTGCTAATAGCTGTGTCCGCTGGTCTGCGCTCGCGCCGTGTGTCCAGGCACGAGTGGCGTGCTCACTGCTGTGGTCCTGTCGCCGCTCTTGCTGTCGACATGATCTCCGCCGCCCGTGGCGCGGATCAGAACTCGCGCGCCCACCACCAGCCAGGCGCATGACGATGTGCCCGTGGGATATCCATGGCCGGCGATCGCCGTCCGCAAGTCGTTTAACACCCCGTGCACCCTCCCGCGGGCCGACGCGTGCCAAGGCCGTGACGACTTGCTGGCTACGCGATGCACGACTTCAAAATGCCGGCAGAGCACTCGCTCTTGGCGCTGCCTGTCATGTGTGCATCAGCATGTTGCATGGTGGCGCATGCCGAACTTCGAGCGGAGCGCTCGCTGTACCGGCATGATTGCTGCCGCCGCCGCCACCGTGATCTTCGCCACCCGCCGCAGTTCAGTCATAACGCGCTCACCGTACAATAGACGCAACGGAAGACTGCTGAAAGGGTGTTCGTGAATTCTGCCCGAGCACTCACTCCCGGCAATTCCTGTAGCGGGTGCATCGCCGTGCTGCATGGTGGCGGTTGACGAGTCTCGAGCGCAGCGTTCGCTGTTACGGCATGAATGCTGCCGCCGCCGCCACAATCATCTTCGCCACCCGCCGCAGTTCGGTCACAGCGCGCTCACTGTGCAACAGACGCAGCAAGAGACTGCTGAAAGAGGATGTTCGTGAATCCTGACCGAGCACTCCCTCCCGGCGCTGTCTGTGACAGGTGCATCGCTATGCTGCATGGTGGCGAACAACGAATCTCGTGCGCAGCGCTCGCCGTTGCGGCATGATGGCTGGCGCCGCTGCCAAACATCCTCACCCCAGTCACTGTATACTTCAGTCACGACGCGCTCACCGCACAACAGCAGCATTAAGTAGCTCAGAAGATGCTCGTGGGGTTCATTAAGAGAAGTGACTGCTGGTGCCGGCCCTGCCGTGCTGCCTTCTCCGCCCACCACCTTTCTCTCCCTCCCTCCCCCGTCCTTTTCACCCCTCAGGGCTCCTCCTGGCGCGCCGGCGAGGGGTCGCGGCCCCGAGCCTCTCGCGTCCGTCGTCGCCACGTCTACATCAGTAGACGGCCCTTGCAGGGCGGCGGAGACGGGGGCGGCAGCGATGGCCGGGGCGGGCTGGGGCGCGGCGGCGGCCGGCTGCCGCCGGCGATGAGGACGCCGGTGCAGCTCGGCCATTCGCCGCGCCATCCGCCTGTTGACGGCCGTCAACTCGGCGAGCGCAGCTTCGGCCCTGTCGGCGCGGGCCTTCTCGGCGTCCGCGCGGGCCTTCTCGATGTCCGCGCGGGCCTCTCCGGCGGGCGGCTCGGGCACGCTGTCCCGTGCTGATGCGGGCGGACCGTCGCCACGTCGGAGTCGCCGCCACGATCTTCGCGCGACGAGCGCCCCGACACGTGCTCAGCACGGCGACCAGCGGCCCGGCCCTCTTCGCCGCGGCGTCCACCATCACCGGCGCGACGGCCAGCACCAGAACCAGCACCAGGACCAGAGCCGGAACCAGAAAAAACACGAGGCTGCTGCGCGGCATCGACCGCCGACAAAACACTACGGAAAAAATACTTGGCATCCTCGCCGCTTCGACCGACGAGCGCCGGGGCGAGCGCCGCGAGCGTGCCACTGCATGATCGATTAACCAACCTTTCGCCAAACTTCAAATCGCACAGACACTTACTCGCGTAGCTTCGCCTGGTGCTCCTCCTCTTCCGGCGCTCCTCCGCCCGCCGATCTTCCCGCGCGACGTGCCACGGCTCGGTCGCCTCGCGCTGCCGGTGCCCGCCCGGCGAGCGCGAGCGCCGAGAAAAGCGCGGGGGGACCGCCGAGAAAAAGCGCCGCGGAGACCGCGAGCGTCGGGACGACCGCGAGCGGCGGCGTCGCGGCGAGCGAGAGCGCGACTGCGAGCGCCAGGGGGACCGCGAGCGACGGTTGCCGCGGCGAGCGGGAGCGCGACCGCGAGCGCCCACGACCAGAACGATACTCCGGCATATTGGTCGGCGGTGGCGGCGAAGGAGGTGATGCTGCTGTTGCTGCTGCTGCGTTGCTGCTGTTGTTGTTGTTGTTGCTGCCGCTGCCGCTGCTGCGGCTGCTGCTGCAGCTGTTGCTGCTGTTGCAGCTGTTGCTGCTGTTGCTGCTGTTGCTGCTGTTGCTGCTGTTGCTGCTGTTGCTGCTGTTGTGCTGTTGCTGCTGTTGCTGCTGTTGCTGCTGTTGCTGCTGTTGCTGCTGTTGCTGCTGTTGCTGCTGTTGCTGCTGTTGCTGCTGTTGCTGCTGTTGCTGCTGTTGCTGCTGCTGATGCTGCTGCTGCTGCTGCTGATGCTGCTGCTGCTGCGCTGTTGCTGCTGCTGCTGCTGCTGGCGGCGGTGGTGGTGCTGCAACAACTGAGTGGCGAAGACTAACGTGCGCGCGTGATTCAAGTTCAGAGAGGCCCATCACGTGGCTTGGCATATGTCGCTCTTCCAGGCTCCAGCTCTCGTCATATGACGGCCTTGAGATCTCCAGAGGCCCGTGGGGACTCGGCATGGCACATTTGGCTGGAAGACAGGATTGCTATACATCTACCATCAGAGCAGCGGCGATCTACCGCCGAAGAGCGCCGTCGGGGAGCTCCGAGATTGCGTGGCTATCATGCAGGATCCGAGATCAATCGGCGTACATTGGCTCCCAGGTCAGCGCTTCTCAATCCCATACCTCGAGTGTCCCTCAACAACACTGCCAGCGTCTGCTCACCCGTGGGGTGCACCGGAACGACCACTGGCAACCTCCACAGACACTTCACAAAGCGGCTGACTATTGGCCATTCGAAGGTGCAATTGCAAATCGGACAGTCTCAATCGCGGATCAGTGCGAACAAATCAAGGATTTCACAGTCCAGTCTCAGGTCGTCTCATGTTCGTTCCGTCTCGTCGCTGTATCGTCTCGTCATATCAGGGCATCGTCTCGCCCTCGCAAGCACACAGCTTCCCCAACATGCAGCTTCGAAGCCGCTTCGGCGAGCAATCGGCAAAACAACAGCGTTGGCGCTTGGTACATTGGACACTGGAGCGACGAATCAGCTTGACGATTCTCAGCCGCGCGCCACGTGCAGCGCTGATCGGCGGTGATTTGAGATTGCCGCCTGCATACAACATGAGGACGACTGCTGCGACCGGGCAGGGACAGCCGCCGCAGGACTGTCTCCTTGCGGTCGGAGCCCAGCCCGCCCCGTCCGGGCTCCAGTCGCGGCCGAGCAAGACTGTCAGGACACTCGCGCGTACAGGCTTGACCGTCGCAATTGACGCCCCGCCACCGGTCGGCCAATGCTACGAGCTCGGCGTTGGCACGCAAACGCCGCGGCCGCAAAAACCTAAGATATCAGAACCTGTAGATTCAGCCAGCGATGCTCAGAGGATGACACGCGACGCTGTTAGTCTTGATATATTTCGAGGCCTGCGTTGAACGACCACCTTTGAATGCGAGAGCAACGCTGCCGAATCTGCGACGGCTGCCTCAAGCAGCGCTTCACAGTGCCCGCCCGGCGCCGGAAGCCTGCAAGAAAACGTATCAAGCACCTGGTTGCATGCCGTACGCAATATTACTGCCGGGCGAGTTCTCGAAAGATAACGTCTTGTGACTCGAGTAGTTGATCCTCCTCCGACCACCTGCGCCACCGTGTAGGGGACGAGAGTTCGCGCGCGGCGGCCGTTCGTTGCGGCCAGGATCCACTGACGCGACCAATGACGACTCCGACGCTGCCGCTCCCCCAGAGGCGCCGCCCGCGTGGTGCACAGTCGTCGGATGCCAGGGGGAGTTCGACCTGGGCGTTGCACCTCACAGGAACATACTCAGGCCGCGTGCTGCTCGGTGGGCACACGCTCAGGCCCGGTAATCATCTTCGCGCGCTCGCCCTCCCTCTGGGACTTGTCTTGGGGGTTGTCGGTGCATCGTCCGCATGGCACACTCCTCGCGGCTGCGCCTGGCGCAAGTCGAGGCGCCTGTTCGCATGTGCGCACTTTCCGTCGGCTCCTCGTGGAGAGCCTTGAGCATGTGCGTTCTCGACCGCCTGGTTGCTCAATAGGCCGTGCCGGCTGATGAGCAATGAGTCCTTGTCGGCCGAGTTAGCTTTCGCCGTGCCGAAGCAGCCCATCTTTCGGTGTCGTCTCCAGTCCCGCGAGTATGATGTAGAACCTCATCGCCGGCTTGTCCTTTGATGGTTGCTTGGGCTCTTCGGCGGGTTCAACTGGAGCTGCGTCCTTGCTGCGAGGCTCGATGGCTGACAGACCGCCAGAGTCTTGTGCCCGTCGAGGAAGCAGAGCCCGCGGTGTCGGCCGATTGGGTTTTGACAGTGTACGGACGCTCAAGACCGGCATCATCCCGGTAGTGTCATCGACGGGGACTGGGCACGTGGCCGCCGTCGGCCTGAAGTTCGCTGGGCAGTGGGGGCTCAAGACTGTGGCTCGGTCTCTCAGCCATTTCCCGGCACGCGGGTCAAAGCGACCGAAGACGTGCCTCGGCGGGTATGATGGCGGATGTTGCGCTGGGGTGCGGGGGGCTGGCAGGTCGCACTCAGAGGCTGCGGCTCCAGGATCAGGATGGTGTGATGACAGGCTGGCTTGCGAAGTGGCCAAGTCGAGGGACCTCGTGTGGACTCGAACTTGTCTGCTCCTGCGACACCTGTGCCGACGAGACTTCTCGATAGGTCGGGTCCGTCCCGCCGCTCCGCCGATGTTGCGCTTTGTATCATTGACCGAAGAGCTGGATGTAGAGCTGAACGCGCGTGTTTGATGCCTGACGCTGGAGTTCCCGGGATGTCCCTGCGGCAGTCGGCTGCTCGGGTGTTGACCTTGGAGGTTCAGATGGCTCCAGGCCGTGAGTGCTCGGGCCCGCTCTGACTCTTTCAGGACAGTTTTTCTTGTGACCATTTTCAGGCGCCAGTCTGGGACGTGACTGGCAGCTCAGATGAGCGACTCGGGTTGTTGGTATGGACGCAAGATGGTCGAGCGCCGTAGTGTAACCGAGCCTCAGCCGCGAGGCATGGCTCTTCGGTTCCAGCAGGTACTGCCGACTGCCAGATAGCCGTCAGCGTGCCGAGCTCGATTGGCCGCCTGGGCGTTTGCGCTCATGCAGAATCCGGCGTCGAGATGGTCTGGTACGTTCGAAGGGCCCAAAAAGCGCCGGGTCAACCGTTTTCGTGGAGAGTTCCGAGAGAGACCTCAAGCAAGTTTCGACGCGAATATACACGTACTCGCACTCTTTGCTGTCGTCTGGTGGTGGCGGTCCAAAGTTGCACGGCGCTCGCTCAGGACTCTACTACTACGCGAAAAACGATCTGCGCGCAGCGTACGGCTGCGCAGTGCGCACATGCATGGAGCGCTCACGGCTGGCCTCGGACGGCCCGCAAGTCAGCTTCGCCCAGCAGGCCTAGTCCAGCCCTCAGGACCACTCTTTGTGAATGACATCTTCCTTGCCGTCTTCAAACGTGTCCGCGAGCATGCACAGTGATCTAGCCTGTGTCGTTCTCTTGCAAGCAACAATCTTGCGAGCCCTCGTGGCGGCTGCCCCCGGGATCACGGCTCGAACACTCGGCCGGTACCATGGCGCAGGAGACCCTCCCGGCCTGGGATATTAAAGCCTATGGACCCTCTGGGCGAGCACCCTGGATAGATATAGGCAGGGGCGAGGATCGACAACGAGACCGCATGACGAGACAGCGTGACAAAGAGACGACATAGATTCCGTGAGCTGGAAGGGCCGACTTCAAGACGCAGTCCAGCGGGCGATGGTGGCGCCAAAGGTCGCGCGGTTGTCGCTGTCCAGAGCCTGCGGATTGCCGTTGTACGTGATCATGCTGACTGCCGCCTTTGTTGTCAATCCTTTTAGAGCGTTACGCCGTTGTTCGAGGTCAGTGAGGACCATGTTTCGCTGGCAATCGTTTGTGTCCACGCAGCTGGTGTCCCAGTTCTTGAAGAAGCTGTAAAGACCGGCACCGTAGACGAGAACATTAGAGGAGCCTTGGATGCTGAGGCCCAGGTGTCGTAGCAAGTGGAGTCACCTGCGGCGCAATTGAAAGCCGGGTCGCCGTATTTGGAGCTGGGCGCAAAGGGCGTGGTGGCGAGCGGGTTAGGCTGGAAGTAGGCCGTCTCCGTCTGGATCATGCTCATGTAAACGTTGCTCGCCGAGTTGACGTTGTAGTTGTAGAGCGTAGAGTGTTCCGCGGCGGTGCCGTAGAGCCAGGTTGCCTTCGTGCTCTCGATGAGGAACCCGCGGGCCGTTGTAGATGGTGACCTGGCCGTGGTCGCTGAGATCGAGCTCGTGGTCGGCGACCCAACCCAACATGTTTCGACGTAGACGCTGGAGTGGCAGTAGCATGGAAGAGCATGAAGGCGCCGATGCAGTTCTGGTTTGATGGAAGTCTGCTGGGGGTTCTTAGCGCAGCGATCGCTCTGCAACAGCGTGCGGCAGCGCCACCGATGCGGTAGTGGACGTCCCAGATGGCCGCCTGTCCAGGTGAGGATCCGGCGACGTTCCACTCCATCATAATCGCGCCGGGCTGCGGGCCGCGCGTGGAAAAGATCAGGCTCTGCATCTCGACGTTGCCGACGTCGCCCGGGTTGCCGACCTGAACACCGGCTGCGGCGCGTTCGGGTTCTGGAAGGCGCTGCCGGCGGCCATGATCATCGGCCAGATTCGCCGCGATTTTGATGTTGGCCGGGAGCTGGATCGTGGAAGAGACCAGGTAGGCGCCGTGGTCAAAGTAGAGGATAGACCGGAAGGCAGGCTGTTGATCGCATTCTGGATCGCTTGGGTGTCATCACTAACTCCATCGCCGCGGGTCCCTTTGACTTGACAGAGACAAAGGACGAAGCCGGGACGTTGGTGTACTGCGGCTTGGGCCGCTCGGCCACCTTGCCATTGAGTAAGAGGGCCGAAGGGACAGTGGGCGCAGTCGCGCTACCGCGCCGCGAGATCCAGAGCTGCCATGGTACGTGCGTCCGGCGATCCAGCTGCTGACGCTCCCGCCGCCGAGGATGGTGTTGCCACTCGCTCCGGCGACGAGCGCCTGGCAGCCGCTGCAGCTGACGCTCGACAGCACCAAGCTGCCGGCGGAGGTTGGCGTGGACGATGACGTAAAGGCCGACTTAATGCCGATCGGGGTGTTCTTGAAGACGCTGTCCTGCAGCAGAACAGATCCGACGTTCACCTGGTTGTTTGACGTGCCAGACATGTCAATTCCGACGCCGCAATTGTTGCAAGTAATGCTCTTCAGCGCCCAGCTCCAGCCCCAGTTCATGTCAGGCCCAGCCCGCAGTTGTGATGGTGATGCGCGCCACAGTGAACTGCTGGTTGCCGAGGAAGAGCCCTATAGCACGCCGTTGACCACAAGATCGCTCATCCAGCCACCGCTGCCGTTGTCCATGAAGACGGCTTGTTGCTTACAGGTCGAGCTGGGAGGGTGCATGTTGAACGTGATGTAGCGGAGCTCCGTGGCCTGGGCGACCTGCCAGTGTATTCCCGTGCCGGTGTTGTCTGGGAAAACTCTGAAGGTCGAAAAATGAAGTTCGCTACGCCGCGATAGAAGTTATTCTGGTTGGTGTATTGGGAAGCGCCGCCAGGAAGGTAGGGATCGCTGTCAATGACTGCAATGCCCTGGAAGTTGGAAACAGCACGCAGCGTCGGCGGGTTCAGAGCGTCGCCCAACATCTGCGTGTAGTAGGCATGATGATGGGGGGGGAGACCACGTAGGTGCGGGAGGGAAGTAGATAATCGCAGGCGAAGTCGTGGACGAGTCGCAGCCCTGGCCGCAGCGGTTGCCGGCAGAGATGGCCGCGTTGATCGCTTTCGTGTCGTCGATAGAGCCGTCACCACGCGCACCGTAGTCCATGACATTTCGATAGACAGGGAGTTGGAGTTGGCGTAGGGGACGGTACCCTGGCGAGCAATGTTGGCGAGCCACCAGGAGGAGCCGCGGGCCTCGAGCTCGTGAGTCTCGGCGAGGGAGGCGTTCGTCCAGGCGGGCTCGGCCATGGGGGCGGCCATGGGAGCGGCCGCGACCGAGGCCGCGGCAAGAGACCAGTGAAGAAGGTAGAGAAGAGCATCGCGGGAGGCCAGCTGCCGCGGATGCTTGAGAAGGAGTGACTGTCGAAGAGAGCGAAGAATGAAAGGAGAGAATGGACCGTGCAGGAGAGAAGGATAGAGGCGGGTAGGATGTCGAGAGATATAAGCGCTGGGTTGAGCTTGACCGAGCGGCACAAACGGCAGCCGTTGGGCGGACGTTTCAGATGTCGGTTTGCTTCGACAACGGTCCGCCAGTGTGAGCCTCAGCAATCTGCTTCTTATACCAATGGCGAGCGCGCATCGACCGTCCTCTTTGGCTCTGCGGACCCGCCTCCTCATCCGTGACCTTGCCCCGACGCGCGCCGCGTGACCGCGTGCTTTGTCGAGCGCCCCGCTCGCGTCTGTCCTTGTCGATGCAACATTGCGCGCCGCAGCGGGTTCCTCGGAGCTTTCCCATGTCGCTGTGTCGCTGTGTGACTGTGGAATCGTTCAGTCCGCTGGTCCCGCCTCAGCCGTTGGGTGTCCGCCGTCGCTATTGGGGTTCGCTGTCAGCGCTCGGTACCAGTCGACGCGCACTTCGCCCCTTTCGCCTCGAGGCGCGCGCGCCGTCCATCGCCAGCGTCTAGCGTCAGGCGCGCTCGGAAACAGCAGACGACGTCCGCGACTGGCGGCCAGATGTCCAAACATCGACGGACCTGAGACGTGGGCGCTTCGCACGATGATTGGCTGAGAAGGAATTGAGGATCGGCCCTCCGTTCTACTCGTTTCAGGAAGGTAAAAGACCGCCCCTTTCACGACAGCGCAGATCCCGCGACAACAAGCCTCCCATGCTGGACGCCACAACGCCATGTCCGCGCGGGGTCCCGCGGCGCTTCAAAGTCTGCGGCGCGCGTGAGCACTTCTGACAGTCCTGCGACACCTTTGTCCGCCGATCATTCCTGGCCGGGGCCGCCCTCCTCGCGAACAAAGGGGGGAAAAGGATCCTCACGTCTTGCGCACGCAGCCGGACGCGACCCTGGACCCGGAGAGCGTCCTGCGCGGGACTTTGACCCCTTCCGGGTGGCACCGTCGCGCGTCGAACAGCTGCGGGCGCGTCCGAGGCGGCCCGCGAGAGCTCGCCGTAAGCCCAGGCGCGAGACGGCAGACGTGCTTGACGCCGCGGCAGCCTGGGCAGCATCTGCGGAGAAGCGCCCGCTGGATCAGCTGCCATGGCTCGTCCGCACCGCCTCGGCACGCGACACGCGACTACTGGATCCTCCAAAGCGGGCGTCTACCAACCGAGGCCGATGCGGCAATTGCTCGGACTCTAGTCAGGCACCGCGGGCACGACGATGCAGCTGGTCCGCACGCTAGCGCCTGCTGGCAGATGAAGCAGCTGCAACTCGTGGACCTCTCTCCCATGTACGCGGTTGCTTTGTGCGCCCAGGCACTCTCCGTCGTCCCCGGCAATGCGGCAGCTCTAGTACTCAGGACCTCAGAAATCGTCCACGGGGTCGCCTTTGTTCACGATGAAGCGCGTGCCTCGGTCAGAAGACGCGCGTGGGTCGCCGGAGATTTCCAGGACGCGCTCGCCGCTGGCCCCGCCCGGAGCTTTGTGCCCCTTCAGCCGTCGCATCATTGCACGGCAGCTGATTTTCAGCCGCAGCTGTCGCCGCGAGCCGCGTCAACACGCGAGCGACTTGCCTCTGTCGCCACCGTCCTCGTCAGTCGTTGCACATGCACTCGCCCTCGCAGACTCTCGCAGACTCCATCGCTTCCGAGCTTGACCGCGTCATCAGCTCTGTGCGTCTCAGAAGCAATCCACGGTCATGCTCATCCACTCCTCATGCCAGCCGGGTCTATGCCGCCCTCGTGAAGCGCGGATACGATACTGATATGACACTATCTGCCGCGCCAGGGCCATCCGCAGCGAGCACGGCCATCACGCCGAGTTGGACCAGGTGCAGCAGCGGTCGGCAACTACAGGGAAGAAGCTCGCAGCCTCCGCGCGATGTTCAACGACGCACCCCTGCGCCAGCTGCTCGCAGCAGTGGCAATGGCGGTGCTTCCTGCCAAGCGAGCCGCGCACAAAAGTTGGATGTCGTCAAGATTGCTGATGAGCGCCGCTCTCCGTCTTGTTTGTCAAGCTGATCAGGCGTTTCAGCGCCTCAAGATCGCGCAAAGTCGTCTGGCCCTGGTCAAAGGACCAGCATTGCGGTGAGCTTCCAAAACTCCATGGAGCCTCGAGACAGCAAGCTATGAGACTCTTTCCTCTAGGCATGGACAAGGAGCAATTCCCTCAATGACGTGCTCAGACGACCGCACTGGCTCATGCTGCCCCGACTGCAGGCCGAATCGATCCCTTCGCTGCCGATTATCTCCTTGAGCTGCAGTCTCTACGGCGCCCTACAGCGTCAGTGTGAATGTTGGTCGTGGCTACTTGTTGACACTGCTGTGAAACGGAGGCAAGGCCAGCGCCTTGCGAGCCTGGCGAGTACACTGTGGACAGCCCTGGCATTCTGTCCTGCTCGCTGGAACATCACAAGACTTGGTGGCAAGATTTCCCTTTGGGACACTTGATGTCAATTCCGTCGTCTCTTGTTTGTTGCTTCACCGTCTCTCCCCAGCCAGCAGCAGCAGCAACAACGGCAGCACCACCACCATCATCATCATCACACCTTTGCCGCGTCCGCCAATATGGACGGGTCTCGTTCCGCTCGTCGGTCGTCGCGCTCGCCGGATGGGCATCGGCAGCACGAGCAGCCGCGCCAGCGGCAACAGCGGCAGCAGCAGCAGCGAAGCTCGCCGTCGCCCGCCAACATGCGGGATCTTCGTTCTGGTCGTGGGCGGTCGCGGTCGCGCTCCCGCTCGCCGTCCCCCGGGCGCCCCGCTCAGTCTGGCGCTCCCGGTCGCGGTCTCCGAGGCACGTCCGCTCGTCTCGGCGCTCGCGCTCGCGCCACCCGTTCGCGCTCGCCTCGGCGCTCGCGCTCGCCGCGTGGGCATCGGCAACGCGAGCAGCAGCGGCGGTGGGAGCCGCAGGAGCGGCGCCGGTGGCAGTGGCAGCAGGCAAGAGAGGATCGGGCCGCTCGCGAGCGCGAAAGGGAGGAGGCGCATCAGGCGGAACTCGAAGAGTATGTGTCTGCCGTATTGAAAGTCTTATGAGCTAAGCAGAGGACAGAGGCGCTGAGCGCAGATTCGCTTCGCTGGTCGCCGCCATCGGGGATCCTGTCGCCGCCCAGGGGGTCTATCGCGCAGTGTTGCGGCACAGTGGTGGACCCATCACCGCCTTCGACCGCTCGTTCTTTAGCCGAGGTGCCGCGTCTGGTTCTGGTTCTGGTTCTGGCGCTGGATCTGGTTCTGGCGTCGGGTCTGCTCCTGATCGTCGTGGCGGTCATGGCGGTCGAGATGGCCAAGACCGCTCGAGCCGACGCCGCTGAGGCCAAGGCCGCCGAGTTCCGCCGCCAGGCTGCTGCTCTGCACGCGCAGCAGGAGAGCGGCTCCTCCGCGCCTGCGCCGCCATCGCCGCCGCCCAGCAGGGGCCGTCCTCCGAGGACGTGGCGATGCAAGACGCGGGTAGCGGCGAGCAGCAGCTGGCGCAGACGGTGACAGCGGACCAGGGAGGTGGAAGGCGGGTTGCGGGAAGGGACGGGCACCAGCAGTCATTTTCACATATGGTGAATCAACATGCTTTGATCAACGTCCTGTTGCTGATACCGTGCGGCGAACGCTTTGTGACCGAAGCGCAGCTGGCGGTGGAACCATGTTAGCAGCAGTCCCAGCCGTCGTGCGGCAACAGCGAGCGCCCCGTTTGAGGCTCGCCGTCCGGCATCACGCAGCATGGTAGTGCGCTCACGGCAGCAGACAGCGCAAATGGCGAGTGCTCCGTCAGCATTGAGCGATCGTACACTGCACAGCAGGCGAGTCGTCACGGCCGCCGTGCTCTCGCGGCGAGCTCTCCGCTGCCGAGCAAGTCACTCGTATAGTCAAAAAACCTTGCACCAGACGCAGAAAGTAACATTCGTACAGGACTAGAGAAGCAGACGCTTGAACGCAAACACAAGGCAGAGGGCGGTGCTCACTTGGCGCGCGGCTTGCGCGTGCACTCCGGCGCCGAGACATCGCGGCGAGGCGTCGGGGCGCCGCGCGAGCGGCTGGCGACGCGCTTTGGCGTGCCGGCGATGCTCTGGGCGCGTCCACGGCGTAGCCGGATCTGCTCGATGGCTTCTTCGCGCGTCATGCTCATCATGCCGGGCGTGTTGACCCATGACGGCTCCGCTGGTGCTGCGCGCGGCGTCACCGGGTCCTGTAGCGGGACCGTCGTCGTGGTCGTGATTGTTCTGTAGGACGTGCTCTCCGGAGTCGTTGCTGTCGGCGTCGCTACGTCGGTCGTCCTCGGAGGTGAGTTGCTCCCTGCGCGAGTGGAGGGCTCGTCTTTCGAGGACCGTCGCGACGTCGAGAGAGCATCCTCGCCAAAGGCGGGCAGAAGACCAGCCGGAGACTCCGTGTACGCTGGCAGAGGCTCGCCGGCAGTGACCATTTCGACGTCGTGCGCCATTTGCAGGACAGGCGATACACGGCGCGCCCGCTTGAGTCCGTCGAGCTGGGCGTCGTGGACATAGACCCGCTGCTGCATCTCCGCCAGCCGGCACGAGCAGCAGCCCAGCGAGCACTCCATCTTGAGAAAGTCGACGTGTTGCTCTGCGCTCACGCGCGCGGCAGTCTCGGCAGCCAGCTGCTCACGGAGGTCGTTGGCTTCCATGCTGGCCTTTGCAATCGCGACATGGTTGACAGCTGGCCGCGGCGTCGCGTCATCCTCTGCGGTGGTAGAGCAATCTGCCCGGCCGCAGCAATGCGCGCCACGTCCTCCTCGTGCGCGAGTCTTTTCAAAGCGTCGCGCTCTTCTTCGGCGCTCCGCAGCCGCGCCTGCGCGTGTGCGAGTTGCTCCTGCACACCCCCGAGCTCGTACTGTGCTGTAAAGGCCTCCTGGTCACGCCGGCCGCCCTTCATCTTCTCAAGGTCCAAGTCGTTCTGCACGACGCGCAGCTTTGCGCGCACCGCCTTGAGCTCCTCTTGCAGCTTGACCATTGCGACGACGACTTGAATGCTTCTTTCCGCGCCTTGCGGATCTCCTTTTCGTACAGCCCCTGCGCGTGGTGGTGTGTCTCCTTGGCCCGGTGTAGCTCCTCCTGTTGCCTCCCGTCAGTCTTCTTGATGCAGATGAAAGCGCGACAAACGAACCATGACGGCTTCGAGGCGCTTCATTACTTTGCGTTCGCGGTCCCGGCTTTCGTCGAGGTCTTCCTTCTGACGACGGTTCTCCTCGCGCGCTTTCGAAAGCGCGGACTCGGCTTCCTCGCGTCCCATCTGCGCGCGCTGCAGGGCGGCCGCGTCCTTCTTACGGAGCTCGGCGTGATCCTTGATGTCGAGGCTGTTGAAACGCGCCACCATTGTCTGCACTTCTGAAGACGTCGTCCGGCCTGAGAGGAGAGAGCGCGTGGGCGAGCTGTTCTTGGACTTGCGCTCGGGCGAGCCAAACATCTCTGTTGCTGGAGACACCGGCACGCGGCCGGCGTTCTGCACACGCTCGGGTGACAGCGCCATCAGCGGGCTTGTCTTCGGTCTCAAGACGGGAGTCGTCGCGGTAGACTCGGCACCGCTGTCGTTGTGAGGCACGATGATGCTCGCCATTTCGAATCGTGTCGTGCTGTCTTCGTCGACGGCGGCAGAACTGTTACGATGTTTACGTGTGGGCGGGCGCGTTGCCCGGTCTACCGGCCGACCCCGTCTTTGGCTCGCGGACGCTCGAGAATTTAGCGTGCTGTCTAGCGTCTTTTCAGCGTCATCCAGGCGCTAGACTGACGAGGGGACGCGCCGACTTCATGCCGTCGAGGCGACGCAGCTGGGCAGCAGAGCCGCGACCGGGCATCCGTCTTGGATGCAACTACAGCAGCTGAATCGCGCTCGATGAGCATCGGTCATCTGTTGGGCAGCTCCCATGGTGCTAACAGACAGATCTCCCTCCTATTCGTCATGAGGGGTGAATATGGCGCCGCGCGTCAGCCGCGAGCTGGTTGAACGCTCAGGGCAGAACAGCATCGTCTTGAGCAGCTCCCCCAAAGCGTGCGCGGCGTTGCTCTCTTTGAAGCGTGGCGCTTTGCCGACCAAGGCCCGACCGCTCGAGGAGCGCCAGGCCGTCATGTACGTGCTCACACCGTTTGAAAGGTTCCCAGAACGTCTCTCGACAAAGACAGCGTCCGCGCGCTTCAGCGCTCGACAAGGCAACTTGTATGCTCACATCTCATGTTCAGATGACTGCGAGACGCACTGAACGCCTGTGGGGCGGGCGCACGATGCCCGTCTCGCACGGTCACGCGCTGTAGAGGCCTGGCGGCCTCCCGGTCATCGACACGTGCAGCCGCAGGCGAGTTGAGTCTCCTCTGAGATCCTCACGTACCGCACTGTTCCCACACTCACGCGAAACTTTCTCTCTCTTTACCGTAAAGACACATTCCAAGATGGATAACGCGCCGAACAACGGCGAGGGCTCCGGCCCGATGTGAGCTGCATGACATCTTCTAGATCAAATCACTAATCAAATTCACAGGACGCACGACGAGAGAGCGCTGGAGCTGCTGCGTACCCTGCGGCGCATGGTGGACGAGTTTATGTTGGCTGTCGTCCTCGAGACGCCAGAGGTAAATATCATCTTCTATCAATTCAAGGCTATTGACTGATATTTCAGGCGGAGGACAGCGTGCTGCCGGATGCCGGTGGCTGTCGGTTTTGCGCTCGGGCTCACGCCCTCGTTCTGGCCGTCCTGGTGGAGTTCGTGGCGCGCGCCGACGAGGTCCGCCGCGACGCCCGCGACGCCCGCGACCACGCCGCCGAGGCCCGCCACGACGGCGACGACGTCGCCGAGATGATCGACGAGATGGGGCCCCTCGTGGCGCGCAACGAGGCGGCCGCCGCGCGCAACGAGGCGGCCGCCGCGCGCAACGAAGCCGCGCTGGCGCGCATCGAGAACGCCGCCGCCGCCATTGCCGCCGCCACGGGGATTCCCTCGCGGCGCTCCTCGGCAACGCGCCGAATCTGCTGCCGAGCCCGCCGCCGTCCTCCGACCTCGGCGGCGACGACGACAACGACGACAACGAGTAATTTAATGAATATTTCTATCTTGCTTTCCATGACGAGGCGGTCACCTGACGTGTTGAGTGCTGTATTACTGCGTAGAGAAGCTCGGTAGAACGTGCCTCGGCTGCTTTGGATGAGCGCCCCGCGTCAGTAGCAGCTTTGCCACCTCGGGCCCGACCGCGCACACACGGCCAGCTCCGGCGAGCGTTTCAACGTTGACTCCGAGGCCGTGCGTACTGTACAGCTAACGATACAGCTCGGCGTGTACACGGCGCGGTGAGCTCCACCCAGCAATCTCCGGCTCGAGCGCAGCAAGCAGTCAACGACGCCGCGGCCGGGTGAGCGCTCTACACCTCTTCCTCGCCCAAGCACGCTGACGAGCACTCGAAACAGCTGCGTGACAAACAGACCACGGTGAGCTCCCTGTGATACTCTCCTACGGCGGCATATGAAGGAGCGCTTGAGAAGGACCGAGGACTGGAACGCCATGGAGAGCGCTGCGCGACACTTTCAGGCGCGCCTGCAACACGCAGCCGACCTGCCAGACCTGAGACCCACTCAACGCGGCGAGTGCTAGACGACACTGTCAAGCGCGTCAACAGCACGCCATCAGCGGGCAGGACGTTGAAGCTACTCGGCGCGGCGAGTGCTAGACGACACTCTCGAGCACGCCAACAGCACGCCGTCCGCGCGCAGGACCTTGAAGCTACTCAGCGCGGCGATTGCGCGGTGACTAACTCGTGGCGCAGGACATCAACGGCGCGCAGTCGATAGAGAGAGCCCATCATGGCGGGTGAGCGCTACGAGGCGATTGCGGCTCGCAAGCAGGCGGCGCGGGACGCGGCGATCCCGAGCGCGTGGCGGCTGCAGCCTGGGCAGCTCCGGAAGGGAGATGTCACGGATGTGCCACGCACTTGCGGGCTGCTCTCACCGACAGAGATTGAGATCACTGAGACGCTGGACGCGGTTGGCCTGGCGCAGGCGATCCGGGAGCGGCGGTGGTCAGTCACAGAGGTGACGGCGGCGTTTTGCAAGCGCGCGGCCATTGCGCAGCAGCTGGTCAACTGCCTGACGGAGCCGCTGTTTGAGATGGCGCTCAAGCGGGCGGCGCTGCTGGACAACAACATGGCTTCCTTTGCTGCTCAAGGGCTGCCGTTGCCGCCGCTGTACGGGGTGCCGATCTCTGTCAAGGACCAGTTCAAGATTGCAGGGGTGGACTCTTCCCTGGGCATGGCTTTCCTCGCCTTTGACCCGGCGACGACGACGTCCCCTCTCGTCGCGCTCCTCCTAGCTCAAGGCGCGGTCATCATCGCCCAAGACCAACATCCCGCAGACGGGCATGGCGCTCGACAGCGTCAACAACGTCTTTGGCCGCACGCTGAACCCTACAACCCTCTTATTACAGCCGGGGGTCGTCAGGCGGCGAGGCGGCGCTGATTGCCATGCGCGGTGCCGCTTTCGGCGTCGGCACGGACATTGGCGGGTCCATCCGCGTGCCTGCGGCATGCTGCGGGCTGTACGGCTTCAAGTCGAGCGCGTACCGCGTTCCGTCAGACGACATCAAGAGCGGTGCAGCTCAGCCCGGTGGCGCGTCACTCGGCGTCAACTTTTCAGCCGGACCGATCGCACGCTCCCTCCGCGACTGCGAGCTCTTCCTCAGGACCGTCTCCAACGCGCAGCCGTGGAAGTACGACGCCAGCGTGCTGCCCGCGCTCTGGGAGCACACCGACCTCTCGACCCGCGCCATCCCCAGCCTCTTTCTTCTACTCTGGACTCGACTGCTGCAGGCCCAGCCGTGAGCAAGCCGATGACGATCGGCCTGTTGCTGACAGACGGCGTCGTGCACCCGCTGCCACCGGTTGTGGAGATGCTGCAAGACGTCGCCGCGAGGCTGCGGGCCGCCGGCCACCGCGTCGTTGAATTTACACCCACCAGCAGCGCTGAAGACGTCGCAGAACCTGGCCAACGCCATGTTTGGCTTCGAAGGAGGCAACGTTTGTGATGGCCGGGCTGGCCAAGCACGGCGAGCCGCTGATCGCGTGGCTGCAGCGCACGGGGATGAAGGCCAAGCCGGCCAAGACATACGAGCAGATGCGCGACATGCACGCGCAGCGGATCGCGCTGGCCGCGGAGATGAACGACAAGCTGTGGACAGCGCCCGGCGCGGCACCTTCAGAGATCGACGCGTTCATCTGCCCTGTCGCGGCCACCCGACGCCGCCGATCGACAGCTGGGTCGGTGTCAGCTACACGGCCGGCTGGGTGTTGCTCGACTATGCTACTGGAGTGGTCCCCGTCGGCACCGTCCGCCGCGAGTCTCTCCAGAAGGAGCTCGACGATCGCCCGCCCGCGAGCGCCTTTGACGCGATGAACCGCAAGCTGTGGGACAAGCAGATCCGGCCGGTCTACGAGGGCACGCCGCTCGGCGTCCAGGTGGTTGCGCCGCGGCTGCAGGAGCTGCGTTGCATGCGCGCCATGGCCGCGGTCGACGCCGTCTGCAAGGACCTGCAAACATCTCCCGCCGCCGGCCGCTCCGTTTCGGACCCGCCCGCGCCCACTCCCCGGCTGGGGAGGCTCCGACTGTGAGGCTCGCCCGCTACTCTCTGATTGACGATATTGAACGAGACTTGTACGCCCGACAGCACTCTTCATGACTCCCCCTGTCTCGGCAAGTCCACTCAGGGGACACGTAGATCAAGAGCTGGCGGCGTAGTGAGACTCGTGCGCTTGTCAAGCGCGTGCCACCGCCGTCGACAGCGGCGATCGACTGTCAAGAAGCAAGATCACAAAGGATCGTGCACCGAACACCTGGCCGGGGAGGGTTCTAGAGTGCAAAGTCGCCACCGGCGGTTCGTCTACAAGCAACTCGCGCGCAGTGTCCATCACGCAAGCCGTGTCGAGAGGGCTCCACGAGTAGAATTCAAAGGTGCCGCCGGCAGTTCTGTGCTCAAGCGCAGTCTTGATTGTTCAAATCGCGCGGGAAGACTTCCACGATAGGATGCAAAGGAGATGCTGAAAGGCTGTTTGCGTGGTGGTGATCCGCGTCTGGCGCATGCTGCCAACCGCTTGACAACTCCAACGACATCTCGACATCATCAACCCGGCCAGCATCAACAACGACGCAGCACAACGACGAAGATGCCGAACTTGCGACCGGCGCTCGCGCTTCGACCGTCAATCATCAGGAGAGGCCTGCAGACTACAACAGCGAATGGCGCGACGCCGGTGTCTGCGACGCGGCCGGGCCCGCCACCGCAGCCGCCGACACCATCTGCAGCATTCCCCGGCGAAAAGGTGCTCAACGCGCGGCGCAAGGCTCAGATGATGCAATCGGCGCAGGAGATGAAGCCGGACCCGAAGAAGACACTACAAAGGCGCTTCTGGCAGGAGGTGCGCGTGGTCGAGGCCGAGCAGGGCTGGCAGGTGCACCTCGACAAGCGGCCGGTGCGGACGCCGCAGACGAAAGCGCCGCTGCAGCTGCCGCGCGGGAAGCGACACCTGGCGCTGGCGATTGCGCTCGAGTGGGACAGCTTGGTGTCGGCGCAGCAGGCTTTGAAGACGCACCACATCCCGCTGACGTCGCTGGCGGCGCGGGCGCTGGACCTCGAGGCCGACGCGGGACGGATCGATCCGCGAGAGCATCGTGCAGATGATGCTGCGGTATCTTTCTCGGATACGTTGCTCTGCTGGGCGCGGAGAAGAATCTACACGAGGGGTTGGAAAGAGAGGAGACGCCGCGGAGGTCACTGAGACAAACACAGGAGGAGACGGCCAAGGAGATCTTGCAGCATCTAACAACACACGTCTGGCCGGGGTGGAGCTCCGGCCGACGCTGGACGAGGACAGCATCATCCCGCAGCAGCAGCCGGAGATGAGCATGGCGATCATCCGCGGGTGGCTGACGGGGCTGCCGGCGTGGGACCTCGCGGCGCTGGAGCGGGCGGTGCTTGCTTCGAAGAGCTTGGTGGCAGCCGCGCGGCTGCTGGTCGAGTGGAGCGCGCACTTCTCGGACGCGCGCGCGGGCTGGACCGGGCAGCCGCGGTTCGGGATCGAGCAGGCCGCGGACGCGTGCAGCCTCGAGGTGCTCTGGCAGACGCGCATGTGGGGCGAGGTCGAGGACACGCACGATGTCGACCCGGGAGGATCTCCGCCGCCAGCTCGGCAGTTCCATCCTCCTCGTGCACTCCGACAGTTAAGCTTGATAGACTCGATTCTCGATGAATGTATTATCTGTAAGAAGGGAAGATCGCTCAGAAGATGTCCTCGCTGTCGCGCCAGTCGTGGGCGTCGCGCAGGGCCCAGTACTTGGGACGGGCGCCGTGGCGGAGGACCTCCAGTACTCCTCGCCGGTGACGCTGTGGACGGCCTTTTTGAAGTAGTGCGGCGTGTAAGTTTCGCCGGCGGCCTCGCGCTGGCGGCGCTTGGCGCGTTGTTTCTCCTCCAAGCGGGTCTTTTCGGTGGCGGCAAAGTCGTACTCGCCGTCTTCCATTGCGCGCTGATCGGCCGGAGCGTGTGTCTGTCGGCGGCAGGTGCTTCTTCAATGAAGGAGTGAGGGCGTTCAACGTCAAGACGAAAGGCGTCAGGTGAAGGGAATGCCTGAAGGCCGGTTGTGGACCTCCCAGACGAGGAAGGCTTTATTATCAGCGCCGCCGCCGCTGACGTCCGCCTCGAAGCCAGGAGTCGAACGAGCATAGATCTTGTCGTTCCAGCGGCGCCGTGGACCACCTGGGGATGCCGGCCTTGTCCAGCACCTTGCCGCTGACCTGGTACGCCGACGAAGCCTTCCAGCCGCGCGGTTTGAAGTCCAACAAACAAACCTCGCCGGTGGTGTGGTTGCGAATCTCCATCGGGCCATAGTTGTCGACATTTCGGGTTGCCGGTGACGATCGACTGGACACTACTGGTGACCTTTTTCCAGACGTAGAGCTCCTCGGGGCTGCCGTCGTGGGGGCGGAGCTTCAAGAACCAGGTGCCGAGCGGGTTGACCTGGATCGAAGTCCCGGCGAAGCGGACCTTCACAGCAGACTCGCCGTAGTACTCCCAGCGGGGCGCCTCGGCCCAGGCGGCGCCGATGGGCGGGTGGTGGCTGACCTGCTCGGCGAAGAAGCGGAAGCCCTTGTCCGGACGCGCATACTCGAAGCTGGACCCGAGCAAGTCGTTCATCGGCTTGGCGAGGCGGCCGGTCGTGGACGCGTACTCGGAGGCGGCAAACGCGGCGACGTACAACATTCGTTCAGACGAGTCGGACCGCGTGAGTGCCGTCTCTATGAGATCCGTGTATCCATGTCCTCTGCGACGCGTTGCAGCAAAGAAGTCGGCTCGTTGAACGTTACAGGTAGAGTCATCTTGGTCAGGTCCTTTCCCACCAGGCTCCTCAACACGCTCTTCAGAGTTGTTAGCTCTCGTTCGTTAAACTCATCAGAGACGACAGATGGATGAACAAACCCAGAGGGACATTTTGGGGCGGTTGTCGGCGTCGAGCTTCAGGCGAGTGCGGAGAGGTCCATCGTATCCAGCAAAGGACGACGAGATATCGGCTTGCAGCGCTTTGACAGCAGAATCCGCATCGGTGTTGGTTGCAGACAGCGGAACGGTCACGGGCTGGGGGGAGGTCCTCGACAACCTCGCCCTCGCCGGCGTCGACGGCGTCAAAGAACTCGTTGTCGTCGTCCTCCGAATCACTAAGGTCGACGACGTCGATAATGTCCGACTTGCGGCGGTAGGCGGAGCTGGCGCGGCGGCGGCCGGTGGTGCTGAGCTCGGGCGAGCGGGTCGAGGGGGATAATAAAGCAGACTCGTTCTCGGGAGCCTGGATCTGCACGCGCGGCATTGGGGTGCCGGCCGGGGCCTGGCCCTCGAGCACGTCGCGCAGGGCGCGCTTGGGCGGCGGCGGCGCTCCTCAGACTCGCCAAATTGTTTCGAGAGCTCTTCCTGCTCTTTTGCCACCTTGGCCATGCTGTCCTCCCAGACGCGGCGGATGTTGACCTCCTGCTCGACGCGGTGGGACCAGTAGGCTTCTCTGTCGCGCGTGATCCGGCCGAGGTCGTTCACGAGGCCTTTCAAGTTTGAAACAGCGCTCTCGTAGGCTGATAGAGCAGTCTTGACGTCTGCGTCCGAGAGGGCCACGTCCGGGCTCGCGGATTTCTTGGCGGAAACACCGGCGGAGATCTGCGCGAGGAGGTCGAGCTGTAGATTAGCAGACTGAAAGGCAATCATAAGGCGTCGCGGTTGGCGGGTCTGTTTAATTCAGTCTCGCTGCCCTCCATCTCCTCGTCCAGCTCGTCCATGTCGTTCTCGAGAGCAGGCATCTTCACCAGATCGTCGCCGCCGGCGCTGGTGCCACCCATGGTAGACGAAGCACCGTCGTCGTCTTTGCTCGCCGTCTCGGGCACGAGCTTGCGCTCGGACTGGATGTGGCGGCGCAGCTCGAGGCTCTTGGTCTGGCGCCGACTCTGCTCTTTGGCCTCGTCCTTTGCGTGCTGGATGGCGTTGTTCAAAGCCCAGAACCAGCGCTTGGCCTCGACCTGGTGGGTTGGCTTTAAGGAAGTACGTAGGCACATTCTTTCCCGAGAGCTCAAACCTGAGTTTGTCCTGGGCGTCCCTGTGCAATTGAGCGATGCGCATGTTGACCGCACCCCGGCACGCCGATCCCGCGGTCTATCTCGTTGTTAGTGTCTCTGGTCAGGCAAGACGAAGAACAGACAAACCCTGATGCTTGTAGTAGGACAGGACGCCGTCTTCGAGGACGAACCACCGCAGCTTGTAGCCAGAGGGGTATGTGGGTCCACTTCTTGAGGTAGCCCTTGATCTCGCGGCTTTCTTTGGGGGCGAGGGCGGCGTCGGGGCCGGCGGCGGCGACGGCGGCGGTGACGGGGCCGCCGAGGATGGTCTTCTCTTGGATGCCGCGCTGGGCGGCCTCGGCGGCGGGGGATTTCTTCAGCACTGCGCGGGTGCGCTCGTCCTTTGTGACGTCTTGCGGGAGTTGTCGACGCGCGTTCCTTGTGAACGGATCCGCGCCGTTCAGCAAGAGAAGCTCGATCAGTTTGGTGTCTTTCTTCCGGGCGGCCTCATGTAGTAAAGTGCCACCGCTGTCGACGGTAGCTGGGTCGGTGGCGAGCTCGGGCGAGTTGACATCGACGGCGCTTTGAAAATTTGCATCCTCGAAAATGCGCTCCAAAGATTTGTAGTCGCCAGCGCCGACAAGGGAATGAATCTTCTGGATCTGAGCGTCGATATATGTAGAGCGAGCGAGCTGGAGCAGCTCGTAGACCTCTGGGTTCTTGGCCAGCTCGAGCGCGGTGTGCCCTGCGAAATTAACAGCGTAGGTGTTGATGTCCGGCTGCGAGGTGAGCAGTTTAACTAAAGGAACGCGGTTCAGGACAGCCGCGGTGTGCAGCGGGGTGTTGCCATCCTTGTCGCGGGCGTTGATGTCGACCTGTTTAGGCGAGGCTGTGAGGATAAACTCAACAACAGGAACGTCGGCGCACTGGACCGCGAGATGAAGCACGGTCGTCCCCTTCAAAGCGCCGTCGCCGTCGCCGTCGCGGACCGCGCGCGAGATGGCGGCCGTGTCGCCGCTCCTGAGCGCCTCGTAGACTCTGAACAATCTAACCGACTGCTCGATCGAGGCCGGCTGCGACGCGACGCGCGGCAGACCAGCCTTTGTACTCCCCGAGGTCGGGACGCGCGATAATTCACCATCGCGCGGCGACGAGGGTCTTCATCGACGGGCGATGACGTTGTGTCCGAGTTGATCGAGCGCACGTCGGTCTTGCTGCTGGACACGCGCTGCAGCAGCGAGCGCGCGATCCCGCTCTTCGTCCTTTTGTGTCTTCCGTTCGTCAGTCTGTCGTCCGTGATTCATGCATACGTGAGCACCCACCCGTCCATGGCGGCGGTCTGGTTTGATGGGCGGACGATGGCGGAGGTGCGGCGATGACGCTGGGTGGGGGGAGATCTTTAGGCCACAGCTGCCCAGTAGCGCCACAACAGCGACATCCTTTTGTGCAGCATCACCATCACCGTCACCGTCAAGCTCGCCGGCTTGTGAAAGAGTCTGCATCCTGTTCGACAATAATCTTGTTGGAGATGTCTACAATGAAAGCCGACGTCTACGATGAAAGGCGCGTGTGCTTGCAAAAGCAGAGGGCGCGGAACGGACTTGCTTTGACATGACTGTTCTGGCCACGCCGCGCCACCCGGCCACTGCCACGAGCCGCTCGGATCAGCCACCAGCCTCCCTTCTACACTCGCCGTCGCCTAGTGTTGCTGCCATAATCACTAGAGCCGTCAAAGCGCCCACACAGCCTTGCAGAGACCGGCAGCTTACAGTAGACCCTCCGGCCGCAGCTCGCCAGCGCCGAACGGCAAAGTAAGTCGACGCGCATGATCAAACATTGATGGTGCTTGAGGGACCAGTGCAGACAATGTCCATCGCCTCCTCCATCAGCCGGTCATCAGCCTCGGGCGTCGTTCATCGACTTGATGCGCGGCAGGCGGATTATTCCCTAGAGAGGACGATCATCAATGCGGAACAGTCGGTGATCCTTGGTTCTGTCAGCCATCCACCAGATACGTGCAGTACAGTACGGTACAGTACTACGAACGAGTAGGACTCTCTAGAGGACACGGCCACGAGAGGGACAAGAAGATGAAAACAGGGGCAGCTCATCTCTGGGCTATTTCGGTGCCAGGGCCGACGCTCCGCCACGCGCCAGGGCCGGCTTCGGCACCGCTTCGACGCGTACGCCAACCCAATGGAGGCCGATCTAGTCGCTAGAGGCCGACGCGCAAAGCCCGATGCGGGATGGAGGCTGTCCTCGGCCGTTGCCACGGCGCGCTCGTCGCCCTCGCCGGGCTGGTCGAGCTCGTCACGGTCGTGTCGCGGCGGGCGATGCGTGACATCGCGTGGCGGACGCCTCAAACGGTGGTGTACGAGCTCGCAGGCGGTGTCGACCCGTCCGTGCTGAGAAGCTCGTCAAGGCGTGCTAAATATCGACATGTCCGCCGCGAGGATGGATGGCAACACCGCTTGACGACAGACGACAGACGACAGACGACAGACGACAGACGACAGACGACAGACGACAGAGATGACGACTATGGTTGACTCCCAGAAGCGGCCGATGCTGCCACTACTAAACACAACATGTCGCGGTGTCGCCGCGAACAAGACAGACACTCTGTGGCAGCAGACGCCGACGACGGTCAAGGATCGCCGCGCGGAGCCGGTCCGCGCCGAGTCGCGCTGCGCTGGTGTCACTCCACAAACGGCAGCGGTTGAGGAGACCTCTCCGGTCAGGCCGCGGCGGAGGAGCTTCCTCCCCTTGTTCCAGTCTAACAAGCCCGCGGTCAAGCCGGCGGCACGGCCCGCGCGCGTGGGTGATCCCGCGCGCCGGGCAACAACCCACGCCCTACGACGTGCGTCCGCTGTTGTTAGGCGAGCGCGCGCCCGAGCTGTGGGACGACGCCGGCGACACGCTCGTTTACTTGTTCGAACAGCGGCCCTCGTTCAGAGTCCAGTCGCGGTGCTATGCGCGTCTCACTCGCTGATGCGTCAGGCGTGCGGCTCGCTCTTCCCGCCAGCTGCTCGAGCCGCTCAACACCTTCAACGCGCTCAAGGTCTACGTCTCTCAACTCGGAGGAATCAACCCTGGAAGACAGAGTCATGGCACTCTCGTATTCTGTGAAGCTGAGTGCCGACCTCCGCCGGAAGCACGACGGCTGGAACGAACGAGTGTCCGACGACGACCTGAACGCTCTTGTAGCCGCGCGGAACTTGTTTTGCATTCCTCCTCGGCGCTTCATTAGTCGCCACGGAGCGGCACCCGGACCTCTTCTCAGTCTTTCTCTCCATCGCCGACTGTCTCCATTCCCAAGGCTTCTCCAACATTGACGGCTCCAGCTTCGGCGAGACGGCGCTCGAGACTTTCCATGCATACTGCACTGAGCTGCAGATGGACGACTGCCGCACGTCTCACAGCATCCTCCAAGCACTAGTCCTGAGCGAACGCATGCGCTCTCAGAAAGTCTACAACAGCGCATTTGTCCACGCCGCGGGCATGTACGACGCCTGCGGCTCGAGACCGAGGTGGACCCAGCACTCGAGCGCGTTCTTCCAACTGCTCTCTTCGTTGACCGTCCAGCGCCTGGAGCGCGCCTCTTTACGACTCACCCAAAGCGAGACGACCGCCAACATCCGGCTGGCCGCTTTCGAGTTTCCCTCGCTCTTTTCAGGCGTCATGAACAGCAAGTCTTTACCAGAGCGCAAGTGCGTCAACCTGAACGCCTGGAAGGAGTACTTCCAGGACTTTCCGCCGGGTCGTACTCTCTTATTACAAGCAGCAGTACGGCTCGTGGCCGCCGCGGGCAAAGAAGCACGCCCCGGGCCTGAGCAGGCTCGTCCTCAGACAGCTCTCGGAAGACTTTGCCGATCTCTACGACCTGATGGTGGACCGCACGGCGCCTACGACCCGCTTATCCTCTACTGTTGACAAGCACTCGGCGCGGCGGATCCTCAGGCGCACGTTTGACGAGTACGACCGCGCGCACCCGCCCGTCCAGCCGCCGATGCCTTTTGACGTGCCACGCCTCGCGTCGCTCTCGTTGACTGCAGTCTCACACGGTCGAACCAAAGAATCGCGACACAAGGAGCTGGACCCGGTCGAGCTCAGAGGCTCCTCGATAAGACGGTCAACTCGGATGTGCGCCCACGGTCTCCATTTGTCGCTGCGGTGCGCGCGTTCGAGAGCAAGAGCGCGCGCGGCTGCAGCGTCGCGCAGCTGGTCGACCTACGCGCCGGCATGTGGACGTTTCTCTACGCCGTGCTGCAGGCGCTGCCGATGCTTGCGGTCGATGCTCCGGGTGTGCGCCACACCGACGGCGTCGAGTACTTTCTCTGCGCCCAGCCGGTCGGCGAGCTGCCCTGGCTGCTCTCCGACAGCCCCGACTGCACGCACCCGCGTGACCGCCTCGGCCCTCGCCAGCGACGCTGCCGAGCACACCATCGAGGCCGTCTACGCCGCAGCCACTGCTGGCTTGTTGCCGAGCGCTGGTCCTCTCCCCTGCCTCTCATCTTGGTCCCGCTCCTCTCAAATTGGCGAAACAACGCTCGGAGACACTGAAAGCTGAAATTTGTCAAACGACAGATGACGGCGCTTCGTTTGTGCAGGGCGACGACAAGTCCTACTTTGACAGCCGGCCGCAGCGATCGCCGCCTCCGAGGCTACCCAAGCTGCCATTGATATGGCTCCTCTCAGTCCGCTGCTGCCGACTTCACTGCAGGCCGGATGTCTGCCTATGGAGAGCCGCCAGCGCCCTCGCCGCCGCTGCCTACTTCGCTGCAGGCCGGACGTTCGTCAACAGAAAGTTCACCTCGCCCTCGCCGCTGCTGCCTGTCGCACTGCAAGCCGGCCCGCCATCGACCGAAGACTTCCCTCAGAGCTCCGCTGTTGCGACGCGCCAGTCTGCACGGAACTGACGAGACGGCCGGCGGCGACGCGCAAGCCGCAGTACAAGCCGCAGCGCAAGCACGCGACGCTCCCGGCAGCGCTGCGAGTGCCGTCGCCCACTTCATTCAGCCGCCCGTCGCCGCCGCCGACGTACATCGCCTGGACGCCGCAGTCGACCGCGCATCCCACGCGCACCTCCTCGCCCGTCAGCGCATGGCCTTCTTTCGAGATGCCTGGTGAATCTCTCCCGATATCCAAGCTCGAAACAGTTCAGAAGCCTGCGCGGCGCCTCGGCCGCACGCGGTCCAAGTCGCACGGCTGCCTGCGGGACGCTCGGCGGCAGCTCTCGTCGCGCCCGTCGCTCGACGCGCTCACGCCGCCGCCGCTGATCGCGGACGACTCGCGCAGCAACAGCATGCACAGCTCCGACGCCTCTCACTGTTCACCTGTCGCGCGCACGCCCGCGGCAGACGACTCGCCGCTCGTTCAGGCCGGCTCCTTTGACAGCCTCATCCGCGACGTCCGCGCCGACGAAGAGCGCAAGATGCGCCTCCGTCCGGCCAAGCGCATGACTCTCCTCTAGCCTCCCGGCCGTCTTCTTTTCAGTCGATCAGCAAACAAGATACCCATCCTCAACGCATTCGTCCGTGCTGCCCAGGTGACCAAGCTGCATCGTTGGAGAGGAGCAGTGTTGTGAACAAGGTAGGATACGGAGACGCTCGCCTGGTGTTCATCGAGAGACGGAAGAAGACCGCAGAGTGATTCATGATGATACAAGATTATAAGAGCTGCAAACGGTACAGCTATAGACAGGCACGATCGGTTGAATAGACACAGCAACAATTGCTCAACGGAGAGACGACTTGCGAGGGCGGAGGCGGATGGTGAGAGGGGGCGGAGGGGGTCCGGGCCGACGAGGCCGGTGGTAGGCGTGCGGCGGTCGGGCGCGGGTATGCGCGCGGCGCTCGAGGCGAGCTGGACGTCGAAGCGGCGCAGGAGGAGCGCGATGAACACGCGGACGCTCTGGCGGGCGGCGTAGCGGCCGGACAGGCGCTGGTTGCCGCCGCCAAAGGGACGAAACGAGTTGAACGTTTGTGCTCGTGCTGGGCGTAAAGGCGTGCGGCGAGTGCGTCTCGACGTGCGGCGGGCGCAGGCTGGTGTGCATCTGCGGGTGGTCTCTGCTCGGCGGCGTCTTCTTCGACGTCGGCGCAGGATCCGAGGAGAAGCGCACGTGAGAGGTCGTCCGAGGAGGCGGCGGTTCAATATGGTCAACCTCTTCTGGACCGCGGGCAAGAACCGCGCGTGGTCAAACTCCATCGAAGAAGCCCCCCAGACGCGCTCGTCAGAGTGCAGCAGTGAGAACGGCGCTACAACACGAGCGCCGTAGGGAATGTACTTGCCGCCCCAACCAGATTGCCTCGGGTTGCTTGACGATGCGTACAGAGGCAGAGGCCGAGGTCAGCCGCAGCGTCTCCTTCAAGACAGCGTCGAGCACCGGGCACTCCGTCTCGAGAAGCGCCGGACGGAGGACGTCCCCTTTGAATGCAAGAGCCGTCTCGTCTCTCACTGAGGACATCAACGAGGGCGACTCGAGCATGAAAGCGAGTGCCCAGTATGCAAGTCTGTAAGGACTCGCATTGGCACTTTTCAACATCAGCTCCGAGGTTCAAAGTGGCAAACAGAAAAAAGACTCACGCCCAGAAGATTTCGCCGAGGAGGCGGGCGGTGTCTTGCCTGTCGACACCGGCGGCGTCCCGATGCGCGCACGACAGAGTCGACGAGGTAGAGAGCAACGTCAGAGGGCCGCTCTTCAAGCCGTGTGAGCCATTCTTGAATAGCGCCGACATAAGAATCCCGTGCTTTGACGACGCTGCGAGCGTTGAATGCACCCGCCCAGAGTTCCAGTGGTCGCGCTCAAAGACGGCAAAGTTGCGGAGGAGGCCCGGAGACTCGACGAGCCCGCTTCCGAAAAGTGCTTCCGTTAGAGCAGTCACCTGGACGTGCTGACAGAGGTCCAGGAGAGAGAGCTCGCCTCCGTCGAGTCGATCGACAGAGAGCAGCCGAGACTGCACACCACAGAGACGAACAATAAGATCGTCATAGTGGGGACCGGGGCAACAGAACCTGGTGCAGAAACCCGAGGACGCGGTGAAAGGCGTTGCGCGGCTGGGAAGAGACGTGAAGGTGCATCTCGCTGGCGACCACGTCCTGCGCGGGCCATCTCGGGTAGCGGTACAGCCGGTCGAGCGCGCTCGAGGAGATGCCGAACGCGCGGCCCATGTTGCGCGTGACGTCTCGAAAGTGAGCAGAGACGTCGACTTGAACATGTCCGCTACGTGGTCCGACGCGGCAGAAAGTAGACCGTCTGTCCGGAGAGCGTCAGGGCGAATGGAGCCCTCGAGCCGCCCTGCCATTGTCTGTTCGATCGGGGTCAGCTCCGTCGTCGTTGCTCGTCCACAGAGACGCACATGGCGCGGCGAAGGAGACGCTGTCCGTCCCTCAAGTACTCTCTCGCATGTCCTGTCAGAGCAGTTAGTCGACCATCGAGCGTCACGAAGAACCAAGCCCTACCCATCCCTGCCCTCGAGTCAGCTACGCACATCATTCAGAGAGATTGAACACACAGGGGACTCGATAAGGAAGAGGACGCGGTCGCTCCGGGTGAAGAGAGGGTGCGATAGAAAAGCGCCAGCAGTGCCAGCCTGCGTACAAGCACACGGGCAGGAGGCACAGCACAACGCGCCAGGCCGTTGACCGCCATCCAGGCCGAGAGTCTGCCTTGCCACGGCAGGAGTCCGTCACCAGGACGAGCAAGAAGGAGAGCAAGTCTTGGGAAAAAGAACAGTGATGACATTCCTGCGCGGCACGGGCCGCTGCTGAGCTGACGCATCCGGGCCGTCCGTCCTCCCTGCTTGACTGTGACTGTAACGTTCGACTTTGGACCTGTGCAGACAGAACTCGCGCGCCGGTAATATACTGCTCGTGAGTCGTCCACTTCCACGCACTGCTCACGAGCTTCTCGCGAGGCGCTCGCCAGGTGCTGAGGTCGGCGTGCTGACGACAAAGTCATCGCGTCGAGACCCATTGCCGCCCCATTCCATAAGGTGTGATACGGACATCGCTGTGCTCTGATTGCTAGGACGTAATGCAAAGAGAGATCATAGAAAGAGCGCGACAGAGAGCGCAAGAACGGCAAGGTCAAGAGCGGGACGAGCAGAAGCATCGCATGACCGAGGAAATGAAGAGCGGCGATGGCGGCAAACGTTAGTGCGGCGCTCTATCCAGGTCGCGTGGTACTGCGCGTGCACTCAAACAATATTATCGTAACAATATTATCGTACGAGACCAACAGTCGCGCGACTGCTGCGCGACAAGTCTCTGGAGCAGCCGTTGACTTGTGGGCTCAAGAAAGCTGGATCTGGACGCCAGTGAGCGCGCAAGCCAAATCGCGGACACGGGAGAGCAAGGCACTGGACAGGTCCCCTTCCAGGAGAAAGGATCGTTACCAGGACATCGAAACCATCGCTGCCGGGGTGTCGAGAGCATCGCTGTCAGAGAGTCGAGAGCAGCGTTGCCAGGAAGTCGAGATCATCGCTGCCAGAAAGGCGTGGAGAGACTTTCGACAGCATGGAGTCGTCGTTCCGGGTGCGAGGCAATGGAACGGCAATGGCGGGCCAGCAGCGTGGATCCGAGCCTGTCCCGCAGCAACGACAGCGAGATGGCGCTGGGCGACGTGGACCTCGCGCTCAATTCAGCCAGGGAATCGACGGGGGACGGCGAAGGTGACTCCAACGACGAGGCAGTGTTCCACGACGCCAGCACGGCGAGCCTGGCAACGGGGAGCGCGCAGAAGAAGAAGCGGGTCGCAATCTCCGACGCACAGAGACTGAGCCTGCGCAAGAAGAAGCGCGAGTCTCAGCTATCGCAGGTGCAGCTGCGGGACTGGTTCCAGCAGACGCACGGGCGGCGGATCACGCAGGGGCAGGTCTCGGACATGCTTTCTTCCAAATACCGGCGGCTCGATCAGGTCGATGAAACAGCTGACTTGTCCAATGTTTTCCGGAGCGTGGAGGCGCAGTATCCGGAGCTGGAGTCGATGCTCCCACGACTGGCACCAGCGCGAGGCCACCAAGGGGCAGCACGTCACCGGCGACATGTTGAAAGCCCGGGCCGGCGAGCTGTGGGAAATCTTACCGCAGTACAACCGGAACTGCGCCAAGCCGGCGTTCTCGAATGGCTGGCTCGAGGGCTACAAACGACGCAAGCAGGTCATCGCCGGGCGGCCGAGCGCCTTTCGCGGCCCACGACCTGCGTACGAGGCGCAACCCGGCTCGCCGCTGTGGATCGACCGCGAGCTGTACCTCCGCCTCGCAAGCGCGCCGCGTACTTTGTTAGAAACGGTGGACATTGCGCCGCGCAGTGCGCGCGCGTTCCGCCGTCCCGGCGGGCGCATCTTTCGACTATCCACACCGGCCGGCGCTCAGGTAGGCGACTTGAACGTCTGGAGCGCGGCGAACCCGAGAGAGCGCTTCTGGGCGGCGCGCACGAGACAGCTGCATTGCGAGCCACGTCACCACTTTGACCGGCTCTGGAGCTGCCTCCCTTTCCTAAGACCGATGGCGACGATCATCGCCGATACGCTGGGAGGCGCGCGGTACGGACCGGACGACCACGGCGGGCGCTGCCACGACCTCCTCGGCACGCGCTGCGACCCGTACGTGAACGCTCTCCTAAGCGGTACACAGTACGACTTTCACTGCCACAGCAACCTGGTGCGCTCAATCTTACCGTATGGCCTACGAGAAGACGACGTGCACGACGTGTTGAACGTCTTCCAAGTCACCGGACTCTTTGCAAGACTCTGGAAAATACTGGATGGGCGTGTCGCCGGCCAAGCCCGAGGACTACATCGACTTTTTCGCAGAGACAGACCTGCTGT
>JAMXBC010000155.1:0-32500 GCA_024138005.1 Lumnitzera racemosa | reverse complement strand
AAAAAAAAGGGGGGGAAAAGGAAAAAAGGGGAAAAAAAAAAAAAAAAAAAAGGGCCCCCAAAAAAAAAGGGTTTGGGGGGGGTTTTTTTTTTTTTTTTTTTTTTTAAAAAAAAAAAAATTTTTTTTTTTTTTTCCCTTAAATTTTTTTTAAAAATTTTGGGGAAAAGGGATTTAAAAAATTTTTTTTAAAAAAATTTTTTTTTTAAAGGGGAAAAATTTTTTGGGGGGGGGAAAATTTTTAAAAAAAAGGGCCAAATTTTAAATTTTTTTGGGGGAAAATAGGGCCCCCCAATTTTTTAAAATTTAAAATTTTTTTTTTTTCCCCAAAAAAACTTTTTAAAACCCAAAATTAAATTTTTTCCCCAAAAAAACCCCCCCCAATTTTTTGGGGTTTTTTTTTAAAAAATTAAAAAGCAAAAAAACCCGGGGGGGGCCCCTTTTAAAAATTTTTCCCCAAACCGGGAAAATTTTTTTTTGAAAATAATTTTAAATTCAAAATTTTTTAAAAAAAAAAAAAAAAGGGGGAAAAATTTTTTTTTTTTTTTTAAAAAAAAATTTTTTCCTTTTTTAAAAATTTTTTTTTTTTTAAAAAAAAAGAATTTTAAAAAAAAATTTTAAATTTTTCCCCCCTTTTTTTTTTCCCTTTTTTCCCTTTTTTTTTTTTTTTAAAAAAAAAAGGGGGGGACCTTTCCCTTTTTAAACCCGGGGGGGAAAAAAAAAAAAAAAAAAAATTTTTAAAAAAAATTTTTAAAAAAATTTTTTTTTTTTATTTTTTGGTTTCCTTAAAATTTTTTGGGGAAAAAAAATTTTTAAATCTTTTTTTTTATTTCCCCCTTTAAAATTTTTTTGTTTTTTTTGGGGGGGGAAAATTTTTCCTTTAAAACCCAAAAAAAAACCCCTTTTTTTTTCCCCCAAAAAATTTAAAAAAAAAAAAATTTTTTTAAAAAACCCTAAAGGGGGAAAAAAAACCCCCCCTTTTTTTTTTGGTTTCCCTTTTTAAAAAAAAAATTTTTTTTTAAAAAAAAAATTTTTTGGGAAATTTAAAAAATTTATTTTAAAAAATTTTTTTGGGGGGCCCCTTTTAAAGGGTAATTTTTGGGGAGAATTTTTTTTTTTTTTTTTTAAAAATTTTAAAATTTTTTTTTTTTTTAATTTTTTGGGCCCCTTTTTTTTTTAAAATTTTTTTTTTTAAAAAGGGGTTTTTTTAAAAATTTTTTAAAAAATTTTTAAAAAAAAAAAAAAACCCAATTCCCCCCCCAAAAAAAAAAAGGGGAAATAAGGTTTGGGCCCTTTGGGGCCCCCCTTTTCCCCCCCCCCCCTTTTTTTTTAAATTTTTAAAAAAAACCCCCCCCCGGGGGAAAACCCCCCTTTTAACCTTTTTTAAAAATTTTAATTAAAAAATTTTTTTTTTTTAAAAAAATTTTTTAAAAAAAAAAATTTAAAAAAAATTTTTTCCCAAAAACCCTTTTTTGAAAAAAAAGGAAAAAAAATTTTAAAAATTGGAAATTTTTTTTCCCCCCGGGGAATTTTTTCCCCGGAAAAACCAAAATTTGGGGTTTTTGGGTTTTTCCCTTTTTTTTTTTTGGGTTAAATAAAGGGGGTTTTTTCCCCCCCCCCCCCTTTTTTTTTCCCTTTTTTTAAAAATTTTTCCCAAAATTTTTTTTTTTCTTTTTTTTAAAAAAACAAAAAAAAAAAGGGGGTTTTTTTAAATTTTTCCCCTTTCCAAATTTTTTTTTTTTTAAAAACAATAAAAAAAAAGGGGTTAAAAACCCAAAAAAAAATTTTTTTTTTTTTTTTTTATTTAAAAAATTTTTTTTTAAAAAAAAAGGGAAAAATTTTTTGGGGGAAAAAAACCCCCCAAAAATTTTTTTAATTTTTTAAAAAAAAATTTTTAAAAAAAAAGGGGTTTAAAAAATTTTTTTTTAAAAAAAATTTTTTTCCATTTTTTAAAAAATTTAAAAGGGGCTTTTTTTAATTTTTTATTTTTTTTAAAATAAAAAGGGGAAAAAAATTTTTTCCCAAAAATTTAAAATTTTTAAAATTTTTAAAAAAAAAATTTTTTTTTTTTTTGGGTTTTCTTTTAAAAAAAAAAAAATTTTTCCAAAAAATTAAAAATTTTAAAACCCAATGAAACCAATTACCCCCAAGGGGAAAATTAAAAAAAAACCCCCCTTTTAAACCCCCCCAAAAAATTTTTTTTTTTCCTTTTAAATTTTGGGTTTTTTTTTTTTTTTTTTTTTCAAAAAAAAATTCCCAAAAATTTTTTTACCCAAAAAAAAAAATTTTTAAAAAAAAAAAATTTTTAAAAAAAGGGAAAAATTTTAAAAAATTGGGGTTTTTTTTTAAAAAATTTTTTTTTTTTTTTAAAAAAAAAAAATTTTTTTTTTTTTTTTTTTTAAGGATTTAATTTTTTTTTTTAAAAATTTAACCCTTTGCCCCCCCTTTTACCCCCAATTTTTTTTTAAAATTTTTTTTCTTCCCCAAACCCAAGGTTTTTTTTTTAAAAATTTTTTTTAAAAAAAAAAAGGCCCCAAAAACTTTTTTTTTTTGGGGCCAAAATTTTGGATTTAACCCCCTTTAACCCCTTGGGGCCCCCCAAATTTTTCCCCTTTTCTTTAAAGGGGTTTTGGGGCCCAAAAAAAATTAATTTCCCCTTTTTAACCCATGGGGGGGGGTGGTTTTTGGGGGGATTTCCCTTTTGGGGTTTTTAAAAAAAATAAATGGGGGAAAAAAAGGGGGGGGGGAAAAAAAATTTTTCCCCCCCCAAGGGGAAAAATTTTTTTTTAAAGAAAAAGGGGTTTTTTTTAAAATTTTTTTTTGTTTTCCCCCCCCTTTTTTTTGGGAAAATTTCCCAAGGGTTTTTTTTCCCCCCCCCGGGGGGGGAAAAAAGGCCCAAAAAAATTTCCCCCCCCCTTGAACCCTTTTTTTTTTAAACCTTTTTGGGGGTTTTTGAAATTTTTTTCCCCCTTTTTTTTTTTTTCTTTTTTCCCCAAAAAATTTTTTTTCCCGGGGGTTTTTTTTTTTGGGGGGGTTTTTTTCCCAAAAAATTTTTCCCCCTTTTTTTCCCCCTTCGGGAAAAAGGGGGGAATTTTCCCCTTGGCCCCCCTTTTTTTTTTCCCCCCCCCCTTTTTTAAAAAAAATTTTTGGGGTTTTTTTTTTTTTTTTTGGGGGGGGGGGGGCCCCCCTTTTTTTTTTTCCTTTTTCTTTGGTTTTTTTTGGGTTTTTTTTTAAAAAAAAAAATTTTTTTGGGGGGGGGAAAGGGGCCCCTTTATTTTTAAAAATTTTCCCCTTTTGGTTTTTTTAAAAAAAAAATTTTTTTAAGGGGAAAAAAAAAAAATTTCCCGGAAAAAGGAAATTTTTGGGGGAAATTTTTTAAAAGGGGAAATTTTTAAAAAGGGGGGAAAAAGGGGGTTTTTTGGGGGCCCGGTTTAAAATTTTTTTTTTTTTTTTTTTGGTGGGGTTTTTTAAGGTTGTTTTGGGGGAATTTTGGGCCCCCCGGGAAAAAGGGGGGCCCCCCCCCCCAAAATTTTGGGGGGGTTTTTAAAATTTTTTTGTTTTTTTTTTTCTTTTAAAAAATTTTTTAAAAAATTTTAAAAAAATTAAAAAAAAAAAAAAAAAAAGGGGGGAAAAAAAAAATTTTTAAAAAAAAAAATTTTTTTTTAAAAAAAAAAAAAAGGGGAAAAAATTTAAAAGGGGGGTTTTTAAAATTTTTAAAAATTTTTTTTTTTTTGGGGTTTTTTTTTTAAATTTAAAATTTAAAATTTTTTTTCCCCTTTTTTTTAAAAAAAAAATTTTTTTTTAAAAAAAAAAAAAAATTCAATTTTTAAAAAAAATTTTTTTTAAAAACCCCCAAAATTTTAAAAAGGAAAAAATTTAAAAAAAAAAAATTTTTTAAAATTTTTTTTTTTTAAAAAAATTTTTTTTTATTAAAAAAAAAAATTTAAAGGAAAAAATTAAAAAAAATTAAAAAACCCCCAAAAAAACCCCCCTTTTTTTTTTTTTTTTTTAAAAAATAAAAATTTTTTTTTTTTGGGTTTAAAAAGGGGGGTTTTAAAAAAATTTATTTTTAAAAAAAAAAAAAGGGAAAAAATTTAAAAATTTTTTTTTTAATTTTTTTTGGTTTTTTAAAATTTAAAAGGAAAAATTTAAAAAAATTTTTTTTTTTTTTAATTAAAAAAAATTTTTTTTTGGGGAAAAAAATTTTTTAAAATTTTTTTTTTTAAAAAAAAAAAATTTTTTTTAAAAAAAAAATTTTTTTTTTTTAAAATTTTTAAATTTTTTGGCCTTTTTTAAACCCCAAAATTTTTTTTGGAAAATTTTTAAAAGGGGGGCCCCCCAAAAAAAAAAAAAACCCCCCCCCAAAAAAGGGAAAAAAAAAAAACCCCCCAAAATTTTTAAAAATTTTTTTTTGTTTGGGCCCGGGGGGTTTTTTTTTTTTAAAAAAAATTCCCTTTTTTTTTTTTAAAAAATTTTTAAAAAATTTTTTTTTTAAAAAATTTTTAAAAAAAAAATTTTTTTAAAACCTTTTTTAATTTTATTTAATTTTTAAAAAATTTTTTTTTCCCTTTTAAAAATTTTTTTTTTTCCCAAAAAAAAAAAAAAGGGGAAAAAATTTTTTTCCCTTTTTTAAATTTTTTTTTTTAAAAAATTTTTTAAAAAAAACCCCCCCTTTTTTTTTTTTTTTCCCCCCCTTTTTTTTTAAAAAAAAAAAATTTTTTTTTTTTTTAAAAAATTGGGAAAAATTTTTTTTTTGGGCCCAAAATTTTTTTATTATTAAAAATTTTTTTTTTTTTTTTTTTTTTTTTTTTTAAAAAAAAAATTTTTTTTTTTTTTCCCCTTTTTTAAAAAATTTTTTTAAAAAAATTTTTTTTTTTTTTTTTTTTTTTAAAAAAAAAAAAAAAAAATCCTTTTGATTTTTTAAAAAAAATTTTTTTTTTTTTTTAAAAAAAATTAAATTTTTAAAAAAGGGTTAAAAAAAAAATTAAAAAAAAATTTTTTAAAAAAATTTTTTGGGGGAAATTTTGGGGATCCCCTTTTTTAAAAAAAATTTTTTTTTTTTTTTTTAAAAAAAAATGGGTTTTGGGGTTTTAAAATTTTTTAAAAATTTCAAGGGGAAAAAATTTTTTCCCCCTTTTTTGGGGGAAAACCCCCCAAGGGGGTTTTTTTTTGGGGGGGGGGGGGAATTTAAAAAAAGGCCGGGAAAAAAAAATTTTAAAAAAAAAAAAAAATTTTCCCCGGGGGGGGGGAAAAAATTTTTTAAAAATTTTTTTTCCCCCCTTTATTCCCCTTTTTTTAAAAAAAATTTGGGGCCCCCCGGGGGGCCCCTTTTTAAAAAATTTTTTTTTTTTTTTTTTTTTATTTTTAAAAATTTTTTTTTTTTTTAAAAAATTTTTTTTTTTTTTTTTTTTTTTAAAAAAATTTTTTTTTTTTAATAAAAATTTTTTTTTTTTTAAAAAAAAAAATTTAAAAACCCAAATTTTTAAAACCCCCCAAAAAACTTTTTTTCCATTTCAAAACCCCCAAATAAACCCCCCCAAAAAAAAAAATTTTTAAAAAAAAACCCCCGGGGGTTTTTTTTTGGGGGGCCCCGGTTTTTTGGGGGTTTTTTTTTTTTTTTTTTGGGAAAAAAAAAGTTTTTTTTTTTTTTCAAAAAAAAAGGGAAAAAAGGGGGGGGAAAAAAAAAAAAAATTTTAAAAAAAAAAAAAATTTTTTAAAAAAAAAGGGAAAAAAAAAATTTTTTTTTTTTAATTTTAAAAAAAAAAAAAAAAAAAGTTTTTTTAAAAATTTTAAAAAAAATTTTAAAAAAAAAGCCCCAAAAATTTTTTTGGGGGGGGAAAAAAATTTTGGAAAAAAAAATTTTTAAAAAAAAAAAATTTAAAATTTTTTTTTTTAAAAAAAAATTTTTTTTTTTTTTTTTTTTTTTTTTCCCCAAAAAATTTTTTTTAAAAGCCCCCCTTTTTTTTTAAAAAAAAAAAAATAAATTAAAAAAAAAAAAATTTTAAAATATTTTTAACCCTTTTTTTTAAAAAAATTTTTTTTTGGGGTTTAATTTTTTAAAAAAAAAAAAAATTTTAAAAAAAATTTTTTTTCCCCAAAAAAAAAAAAAAACCCCAAAAAAAAAAAAAAAAAAAAATTTTTTTTTCCCCCCAATTTTAAAAAAATTGGTTTCCTTTTTTTTTTTTTTCCCCGGGGGGGTTTTCCCTTTTTTTTTAAAAAAACCCAAAAAAAAAAAAAAAAAAGGGAAAAATTTAAAATGGGGTTTTTTAAAATTAAAAAAAATTTTTTTTAAAAAAAAAAACCCCCCCCAAAAAAAAAAAGGGGTTTAAAAAAAAAAAGGGGTTTAAAAATTTTCCCCCCCAAAAAAAATTTTTTTAAAAATTTTTTTTAAAAAATTTTTTTTTTATTTTAAAAAAAAATTTTTTTAAGAAAAAAATAAAAAAAATTTTTTAAATTTTTAAAAAAACCCCCAAAATTTTGGGGGTTTTTTTAAAAAAAAAAATTTTTAAAAATTTTAAACAATTTTAAAAAGGAAAATTTTAATTTTTAAAAGGGGTTTGGGCCCGGGAAAAAAACAAATTAAATTGGACCAAAAAAAGGGCCCCTTTTTTTTTTAAAAAAAATTTTTTTAAAAAAGGGGGAAACCAATTTTTTTTAAAAAAAATTTAAAAAAAACCCAAAAAATTTTTTTTTAAAAAAAAAAAAGAAAACCATTTTTTTTTTAAAAATTTTTTTTTTTTTAAAATTTTTTAATTAAAAAAAAACCCTTTTAAAAAAATTTTTTTAAAAAAAAAATTTAATTTAAAAAAATTTTTTTTAAAAAAAAAATTTTTTTTTTAAAAAAAAAAATTATAAAAATTAAATTAAAGGGGTTTTTTTAAATTTTTTTTAAAAAATTAATGTTGTCCGGTCGTTTAGTTCGGCATCCGCCCTTTGGGGAGATTTCTAGCCATTTGGAACAAAGCCCAAAAGTACATTGACCAAGAAGACAACATTTACGCTAGGCGCAATGCAATTGAGAGAGGTTGGGTGGAAAGTTAGAAAAAAAAAAATTTGTCCTTGAAGGATCACCTCGCGGTAAGTATCCAAAAAAAAATTTAAAAGGGGGGAGAGCTCGGAAGAAGTGCTGAGCAGAGTGCAAATTTGCAAACCCCCTTTCCTTTTTACACATTGAAACACATCCCTAAATAAACCCATTACTCAGGTCTATTCCAAAGTAAAGCACCAAAAATTTGCTCCAGAGGCTATAGAAAATATAGATAAACCCCAGTCATTAGAATTCTGACAAGTATTATCAGTTCCATGACAACTACTGCCATAATACCAACGGTGTTTCTAATTGAAGAATACCATTGAGAATGATATTTAACACAACTTCTTCAATCAGTATGTAGCCCATCAAAGGAATGATGACTATTTTGACAATGAAGAGATAAGGCACCTCAAAAAACAACAAATCAAAAACTCGTCACCAAAAAACAATGACTTGGCTCCCAATGGTGTTATTAACGTAATTATAGGGGATCTGCATCCCGAGATTTGGCTGAGTACTAGTAATTTTCAAATTAATGCCCCCCCTTAGAGGTGTTCGATAATTAGCTCTCTTAAAACATCTATTTTATAATTCACATGTTTAGACATCTATTATATAATTCATATGTTTAGACATCTATTCTATAATTTATAAGTTCAAACATCTATTCAAATAGATAATATACAAGTTAGACAACATTCTATATTGTAAAAACATGTTTTAAATGGTAAATACACTAACGGTTTATGAATTAAAATGTCTAGTTCAATTAAAATAATCAAATCAATTGCAAAAATCCCATATTCAGACATGATTCATGATAAATAAGTCAAAACACTAAATTTAAACATTCATGAACTATGAACAACCGTATTATCATATATTATAGAAATAAAAAGTCCTATTAACTATACTACAAAAATTGCATCAAATGAGTATTTTACACTCCTAAAAACATGATTTCTCAATTATTAATGCACAACTTTCATCAAAAACATAAAAAACAAGAACAAGCAAGGATTTTAGGAGCTTACCTAGTGTAATAACAAACTAATTGCGTTAGTGAGTTTTTGGAAAAGATGGTACTATCTTTAGAGAGAAAATTCAGCCTTAGAAAAGAAGCTTGATTTGTGTGAGATTCAAAAAAATATCTACTTAATGTAAAGTATAGAACCTTACTTAACTAGTGGAGTTTGGTTTTAAAATCCCGAAAAGGGAAAAAATGAAAGATCACATGTATGGGGGCTTAAGATGATCTTGCTCATCAAATTCCAAATTTTTCGAAGAATGTGTTGGTTTGAGTGATGAAAATAGGTAAGAACACATTAAAAACATTGTTCATACCCTTGGATTGGGAAAGGGAAATTGCCCAAAAAAATAGGACTTTGAAAATTTTCCCATTCAAGTATGTTAATATATTTTTTTTTTCCTTTTTCAAGTTCGAATTAACCTGTGATTTAGGAAAATTAGGATGTGTTTGTTGCCCAATTTAGAGTAAGCTATATGTAGTTTTGAAAAACATAAAATTTTGGGTAAATATCCCAAGATATAGAGTTGCAACATGTGTTGAAACTGAAAGGTTCGAAAAAGGGAAACTTCCCTTTTATTTTCTTGAAATCGTAAAGTTATGGGTTTGAAATTACAAAAGGAAGGAGAAAGGAGAAAAGGTACAAAATGTGCTTGCTTACTTAAGGTTCAAACCTTATCAAGGCTTCAGCCTTGATTTATTTTGAAGCATAAATGGACTAGTCTTGTACCTATTTTAGTTTATTTCTTTATTTATTTTTCAATAAAAAGAAAATGAATTATAATAAGCCTATGTTTAAACCAAAATTACGTATGTTGCTCAAAAAGTAAATTAATTTTGAAAACTATTAAAATAAAAAGACATAAAAAAAAATACACTTGCTCTAAAATTGCAGGGGAAAAAAAATAGGGTATCTACAATCAAACATTTCCATTCTCATGTTTAGAGTTTTCCCATTAGAAAAAGTTTCTTGAAGAACTTAAATAGTTTTAATTGGTATCTACTACACCATTACACCATCGTCATCTAATTCTTAGCACATAAAGCATTGCAATTTTTATAGATAAAAAGTTCAACCCAAAAATTTTAAACCATTCGACTCATTTAATAGATCTTATGAAATGGTTTAAATCTTTATTTATATGGAACAAATTATTTCAACATGGGTTAATGACTTAGTTAGAAGATTTCCAAGAGAAAATTCTTTTGCAATTTAATTTTCATAGTTGAATTAAGGTTACAATGGATGGAATACCAACTAACAAAATTTCTATTATCCAATTGTAACTTTGTTGATGGCTTTAAAGGAGATATCAATCAAGATGACATAAAATATAAGGAAGTACAAAGAAGATTGTGAAATTGCCAATCAAATCATTCCTAGAGAAATATGGTTAAGAGCTTTTGAAGTAGAAGTCCTATAGGATTATAGGAAGACCATCAGGATACTATTCCTTCAATTTGCCATGCTCTAAGAGAATATGAATATGGCCCTTAACAAAATGAGGAAGAAGCAGGATAGGTAGATTGGCAAAAACCCTGATGATCTTGAAAATGCAAATTTGTTACCATCACATTAGACTAACACTTTGATATGGATTAAAATGGAATCTTATCAGGGTAATATTATCAAAGCATAGGTCTACATTATTGTCCTTATGTCTGTTTTGCTATCCTTAAATAGTATATGTCGTATGTCTATCTATTATTATTGTCTAGTATGCTTAATGTTTGTCTTTAGCTTAAGAATTATTGTCCAACAAAGAAGACTTTGCTTACCATGTTAATATGTCATATGCTTATATTGACATTAGAAGTCTATATAAGGAGATCTCTTGTACCATAAAAAGGTGGAATATGTAAACCCTAGAAAACAGTATTTGAACCCTAACTTAAGTCCGAGTGTTCAAAACTGTACAATAAGTCGATAAGACTATAACAATAAAAGATTTTGAAGTTTATAAACAAATGTAACACCGATAACAAAATCCTAGGAATAGATCAATACCCCAAAAATCGAATACTAAAACCTTAAAAATTATTTTTACGCACCATTAATCAAAATTGAACTCGAAACTGCTCGAAACTCAAAAAATTATAAACATAAACCTATAAAATAGTTAAATATTACTCAATAGTGAATAATCATTGTCGAATAAAATTTTTCACCTAATTGCCTTTTTGGGCATAAATTTTAACGAAATCCCACAAAACTTGTAAACATTATAATTATAATGAGTACTAATGAAATTAATAAATTTCACAAAATTTTGAAAATTAATTTACGAGGAGAATTGTTATAATTTATATGATTTGAAAATTAAAATATTTTTATTAAAAATTTTCATTTTCCTTCTCTTTCATTTCCCAATTATCTCTTTTCTTTCTTTCCTTTCTCATTTTTCCATTCCATGCCCTTGAAAAACTAAAACCAAAATCAACAAAATAAAATCTAAATTTTAGTAGCCCACATAATGAATTACAAATGGAAATGTTGATTAACTAAAGAAACAAAAATCTTGAAATGATTATCTTTATTAATGCACAAAGATTAGATAAGATTTTAGCTTATAATTTAAGCTATTACACACATAAATAAAAAGGAAAAAATTTTGGAAACAAATTTAGCAAAACAAAACCCGAAAAGAAGAAAAAAACCTAGAAGCTTAAAACCGTGAGAAAAGAAGGAAGAAAAAGAAAGAAGAAGAAAAAGGAAGAAAAAGGAAAAGGAAAAGAAGAAGAAGGAATTAAAAATAAATAGGTAAGAAATTTTTAATTTTTTATATAGATGTCATGACCCTAAAGGGGGCCTAGTAGGATTGCTTAAAATTTCATATCATAGGGTGCACCCATGATTTGAAAAACAGCTTGTAAGTTAAAGAAGCAACCTCGGGAGCTATTGGATAAGAATTTATTCGACCGAGTGTTTAAACCATGGGACACCGGTATGTTTGTGAAAAAGAAGGATGGTAACTATGAGATTGTGTATAGACTATCGGGAGTTAAATAAGGTTACCCATTAAAATAGGTATCTGTCACCTCGCATTGATGATTTGTTTGATCACCCCAAAAGGGTGCTACTATGTTTTCTAGAATAGATTTAAAATCAGGATATCATCAATTGAGAGTTAAGCCGGAAGATGTACATAAGACTGCATTTAGAACTCGATATGGTCATTAGAATTTTTGGTGATGCCATTTGGCTTAACAAATGCTCCGGCTGTATTCATGGACTTGATGAATCGTATATATCAACCATACTTGGATAAGTTTGTTGTGGTGTTTATTGATGATATTTGATTTACTCAAAAACCAAGGAGGAGCATGCAGAGCATTTACATTGGAATTACAAAAGTTGAGAGAGAATCAATTATATGCCAAGTTAAGTAAATGTGTTTTTTTGGTTGGGATAAATTTCTTTTCTAGGTCATATTATATTTGGAGAAGGAATCCCCTGTAACCTAGATAAAGTGAAAACAGTAATGGATTGGAACAACCAACCACATGACTGAGATAAGGAGTTTCTGGGTATGGCGGGAAAACTATCGATGTTCATAAAGGATTTTTCCAAAATGCCAAACCGTTGACTCGATTTGACCCAGAAGGATGTAAAGTTCGAATGGAGTGAAGATTGTGAAATGATTTTTTCAGGAGTTGAAGAAACGACTAATTAACAGCACCAGTATTAACATTACCTGATCTGGATAAGCCTTATAATGTGTACAGTGATGCTTCACGGAATGGTTTGGGTTGTGTATTGATGTAGGATAAAAAGTTGTTGCATATGCATAAAGAAAATTTGAGGCCACATGAAAGGAATTACCCAACTCATGATTTGAGTTATTTCACTGTAGTGTTTCCCTTTGAAGATTTGAAGACATTATCTTTATGACAACGGTGTGAGATGTACACTGACCATAAGAGTTTGAAGTATTTCTTTACTCAGAAGGAGTTAAAATTTAAGGCAAAGAAGATGGTTAAAACTGATTAAGATTATGACTGAAATAAATTACCACCCTGGAAAGGCCAATTGTGGCAATGCTTTAAAAGTCGAAAAAATTATGAACGGGTTTTCCCTTTATTGTTAACACCTCAACATAAATTAGTGCATGAATTTGAGGGGATGCAAATTGGGTTTGATTGGTGTGAACCTAATAGCCAGTTAATGAACTGGGAATTGCAACCTACTCTATTAGAGAGAATCAAGCAAAAGCAAGAGGAGGACAGGGGTCTGATAGAGATAAAAGAATAAAGTGAGTAACGGACAGACCCTGACTTTAAGGTGGATGATCGAGGTCTAATAAGGTTTAGAGGAAGAATATGTGTACCACAAGATGCAGACATAAAGAACAAATTTGGACGAAGCACACTTACAGGTTATACTTGTGCATCCGGGGGGAAATAAAATGTACCAAGATCTAAAACTTATGTATTGGTGGAATGGGATGAAGAGAGAATGGCACAATAGTATCTGAAAGCATGACGTGTCAACAAGTCAAAGCAGAACACCAAAGACCAAGTGGACTATTGCAACCTTTAGAAATACCGCGATGGGAAAAGGGATCATATTACCATGGATTTTGTAGTAGCATTACCAAGGACTCAAGTTGGATACGATTTCCATTTTGGGTAGTCGTGGATAGATTAACAAGAGGCACATTTCTTACCTTAAACGGACGGGTTTATTCAATGGAAAAAAAAGCTAAACGTATGTCCGAGAAATAATAAGGCTACATGGTGTTCCTGAGAAATATTGTTTCTGACCGAGATAGTCGGTTTGTATCCAAATTCTGGGGGAGCTTACATAGAGCTTTGGGTACAAAGTTGCAGTTTGGTACAGCCTATCACCCACAAACAGACGGGGAGTCGAGCGAACGATTCAAACTTTAGAAGACATTCTATGACTTGTGTGTTGGGTTTGGAGGTGATTGGGATAAATATTTACCGTTGATAGAATTTGCTTACAATAATAGTTATAATGCAACGATACAAATGGCGCCGTATGAAGCACTATAAGGAGGAAATGCAAATCGCCACTGTAATTTGGGATCATAAAGAGTATGCCATGATTGGACCAGACATGAATCAATCAAACGAGTGAGAAATTAAGATTGTACGACAACGAATGAAGGAAGCTCAGGACCGTTATAAAAGTTGGGGTGATTGAAGAGAAGACCATTGGGATTTGAAATGGGTGATCATGTTTACATTAAAATAAGCCCATTTAAAGGACTCCGACGATTTGGTTCAAGGGGAAACTGAGCCCACGATACATTGGTCCATTTGAAGTATTTGGGGAAAGTTGGCAATGTATCATACTGAGTAGCTTTACCTCCAAGTCTATCAGGCTATCATAAAAGTACCAATGTGTCCATGTTTTAGAAGATTTAAAAGAACCCGAATGCAATAGGGAAAAGAGCCAGTGGAGTTAACGAGAATTTTCAACTGGTGAGACAACCCATAAAGATCTTGGATAGCCGGGTTCAGAAGTTTTAAAGGGAAAAGAGATATGGAGTACGTGAAGATTCAATGGAATGAAGGTCCAAACTTGAAGAAGACTTGGGAACCAAAAGCTGCAATGATGGAGCAGTATCCATGGCTTTCTAACTTCAGGTTAGTAGAGTATATTTAAATTTTTGTATTTAGTCATTTAAGTGTAAATTAGATATACAAAGTTTTGAGGACAAAATTTTTTTGAAGGGGGTGGAATTGTAAGCCCTAAAGCCAACCAAGCCAATAACCGTAGGGTTTTAACTTAGAAAACCCCAAAGGTTAGGGCGATCGGTCAAGGGTCCGATTTAAAACCCCAAAATTTGAAACTATTGAGAGGAATATTAGTAAAACGGCCCCCCTAAAAATTGAATTAAAAAAAATAAGTAATAAAAAGGAGACAATAAAATTTTTCAAATTTTAAGTAATAATAGGTATTAATTACCGAAAATGCGAAAAGTGTCATGAAAAACTAATAAATTAAATAAAGATAAATTATAAAGTATACTAAAAATTTAGAATGACCAAAATAATATTTTAGGAATGTTCACGTGTATCCTACATGTATTACGTGTAGATAAAAAATACGTGTAATTACTAAAATTTTCCGAAAACTAAGTAAATAATTAAAGAAAAATACAAAATAATTATAAAAAAATCAGAAAAAAATCAAAAGAGATAACTACAACAATATTTGGTTGTGGGCTGAAAAGAAAAAATTAACCAATAGGAATTGGATAAACAAAAAGCCTAAAATGAAGGAAATGGGGCAAAATCACATCAAATTAATGCACATTAATTACTAAATTTGTCTATAAATAAGGAAAAAAAAATTCTCAGAATTATTTGGCTAGTTTTGTGATCTAAGAAAAATCGAAACACAAAAAAATTCGAGAACAATTCCAGAAAAAAAAAAAAAAAAAAAACTGTGCAGATTAGCATGGTGAACTAAAACCACCACCCACCCACCACCTGGGACCGAACCACCACCACCAACCTACATAGAACCACCGCCTGGACCGACCGACAACATTGGAACGGGGTTTATCGGCCCAAAAGCTTCGGACCATTAGTCATTTATTTTACCCGGTTTTTGTATAATTTGTAAAATTATTTATTTTGCCCAGAAAATTATGAAACTTGTTATTATGATGTTTTATTATATGTAGATTTTAGGAAAATATTATTTAGTTTAATTATATCTGGAAATATAGGTCCCTAACAAATTGGTTCAAAACCGAGCATTAGTAAACTGGAAAAAAATAGCTTAGGGATAAAAGTTTCGAGTTCAAAATTTTTCTGTAGGATCTCATTTGATTATAACATGCTATGAAGCCATTTTTTTAAAAATTAATTTGAAATTTTTAAGTTAATTTTTAGCCCTAAAATGATGGTAAAATTGGTGATTAAAAGGGTTAATTAAGTGATTAGGAGTTAATTACTAATTTGAATCTTAATTAGAGGTTTAGGAAGTTAACTCTGTAGTGGAACATTAATCCTATCCTTTAGGTACTAATTATGGTTAATTAGGGAAATTTGGTAATAATATAATAAATTAGTAATATGTGGGAAAATTGTAAATTAATAAATTTAAAAAAATAAGGTTATTTAGATAATATTACAATAGCAATCAGAAAAATAATAAATCGAAATGAAAATTTAATTTTAAGTAAATAAACCAAAATGTAAGAGTTTTACACACTGGGAATAAATTCGATACCTCAATTAGGGTTAGCGTGTACCGGGTAGTTTTAGAATACAAAAATTACGACCCAATAGGGTATTTGAATACCCGAGCATAATGTGATTAATATCACATTGGATTCGGAGCTTAATTACGACTTAGGAATTAAAACTAAATCTAGTTTAGGAGCCAAACCCCGAAATAGAACACCACGAATCATTACTACGTTATAGGTATACATGAGGAAAATGAGTTATATTATGAGTTAAGAATAATAATCCATAAAAATATAAGTACTAAAAAACCTATTTGTATATAGGACATTCCAGAAACAAATCAGCTCGCAACTAGAGGATCGAGCGATCGAGCAAATTCAAGTAAGTTGGGTTATTGCTTATTGTAATAGAGTACTATTTCGTAGTACTCGGGGACTTAGGTTTGTATATATTGTGATTGTAAATAGTTTGCGCATGTGCTTGATGTATCTGAATTCGTGCTGGAATTTGTACTGTGAATGACTTTGCGACTGATTGAATTGGTATGAACTTTTGAACACCCTAACCGGCATTTAATCTTAGTCAACCCTAATAACCGAAAACGTCATGCATTGCAACCCATTAGGGGAATCATAGGACTCTCCAACCAAATACCGACCCCTTCGAAAGGGATAGCGCAGGATTGCAAAATGGTCCCTTCTTCATCCTCAGTCGAACTAAGTGATAGGAGAGGAGGTCACAGCGGGGGTTCAAGTCAATGGTTCGAAGGTAGTCAGGGGAGGGCGAGGTCTCCATTGCACAAGCCTGGGTTGGGTTTTAAGCTGCTACAAAAACATGGAACTCCTTAACCCGGATTAGAGCGGTTTTTGAAATTTCTCTGATTTCACAACGGACCGGACTACGTTGTTGTGATGACACTTGATTGTTGCATTGCATGAAATAATGTTTGATAACCCTGTTTGTGCTTGTATGCATTCACGAGTCTCCAATTTAACTTACTGAATGTAGTTTGCTCATACCTTTATAGATCCTTTTACAGGTTCTGATTTGTAATCTCTTCAAGTAAATAAGCCGCCCTAAAAATTAAACCAGAGGTTAGTCCTTTTGAAGCCAGGGGTGTGAGAATCAAGTTATTTAGCAAATGTGTATCTAGACTGACCTTGTAGTTAAAGGTTGAAGACTGTTAGTTATTTTGTAAATTATAAACTGTAGTTACTATGTAAAACTTCCTGGGAAGCTCTGTAAACATTATTTAAAATATTCTATGTTTTATAGAACTTTGTGGTAATTATCATAATTGTTTTTATAATTATTATCGAACTGTTTACTTCAAAGCGAGGAGTCGTCGACGCCTTGTGTAGATTATTTCCCATGGTAGGCACGTGAGCCAGTTTTCTAACAAGAATGGTTTACACGGCAGGACCGTTGTGAAATTTGTGACTTCGGGGGGTAACAGGGACTATCTTATTAAACCCTAAACAGTATCCTTTTTTTAACTTTCTAATTTTAAATTTGTTTTTAATAATACCCTTTTCAATTTCTAAACGGCTAATCATAATTACTCATAACTAATTTAATAATTTACATAAATATCTAATAAGATAGAAAAATTAAAACTTTTCATATTTTAAGTTACCCCATATTAACGTATGGGGTGCCTACAAAACCCGCTATTCAGGATCAGACTTTCGTAGTTCGTTTTTTGAAAACTTTAAATGCTAAGTTGATTTTAATTTTTAAAAGGAGAATTTAGTTTACATTTTAAACCCCTTTCAATTTATTTAAGGAAATTCTTCTGAGAATCCTAATTAGGTTTTATTTTTGAAACTCTAAAGTAATTCTAATTTTGAAAAATATAAATTAACTTGTATTTATTTGAAAAATAATTTTTCTAATGATAAAATATTTTTATTGTTTTTATTTTATTATTTTTATTTACATTTTTTTATCCTTTTTATTTTTTTTTTTTTATATATTTTTGGTTTTTTTCTTGTTAACACATGAAAATAAATAAAACTAAACTAAATACTTTTTTCCCTTTTTTTTTTCCTCTTCTTCTTTTTTCTTTTAGATTTTTTTATTTATTTATGATTACATTACAATTTACAAAAAAAATAACAATACAAAAGAAAAAGAAACTAAAAGAAACAAAGGAGCAAAACAGCAACGAGTCGAACCAAGTATTTTTGTTGAATCGGTTGAGCAGCTGAGCACGGGTCACGGGGTGGGTATGCAAGCTCCAAGTTGAGTCACACAAACAAGGGTTAAAGGTGGCTCTGACATGTTAAAGGTGGATATGAACACCAATTTGTCAGGAAAAGTAAATTTTCATGCATTTTAGATTAAGATTAGGGTGGGTAGGATCTATGCCATGGCTTAATTTGGCCGTTGGTGGTGTTTGTTGTAGTAGTGGATCACACGGTAAGGTCCGATTGTTGTACGTATTAGGGACATAGTCGAGAGAATGGTGTTAGCCTAGTTATTGCAACTGTGAACTTGTGAAGTAAGGGTTGTATACTACGAGTGACAAAGGGATGAAGATAGAGCAACTTCTGTTTTCAGTTGGAGATCGAGTGGTCGGCGGGGTTAAGGATTAAAGCAACAGTGGGGGGCTTTGGAGTATCTTAGATTAAGGGTTTTAAAGTGGGTAAAAAATAACAAAAATCTTGTACAGTGCCTTATCCTATAAGAGCAAGTTTCAGGAAATCTATATGCGAACCTACCTTGAGACCTTTGACTTCCACTCGAAAATTACTTAATTGAGTAGGGTTTGGGTAAGTACCAAGTACAAAGGGAGCAATAATATTTTTTTATTATTCTTCTTAATAACTATTTAAAATTTCAATTTTTGTGTAAGGAGAAAGTAGGCTACCCTTTGTACTGGTATTACCCAAACCCTACTCAATTAATAATTTTCGAGTGGAAGTCAAAGTTCAAGGTGGGTTTTTCGATATGATTTCCTAAAACTTGTCTTTGGGAAAAGGCACTGTACAGATTTTTGTTATTTTTTATCCACTTTAAAACCCTATAATTAAGTACCCCAAACCCACCCCTGTTGCTTAACCCTTTTAACCCCGCCGACCACTCGATCTCCAACTGAAACAGAAGTTGCTCTATCTTATCCTTTGTCCTCGTAGTTAAACCCTTTTTTCACAAGTTCACGTTGCAAAACTAGGTAACCCCATTCTTCGTATGTCCCTAATAGTACAACAATGGACCTTACCGTGTGACCCATCTACAACAAACACCACCAACGGCCAAATTAAGCCATGGATAGATCCTCCCCCCCAAATTCTTAATCTAAAATGCATGAAAATTTACTTTTCCTGACAATTGGGTGTTCTATCCCCTTTAACATGTCGAGCCCCCCTTTTAAACCCTTGTTTGTGTGACTCAACTTGGAGTTGATATCCCATCCGTGACCCGTGCTCAGCTGCCCCAACCCCGTTTCAACAACATATTTGGTCGATCGTTGGTTTTGCTCCTTTGTTTCATTTAGTTTCTTTTTCTTTTGATTGTTTTTTTTTTTGTAAATTGTAAAGTAATCAAAAAAAAAAAAAATCTAAAAGAAAAAAGAAGAAAAGGAAAATAAAAAAAGGGAAAAAAGTATTTAGTTTGTTTTTTTTTTTTTCATTGTTAAAAAAGAAAAAAAAACCAAAAATATATAAAAAAAAAAAAAAAAAAGGATAAAAAAAAATAAATAAAAATAATAAAATAAAAACAATAAAAAAATTTTTATCATTAGAAAAAAATTTTTTTTCAAATAAAACAAATTATTTATATTTTTCAAAATTAGAATTACTTTAGGGTTTTTTAAAAAAACCCTAATTGGATTCTCAGAAGAATTTCCCTTAAAAAAATTGAAAGGGTTAAAAATGTAAACTCATCTCCTTTTAAAAATTAAATCAACTTAGCATTAAAGTTTTTCAAAAAACGAATACGAAAGTCTGATCCTGAATAGCGGGTATGTAGGCACTCATACGTTAATATGGGGTAACTTAAAAATGAAAGTTTTAATTTTTCTAATCTTTTAGATATTTATGTAAATTAATTAAATTAGTTATGGTAATTTGATTAGCCGTTTGAAATTGAAAAGGGTATTATTAAAAAACAAATTTAAAATTAGAAAGTTAAAAAGCGATACCTGTTTAGGGTTTAATAAGATAGTCCCCTGTTACGCCCCGAAGTCACAAAGTCACAACGGTCCTGCCGTGTAAACCATTCTATGATAGTAAACTGGCCTCACAGTGCCTACCATAGAAATAATCTACACAAGGCGTCGACGACTCCTCGCTTTGAAGTAAACAGTTCGATAATAATTATTACAACAATTATGATAATTACCACAAAGTTCTATAAAACATGATATTTATTAATAATGTTTTACAGAGCTTCCCAGGAAGTTTTACATAGTAACTACAGTTTACTAATTTACAAAATAAACTAACAGTCTTCAACCTTTAACTACAAGGTCAGTCTAGATACACATTTGCTAAATAACTTGATTCTTCACACCCTGGCTTCAAAAGGACTAACCTCTGGATAATTGTAGGGCGGCCATTAGTACTTGAAGAGATTACAAATCAGAACCTGTAAAAGGATCTATAAAGGTATGAGAACTACATCTCAGTAAGTTAAATTGGAGACTCGTGAATGCATACAAGCACAAACAGGGTTATCAAACAATTATTTCATGCAATGCAACAATCAAGTGTCATCACACACGTAGTCCGGTCCGTTGTGAAATCAGAGAAAATTTCACCGCTCTAATCCGGGTTAAGGAGTTCCAGTTATGTAGCAGCTTACAACCAAAACCCAGGCTTGTGCAATGGAGACCTCGCTCCTCCCCTGACTACCTTCGAACCATTGACTTGACCCCCGCTGTGACCTCCTCTCCTATACTTAGTTCGACTGAGGTGAAGAAGGGACCATTTTGCAATCTGCGCTATCCCTTTCGAAGGGGTCGGTATTGGTTGGAGAGTCCTATGATCCCTAATGGGTTGCAATGCATGACGTTTTCGGTTATTAGGGTTGACTAAGATTAAATGCGGTTAGGGTGTTCAACAAGTTCATACCAATTCAATCAGTCGCAAAGTCATTCACAGTACAAATTCCAGCACGAATTCAGATACATCAAGCACATGCGCAAACTATTTACAATCACAATCATATACAAACCTAAGTTCTCGAGTACTACGAAACTAGTACTCTATTTACAATAAGCAATAACCCAACTTACTTGAATTTGCTCGATCGCTCGATCCTCTAGTTGCGAGCTGATTTGTTTCTGGAAGTCCTATAATACAATGGTTCTTTTAGTACTTATATTTTTATTGGATTATTATTTCTAACTCATAAATATAACTCATTTTCCTCATGTATACCTATAACGTAGTAATGATTCTTTGGTGTTCTATTTCGGGGTTTGGCTCCTAAACTAGATTTTAGTTTTAATTCCTAAGTCGTAATTAAGCTCAATCCCAATGTGATATTAATCACATTATGCTCGGGTATTCAAAATATCCTATTGGGTCGTAATTTTTGTATTCTAAAACTATCGGTACCGCTAACCCTAATTGAGGTATCGAATTTATTCCCAGGTGTGTAAAACTCTTACATTTTAGGATATTTACTTAAAATTAAATGTCATTTCAGATTTATTATTTTTCTGATTGCTATTGTAATATTATCTAAATAACCTTATTTTTTTAAATTTATTAATTTACATTTCACATATTACTAATTTATTATATTACTTACCAAATTTCCCTAATTAACCATAATTAGTACCTAAAGGATAGGATTAATGTTCCACTACAGAGATTAACTTCCTAAACCTCTAATTAAGATTCAAATAGTAATTAACTCCTAATCACTTAATTAACCCTTTATCACCCAATTTTACCATCATTTTAGGGCTAAAATTAACTTAAAAATTTCAAAAATTAATTTTAAAAAAATGGCTTCATAGCACTGTTATACATCAAATGAGATCCTACAGAAAAATTTTGAACTCGAAAACTATATCCCTAAGCATATTTATTTTCCAGTTTATAATGCTCGGTTTTGAACAATTTGTTAGGGACCTATATTTCCAGATATAATTAAACTAAATAAATATTTTCCTAAATCTACATATAATAAAACATCATAATAAACAAGTTTCATAATTTTTGGGCAAAATAAATAATTTTACAAAATTTATACAAATACCGGGTGAATAAAATGACTAACTGGTCGAAGCTTTTGGGCCGACTAAACCCCGTCCAATGTTGTCGGTCGGTCCAGGCGGTGGGTCTACTGTAGGTTGGTGGTGGTGGTTCGGTCCCAGGTGGTGGTGGGTGGTGGTTTTAGTTCACCATGCTAATCTGCACAGTTTTCTTTTTTTTTTTTTATTTTCTGGAATTGTTCTCGAATTTTTTTGTGTTTCGATTTTTCTTAGATCACAAACTAGCCAAATAACTTCTGAGAATTTTTTTTTCCTTATTTATAGACAAATTTAGTAATTAATGTGCATTAATTTGATGTGATTTTGCCCCATTTCCTTCATTTTAGGCTTTTTGTTTATCAATTCCTATTGGTTAATTTTTTCTTTTCAGTCCACAACCTAATATTGTTGTAGTTATCCTCTTTGATTTTTTTCTGATTTTTTTATAATTATTTGTATTTTTCTTTAATTATTTACTTGTTTTCGGACAATTTTAGTAATTACACGTATTTTTATCTACACGTAAATACATGTTAGGATACACGTGAACATTCCTAAATATTATTTGGTCATTCTAAATTTTTTTGTATACTTTTAATTTATCTTTAGTTTAAATTTTTTAGTTATTTCATGACACTTTTCGCATTTTCGGTAATTAATACCTATTATACTTAAAATTTGAAAATTTTATTGTCTCTATTTTATTACTTATTTTCTTAATTCAAGTTTATGGGGCCAGTTTTACTAATATTCCTCTCAATAGTTTCTAATTTGGGTTTAATCGGATCCTTGAACCCATGCCCTAAACCTTGGGTTCTAAGTTCAACCCTACGGTACTTGGCTTGGCTTGGCTTTAGGGCTTACAATTCCACCCCCTTTAAAAAATTTTTGTCCTCAAAACTTCTGTATATCTAATTTACACTTAAATGACTAAATACAATAATTAAAATACTCTTATAACCTGGAAGTTAGAAAAGCCATGGATACTGCTCCATCATTGCAGCTTTTGGTTCCCAAGTCATCTTCAAGTTTGGACCTTCATTCCATTGAAACTTCACGTTTCTTCCATATCTCTGTTCCTTAACTTCTGAACCCCGGGTATCCAAGATCTTTATGGGTTGTTCACCAGTTGAAAATTCCTCGTTAACTCCACTGGCTCTATTTCCACTATTGCATTCGGGTTCTTTTGATCTTCTCAACATGGACACATGGAATACATTATGATAGCCTGATAGACTTGGAGGTAAAGCTACTCAGTATGATACATTGCCCAACTTTCTCCAATCTTCAAATGGACCAATGTATCGTGGGGGTCAGTTTTCCCCTTGAACCAAATCGTCGGAGTCCTTTAAATGGGCTTATTTTAATGTAACATGATCACCCATTTCAAATCCCAATGGGCTTCTCTTCAAATCAGCCCAACTTTATAACGGTCCTGAGCTTCCTTCATTCGTTGTCGTACAATCTTAATCTTTTCACTCGTTTGATTGATCATGTCTGGGCCAATCATGGCATACTCTTTATGATCCCAATTTCAGTGTGGCGATTTGCATTTCCTCCCATTTAGTGCTTCATACGGCGCCATTTGTATCGTTGCATTATAACTATTATTGTAAGCAAATTCTATCAACGGTAAATATTTATCCCAATCACCTCCAAAATCCAACACACAAGCTCATAGAAAGTCTTCTAAAGTTTGAATCGTTCGTCAGACTGCCCGTCTGTTTGTGGGTGATAGGCTGTACCAAACTGCAACTTTGTACCCAAAGCTCTATGTAAGCTCTCCGAATTTGGATACAAAACCCACTATCTCGGTCAGAAAAAAAATACTTCAGGAACACCATGTAGCCTTATTATTTCTCGGACATACAGTCTAGCTATTTTTTTCCCTTGAATTTACCCCTCCGATAAGGTAAGAAATGTGCCTCTTGTTAATCTATCCACGACTACCCAATGGAATCGTATCCAACTTGAGTCCTTGGTAATGCTACTACAAAATCCTGGTAATATGATCCCATTTCCCTCGCGGGGATTTTAAAGGTTGGGAATAGTCCACTTGGTCTTTGGTGTTCTGCTTTGACTTGTTGACACGTCATGCATTTTAGATACATTTGTGCCATTCTCTCTTCATCCCATTCCACCAATACATAAGGTTTTAGATCTTGGTACATTTTATTTCCCCCCGGATGCACAGTATAACCTGTAATGTTGCTTCGTCAAAATTTGTTCTTTATGTCTGCATCTTTGGTACACATATTCTTCCTCTAAACCTTATTAGACCTCGATCATCCACCTTAAAGTCAGGGTCCTGTCCCTTACTCACTTTATCTTTTATCTCTATCAGACCCCTGTCCTCCTCTTGCTTTTGCTTGATTTCTCTAATAGAGTAGGTTGCCCAATTCCCAGTTCATTAATGGCTATTAGGTTCACACCAATCAAAACCCAATTTGCCCTCTCTCAAAATTTTTTGCACTAATTTATGTTGAGGTGTTAACAATAGGCAACCTGTTCATAATTTTTTTGAACTTATGCATCTGCCACAATTGGCCTTTCCAGGGTGGTTTAAATTTTTATTCAGATCATAATCCTTAATCATTTTAACCATCTTCTTTGCCTTAAATTTTAACTCCTTCTGAGTAAAGAAATACTTCAAACTCTTATGGTCAGTGTACATCTCACACCGTTGTCCATTAAAAAATAATGTCTTCAAATCTTCAAGGCAAACACTACAGTGACTAACTCAAATCATGAGTTGGGTAATTCCCTTTTATGTGGCCTCAATTGTCTTGATGCATATTTCAACAACTTTTCTATCCTACATCAATACACAACCTAATCCATTCCGTGAAGCATCACTGTACACATTATAAGGCTTATCCAGATCAGGTAATGTTAATATGGTGCTGTTAAAACTAGTCGTTTCTTCAACTCCTGAAAACTCATTTCACAATCTTCACTCCATTCGAACTTTACATCCTTCTGGGTCAATCGAGTCAACGGTTTTGGGAATTTTTTGGAAAAATCCTTTATGAACCATCGATAGTATCCAGCCATACCCAGAAAATCCTTATCTCAGTCACTGTGGTTGGTTGCTTCCCCAATCCATTACTGTTTTCACTTTATCTAGGTCTACAGGGGATTCCCTTTTCCAAATATAATATGACCTAGAAAAGAAATTTATCCAACCAAAAAAACACATTTACTTAACTTGGCATATAATTGATTCTCTCTCAACTTTTGTAATTCCAATCGTAATGCTCTGCATGCTCCTCCTTGGTTTTTGAGTAAATCAAAATATCATCAATAAACACCACAACAAATTATCCAAGTATGGTTGATATATTCGATTCATCAAGTCATGAATACAGCCGGAGCATTTGTTTAAGCCAAATGGCATCACCAAAAATTATAATGACCATATCGAGTTCTAAATGCAGTCTTATGTACATCTTCCGGCCTTAACTCTCAATTGATGATATCCTGATTTTAAATCTATTCTAGAAAACATAGTAGCACCTTGGAGTGATCAAACAAAACATCAATGCGAGGGTGACAGATACCTATTCTTTAATGGTAACCTTATTTAACTCCCGATAGTCTATAACACATTCATAGTACCATCCTTCTTTTTCACAAAAAATACGGTGCTCCCTTTGGTTGAAACACTCGGTCGAATAAAACTTCTTATCCAATAGCTCCTGAGGTTGCTTCTTTAACTTACAAGCTGATTTTCAAATCATGGGTGCACATATGATATGAAAATTTTAAGCAATCCTACTAGGCCACCTTTAGGGTCATGACATCTATATAAAAATTTAAATTACTTACCTATTTTTTCTTAATTCCTTCTTCTTCTTTTCCTTTTCCTTTTTCTTCCTTTTTCTTCTTCTTTCTTTTTCTTCCTTCTTTTCTCACGGTTTTAAGCTTCTAGGTTTTTTTCTTCTTTTCGGTTTTGTTTTGCTAAATTTTTTTCCCAAAATTTTTTCCCTTTTTTTTTTATGTGTGTAATAGCTTAAATTATAAGCAAAAATCTTATCTAATTTTTGTGCATTAATAAAGATAATCATTTCAAGATTTTTGTTTCTTTAGTTAATCAAACATTTCCATTTGAAATTTCCCATTATGTGGGCTACTAAAATTTAGATTTTATTTTGTTGATTTTGGTTTTAGTTTTACAGGGCATGGAATGGAAGTGAGAAAGGAAAGAAAGAAAGAGAATAAATTTGGAAATGAAAGAGAAGGAAAATGAAAAATTTAAAAATAAATATATGTAATTTTCAAATCATATAAATTATAACAATTCTCCTCGTAAATTAATTTTCAAAATTTTGTGAAAATTTTTAATTTCATTAGTACTCATTATAATTAATTGTTTACAAGTTATTGTGGTGATTTCGTTAAAATTTCATGCCCAAAAAGGCAATTTAGGTGAAAAATTGTATTCGACAATGATTATATCACTATTTTAGTAAAATTTAACTATTTTATGGGGTTTTTGTTTATAATTTTAGAGTTTCGAGCAGTTTCGAGTTCAATTTTGATTAATGGTGCGTAAACTAATTTTAAGGTTTTAGTATTCGATTTTTGGATATTGATCTATTCCTAGGATTTTGTTATCGGTGTTACATTTGTTTATTTAAAATTCAAAATCTTTTATTGTTATAGTCTTATCGACTTTATTGTTCAGTTTAGAACCCCTGGACTTAAGTTAGGGTTCAAATACTGTTTCCTAGGGTTTAATATTCCACCTTCTATGGTACAAGAGATCTCCTTATATAGATTCTAATGTCACATATAAGCATATGACATATTAACCTGGTAAGCAAAGTCTTTCTTTGTAGGACAATAATTCTTAAGCTAAAGACAAACACTTAAGCATACTAAGGACAATAATAATAGATAGACATACGACATATACTATTTAAAGGATAGCAAAACAGACATAAGGACAATAATGTAGCCCTATGCTTTGATAATATTACCCTGATAAGATTCCATTTTAATCCATATCAAAAGTGATAGTCTAATGTGATGGTAACAAATTTGCATTATCAAGATCTCGGGGTTTTTAGCCATATCTACCTATCCATGCTTCTTCCCCATTTTGTTAAGACCATATTCATATTCTCTTAGAGCATGGCAAATTGAAGGAATAGTATCCTGATGGTCTTCACTATAATCCTATAGGACTTCTACTTCAAAAGCTCTTAAAACCCTTTTTTCTCTAGGAATGATTGATTGGCAATGCACAAACTTCTTTGTACTTCCTTTTATTTTATGTCATCTTGATTGATATCTCCCTTTAAAACCATCAACAAAGTTACAATTGGATAATAGAAAATTTTGTTTGTTGGTATTCCATCCATTGTAACCTTAATTCAACTATGAAAATTAAATTGCAAAGAATTTTCTCTTGGAAATCTTCTAACTAATCATTAACCCTGTTGAAATAATTTGTTCCATATAAATAAAGATTTAAACCATTTCATAAGATCTATTAAATGAGTCGAATGGTTTAATATTGGATTGAACTTGATTATCTATAAATATTGCAATGCTTTTATGTGCTAAGAATTAGATGACGATGGGGGTAATGGTGTAGTAGATACCAATAAACTATTTAAGTTCTTAAAGGGAAACTTTTTCTAATGAAAATCTCAAAACATGAGAATGGATAATGTTTGTTTGTAGATCCCCTATTTTTTCCCTCGCATTTTAGAGCAAGTGTATTTTTTTTTATGTTTTTTATTTAAATACGTTTTCAAAAATTTAAATTTACTTTTTGAGCACATACGTAATTTTTGGTTAAACATAGGCTTATTATTAATTCATTTTCTTTTTATTGAAAAAATAAATAAAGAAATAAACAAAAATAGGTACAAGACTAGTCCATATGCTTCAAAATAATCAAGGCTGAAGCCTTGAAAAGGGTTTGAACCTTAAGTAAGAAAGAACATTTTGTACCTTTTCCCCTTTTCTCCTTCCTTTTTGTAATTTCACACCTATAACTTTACGATTTCAAGAAAAAAAAAGGGAAGTTTCCTTATTCGAACCTTTCAGTTTCAACACATGTTGCAACTCTATTCTTGGGTTTATTTCCCAAAAAATTTTTATGTTTTTAAAGACTACATATAGATAACTCAAAATTTTGGGACAACAAACACATCCAAATTTTTCCTAAATCACAGGTTAATTCGAACTTGAAAAAGGAAAAAAATATATTAACATACTTGAATGGAAATTTACAAAGTCCTATTCTTTGGGAAATTTTCCCTTCCGAATCCAAGGTATGAACAATGTTTATTAATGTGTTCTTACCTATTTTCTCATCAAAACCAACACATTCTTCGAAAATTCGGAATAGTTTGAGCAAGATAATCTTAACCCCCCATACATTGTGATCTTTCATTTTTTCCCTTTTCGGGATTAAATCCAAACCCCACTAGTATAAGTAAGGTTCTATACTTTACATTAAGTAGATATTATTATTTGAATCTCACACAAATCAAGTTCTTTTCTAAGGCATGAATTTTCTCTCTAAAGTAGTACCATCTTACCAAAAACTCACTAAACCCGCAATTAGTTTGTTATTACACTAGGTAAGCCCCTAAAATCCTTGCTTGTTCTTGTTTTCTTCAGGGTTATTTGTTTGCATGTTGTGCATTAAATAATTGAGAAAATCATGTTTTTAGGAGTGTAAATACTCATTTGATGCAATTTTTGTAGTATTTGTTAAAAGGACTTTTTATTTCTATTTAAAATAATGATAATACGGTTGTTCATAGTTCATGAATGTTTAAATTTAGTGTTTTGACTAAATTTTTCATGAATCATGTCTGAATATGGGATTATGCAATTGATTTGATTATTTTAATTGAACTAGACATTTTTTAAATTTATAAACCGTAGTGTATTTACCATAAATCATGTTTTTACAATATAGAATAGTTGTCTAACCCTTTTATATTATCTATAGAATAGATGTTTGAACTTATAAATTATAGAATAGATGTCTAAACATATGAATTATATAATAGATGTCTAAACATGTGAATTATAAAATAGATGTCTAGAGAGCTAATTATCGAAACACCCCTAAGGGGGGGGATTTAATTGAATTACTAGTACTCAGCCAACTCTCGGGATGCAGATCCCCTATAATTACGTTTTAAAAACACCATTGGGAGCCAGTCATTGTTTTTTGGTGACGACGTTCTAGATTTGTTGTTTTCGAGGTGCCTTATCTCTTTCATTGTCAAAATAGTCATCATTCCTTTGATGGGCTACATACTGATTGAAGAAGTTGTGTTAAATATCTCTCAATGGTATTCTTCAATTAGAAAACACCAGTTGGTATTATGGCAGTAGTTGTCATGGAATGATAATACTTGTCAGAATTCTTAAAGACTGGGGTTTATCTATATTTTCTATAGCCTCTGGAGCAAATTTCTTGGTGCTTTACTTTGGAATAGACCTGAGTAATGGGTTTATTTAGGGATGTGTTTCAATGTGTAAAAAGGAGGGGTTAGCAATTTGCACTCTGCTCAGCATTTCTTCCAGAGCTCTCCCCCCTTTTAAATTTTCTGGATACTTACCCCCGAGGTGATCCTTCAAGGACAATTTTTCTTTTTCCTACTTTCCACCCAACCTCTCTCAATTGCATTGCGCCTAGCGTAAATGTTGTCTTCTTGGTCAATGTATTTTTGGGCTTTGTTCCAAAAGTCGGCTAAAAGTCCCCCCAAGGTCGGATGCCGAACTAAGCGGACCGGAAACAACTCTTTTTTTAAACTAAGGGATCGCCCATGAATTGTTGAGCCAAGCTATGTAGTCAGCGGGGAACTTACCTTTCCTTACTTATGGGTTTCAATGACGATGTGCCCTTTGGACGGAGGTTATACCCTTAAAAAAAAGATGAATCTCCGCACCAGTCATAAATGAGTTGAGGGAAAATTTATCGGGGGGGTAAAAAAAACTATTTTTCGAGTCCCTTTCCCTCAAGGTGCTTGGGAAAGTTTGTCATTTGATCCTCTGACCATGGGGTTCAGGGGGGAGGAAGGGGAGAAGGTGATTGTTAGGGTCCCCTGTACCATTGTACAAATATGGGACAGGTTTGCCGTTGGGGGGAACATTTTATTTTGGGATCCCCCTAGGTGAAGGGGGGGGCTTATTTTTAACGCCCAAACCCGTGTCACCAGCGCCTTGCTCCATTATGCTTAGGAGCCCCTTTATGGCGTAGAGTCGTTAAGGTCGACATTGTTTCCCAAAGGAGTTGACGTACTGCTAAGTGAGCCTGTATTTACAAGTCAGCTTCTTGTTATTCCACCCATGGGTCAATTGCGGGTGGCTGTAAACCTTTTTGGCTATTGCTACAAGGGTGGATCGGGTTCGATCCCTACCATTCTACTGCTGTGGAGGGGGTTCTTCATAGTGCGGATCTAAAGCTTAAGGGGGTAGGTTTTGCAGTGCCTCCTGCTTCTTAAAGGCAAACATGGAGTGCTTTTTTTTCAAAACTATCCTCGACCAAACGCTTATGGCTCTTCTGCGGGGCCCTTAGGAGGGGTTGTTGCCATGGGTTGCTTGTTTCAAAATAGTGGTTCTCTGCTCTTGGATGAGAATTGATGTTAGGGAATTGTTATGGAAATATGTTTAGGTGTTTGGGGTTTAAGTATAGGAAAGCTTCCCATAGATGCACCAAACTTTGTCTTGAGGTTTGTCGATAATTGTTGGTTAACGTGGTAAGCTTGCAAAAAAACCCATTGCAAGGAAAAACCGGGTTTATTCGGAGGTACTCTGTGTTAGTAGCAAAGAATATTTGTAGAATAAAAGGTCTTTTAATAATAGTAAATTTGGGCAAGGTTAGAGGTTTCCGCTAGGTAGGAACCAGTTTTATAGTGGAGTGGGGTTTACGTTTTGGGATAGTTAGTGGAGAGAGATTTTCTCCGTAAGTTAAGAGGTAGGATTGACGTCCGACATATCCCACTTATGCGGACATGGTTGTTGATTTTTGGGATTTTTTTTTTTCTTGTTATTTTAGTTTGCCCAAAACTTTTTTAGTTAATCAATTAAGCCAAGGACTTAACCCATGGGAGCGAGCCCCAAACAACAAGAGTGTCAAAAAAGACGGGTTGAGGGCCCTTCTAAAAGGCCCTTTCTAGAAAAAATAAAAAATTAAAATGAAATATCCTCAAGCAAGGGAGATGATAACAATAGATTGTTCACCCAATTTAGAAAAAAGCTTGTTGAACTCCTATATGTGTCTTTTACTTTTGGGTATTTTAAAAACAAACTTCTATTTCATATTTCATTTACCCCGCCCTTCATTTTACATAAATTTTTCCTTTTGACCTCTTTTTAAATAATGTATGCATTTACTTTAAGTTAGCATACTTCAAAAATAATTTTGGTGTAGGAGGATTATTTAATAGGGAAAGACCGAAGAATTAGGGAAAAGAAGGAAAAAAACGTATTTAAATATTTTATATTTTATGGGATTTAAAAAAGAAATTTTTATTTTTTTTAGGAAAAGGAAAAAGGAAAGATTCAAAATAAAATTAATAAAAGAATAATAAGGAATGGGATTCGAATTCACAATGGTCACTTGCCCAAATTTCAATTTGTAGGGTCAATTTTAAACTTTTTTCAGCGCTTTTAGTACAATGCCTTTGGGTTTTAACCCTAAAGACAATGGTATGGACTGGGCTGTTATAGTCATAATTAAATTTTAAAAAAGCATTGGAAAATGCATATATAAAAGTACTTCCGTGACTCTATTTATAGTGGCCCAAAGGAGAATGGTTGAAAGTTTTTAACCGATTTTTACGGGTTTTGTTTTTTGAATTTAAATCCGACTTACGACTTTTACCACGGTTCTATTGTTAGGTTATTTGTTTGATTTTTTTATGAGAAAAGATTATTTTTCTTTTTAAAATAATATTAATTTAAAAATTGTAGAATATGCAAATATTCAAAATTGTTTCTGGTTCAATGGGATCACAAACAGTTGAATTTAGTATATAAGTTTAACCCCGATTTTCAAAAAAATTTGGGAAATTTGATTTTGATCAAGGGAAAAATAAAAATAAAAAAAAAAAAAAACCATAAAAAATACCCCATGGTCGTGTGGGGTTTTACTAAAGTTCTTAGAAAAAGGAAAAAAATATGACAAGTGAAATTTGCAAGCCTTGAATAAGTAGACGTTTGATAATTTGCAGCAATTTAATTAAAAAGTTGATGATATATGACATTTTTGCGAAAAAGGGGTCATTCAGCGCACTGAAATTTCTTTTTTTGTATAATAAAATAACGTTGACCCAAAGATGTAAAAATTTTGATGAGACCCAAGGTAAAGTAATACAGCATTTTTAAAATTAAATCCCAACGAAGGGAGGGGACGAGACATTGTTCTCTTTCCACAAGCTAAATTTTTTTTTAGGCTTTATTTTGATTTTTCTTTTAACAACCAATCGGGCAGAATGAGGACCGCCACCTTTTCCCTTCCTTTCCCCCAAAAGTAATCGTCTGGCAATCCCGGACCCCCGCACCCCCTGAGCCTACTCGAAGTTGGTGGGCGCCTGCCGACCCCTTTCAAATTTTCTTCATATGCCCAATTGAGGCCTTTATTATAGGAGGCCCCGGAACCCCAGCGTCAAAACGTTAGACTTCTTCCCAAGTTTATTGCCCCTTTAAAACTTCAATATTTTAGAAGAATGGTTTTTTATTCCTTAGGTGGCAAACCCACCTATTTCCCCAAACTCCTTACTCAAATGCAACATTTGCTTGGGTTTTTGCCCCATTACTTTTCTTGCTCTTCACTTGTCTACAATGACACCATCGGCGGGCCGGGTTTGCGGCATCGAAACTACCTTCTTGAGCCTTTTCGAGCCTCTTAGGGCAATCGATCCGCGCGCTTGAATGCTTTTCCCGGAGCTAACCTTTTCCGGGCCCGGGTGATTGGCGGACTCTGGAAGGTGACGAGGCCGGCCCCTTGGCAAGAACTTGAGCAATTAACGGCCCTTTTTGTTTCGTTGCTTCTCTTTCTCCCTTGTACTATAACACTAATTTTTCA
>JAMXBC010000154.1:0-40098 GCA_024138005.1 Lumnitzera racemosa | reverse complement strand
GGGTCACTAACCGGGGGGGCGCGGTTCCTTTTCTTTCTTTGCTCCCTCCCTGTTTCCCACCCCAACAATACACATACGAGCCCTTTGCACCCTTCCGCCAACCCGTCTGCATCTTGTCTTCTGATCCTGCGCCTCCCCGCTCCACCTACATTCTGAGCCGCTCCCGCTGCATGTCATAATCACGTGCCAAGACTCGGGCCCCCCCCTTTGGCACGGCCGACCGCGAGTCTCGTCGAGCGGCCCTTTGTCGCCACTCGGGAAATCTGCAACCGCGGCGCTTTCTTCGTCAGGGGCCGGGGCTTTAGCGCGTGTGTCACTGCGGACCGTGGGGTTGGAACGCCTCTGGAAAGGCAGTCCCCCCTCCGACGAGGGAAACGGGACTGCACCAGTCCCATGACGCCCGGGGTTGCCGGCCCCAAAGTGCAACAACGCGTGGCCATGTTTTTCCAAAAGCTGGTCAGCGAGTGCCATTGACGTCGCGCCTCTGCTTTTTGGCGCGCCTCCGCTGCACTGCGTCCCCCACCTGCCGGCATGGTGGGCAGCTGCGAAACCGGTCCACCGCAGGCGGAGCAGCCCTGTGAAGACATGGAAAGGTGGGGGGTGACCTGCATATAACACATCAAGCGCCCGCTCAGCTTTGGGGGACTGCACCAAAATCCTGACGAATCGAGCCTGCCAGAGGGGACCCGAAAAGGAGCACGCCGAAGGGGCGAGTTTGTCCCCCCCGCCTTCACCGACTTTTTTTGGCTCCCAGACACCGAGAGAAGGAAGCCGGGGGCGCGAGATCAATGGCCGCCCACTCCAACCCCAAAGTTGGAAATCCTCCCTGGGCGACGCGCGGGGAGTTTTCTCGGGGACGGGGACAATTGCACGAGACAAGCAGCTGGAGGACTCGCTCGAGGATCGCGCCGGGGCCCCCTCTGGCCAGAAAACCCAAAGCCTTTGAGACTATGGACCTCCCTACAAGACAAGGAGCTCTCCCGCCGCGAGAAGACCCCCCTGTCGCAGCCCTGGACCATGTACTTATGACCATGAGTTTGTGCGCCCCTCATCGGCCGGCGAGCTGACAGCTGGGGCATCCCCTGCGCGGGATCCGCGTTTGTGCAGGGCAGGATCAAGCCTCTGTCAACGGAGCCAAGTCTATACTTTGAAGATTTGGCCTCGGCACGGCCGAACGAGCCGGCCAAATTGTGGCTGCGCGGCTTGCTAAACGGGGCCCGTACCTCCTGCTCGGTTGATGGGGCTGCTGGACGACGCGGCCGCTGAACACTACTTTGGCCGGCGCGGCTGCATCTTCATCTCCTGCTTCATCTCCTTTGCACCGGGATCGGATGGCCGTCGCCGACAGCGGGTGTGATCGGTCTTTTCGCTGAAGGCGTTCGTTGACAACCCGGAACAATGTTGATTGCACGTTTCGCACTCGGCCTGGCGGTCGGCGCAAATCGTAACGACGCCGGTCACGCAGCCGAATGCGCACCGCCCGATCCGCGGCCGCTACGATGATGTGGCGAGTGGACCGCGTTTTGGCATCATGCCGGCTTCATCGTCTCGGTCGCCTTCCAGAACGTGCGGACCGGTCGTTCCCACCTCAACTGGCGGCTGATGCTGGAACGACCGCATCCCACCGCTGACGTCAGTCATGGGTGAGTCCTCCTTTCCCTCGCACGAAAAAGACCTGGCTGACGAGGGTAAAGAATACTTTTGCCCGGAGAGCCCCGCTGGTACAGACCAAAATCGTAACAAGGGTTGCGGCCTGAACGCGTTCCGGCCGACGCGGCTGCAGGCGCCCCCACCTGTACACTCCACAAGCACTGGAAATCGACAGAAGCAAAAGCAGGGCAAGAACCGTGGCGGGAGTTCTTTGTCGCGCACGCAACCGGCGCGCCGCGCAGTCGTCCTTTTTTGTCATGTTCATGCAGCAATTCTGCGGCATCAACGTGGTAATTACTAGTATGTTATAGCCAACGAGCAAGCAACCGAGGGAGCTGACACAAACAAACTCGACGCAGATCTTCCTGGCGCCGCTTCAGCCGTCGACGCCTGCTGGTCAGCCTGGGGATCGGGTGGTCAACGGCTGTTCGCGCTGCCGCGGTGTACACGATCGACACTTCGGGCGGCGCAACCTGCTCTGACGACGTTCCCCCGCTGATGGGGCTGTGTCTGCTGTTTCACGGGCTTCTCGTTCCTATCGGGGCGGAGACGGCACGGACGCCTGCGTCGCCTGGCACCCTTTCGCGATCGTTACAGCCCCCGGCGAGGCCCGGTGCCGTTCACGTACTCGGCCCGAGGCGTTCCCCCTGTACTTGCGCGAGTACGGGATGGGTTTTGCGACGGCGACGACGTGGGCGTTCAACTTGTGCTCGCGTTCACCTGGCCGGCGCTGCAAACAGCTTCGGCAGCACCGCGCTTCGGCTTCTAAGCCGGCTGGAACTTTGTCGGCTGGGGTCGCGTACTTTATTCTGCCGAACCAAGGCGCGTCGTCAGGAGCTGGAACGCGGTCTTTTCTCTGCGCCCGCGCCCCCGCACTAACGGCCGCTCGCTGCCGTGGTACGTGAAAAGTACCTTCTGCGGCGCGACGTCCGCCGGGCCCGCCCGCTCTACGACCTCGATTGAGCTCTTACTGTTCGTCTGTCTAACAAGACTCTTCAAAAACGCAGATGTCGTTGCTGTGCTCGTGGACCCTACGAGGAGAGATGGATCGGTCTGTTGCCGCTTCGGGCGCCGCGCTGCCCGGTCGGGGCCACCCCGCACCGAGGGCGACGGACCTCGGGCTGGCCCCTGCTAGCCGCCCGGCGTCCAGCCCGAGGCCTAAGATAATCGCCGACGGCGGCCACTGTTCTGATCGACACGATATCTTGATCGCAACGGCGCGCGCGAGGCAAGACGCAAGATCGACACCTGCACGAGGATAGAATTGCGGCAAGGGGGCTACCTTGTCGATTCCCTGCGCTGATCCCCACTTGCAGCGTGCGGGTGATCACAGCACCGACCACGTATCCGCCATCAGCGACGCTGGTGACCTTGGTGGGCGCTCAGAAACGCCGTGCGTCGGTGAGTTGATCGAGAGCGCAACGGGGCACGGCGACGGCGACGCGCAGACGAGATAGAGAATGGCTGGATTGCTGCCGGGCGAGGAGGCGGCGGCGTCGCAAGGCACTGGTCGCGGTGCGCGCAGACGGCAGGACGCGACCCTTCCACGCCTTCTCGAAAGGGAGCGGGCGGGCAACGCCAACCACGCTTACGGCGGATACGTGAGGGGGGGCGATCACGCGGCGGCGGCGACGGGGGGCCTACGGAGGGCCTGCCTTCGCGTGCACGCGTTCAACGGCATCTTCCTCGCCGCCGGCGCAAACACGGGCGGGTCACGGCGCGTGGTTCGCGATCCGCTCGACGGCACCTTTCAGACGCGGCATGTGACGGGCAGCAGACGGGCCGAGGGCAAGACCGGGATGTCTTCTCGCGCGGTGGACTTTCACGCCGCGAGCCGGGACGGCATGGCGTTCCACGACCCCCGCGGCTGCCTGGTTGGGCCCTGAGGAGTGCCGACAAAAGGATCGGTTTGCGAGCGGAAGCTGGACCGCGCGTTATCCGCCAAGTTTGGCGCCATCAAAGGCTGCGTTTGGCAGCCGAGCCGCTGCAGCAACCGCCGGGACCACCCGGACACCTGATGTACCAAAACCTGCTGGGCATCGCAAGCACAAGTGACGAGCAAACGCGGGCCGAGGCGCAAAAGGTCAGCGGGCGGTGGGTGCGCCGGCGGCGCCCGGCAGACAGCCGACAGGATCGGCGGCGCACATTGCGGTGCTGCTTTGTCAGGAAACGGCGGACGGGATTTGTGGCGCTGCGCACTCGCACCGGTTCCTGGACGACGCCTCGGCCGCGTCCACCTGGCGGTCCACGAAGCTGGTCAACGGCGATTTTCGCGCCGACAGTGGTTCTACATTGAATCTGGGTCGAGGGGGCGGGGCGGGCCGGGCGGTGCCGACGAGCAAGGCGTACCGCGCGGACGGCCACTCATTGCGATCCGTCGCAGAACAGCATCCTGCGGCTCAACATCCAGCGCCGGAGCCAAGATTAGCTTTTTTGATTTGACAATTTTTTGAACGTTCAAGACTTTTGCCCGTGCCCGGTGATCTCGAAGGGCTGTTCCTTGGCGTGGTGGAACGAGGCTCGTCGTGAGATCGCGGGAGCTTGCCGCGAAGCTATGGCCATGGCCTTGATCTTGGCCGACGCAGCGGCGGAAAGGGGGCGAGGATCTGATTGGGACTGAGCTCTCGGCAGCTGGTCGCGGACATGACGACTGGGCGACGATGCAACGAGGTTCATGCGGGCCGTAAGCAAAAGAAAGTCCCACAGGTTGGGAACCTCGGGCAGGGGGCGGCGTCAGGCCACAGGGTCGGACCGAGGCAAAGGCGTAGATCTCGGCAGTCATGCCTTTTCCTGCAAAAAGGCGGCCACTTGAGGCGACAGACGCCCGGCCGACGACAGAGCCAGGCCCTTGTGGACGCCGTCCATGGCGCCGCCCGGACAAGCCGGGCAGTGAGAGGGATAGCGCGTTAAAAAGGCGGCAAAGGCCTGCCTCGGAGCGGGCGGCTAGAGAAAGGGGGCGGCAGAACTTCATGCCCTGGACGTAGCCGACGGGCGAGTCGCCTGCGGCGGGTGCGGGAGTGGCGCCGGCACTAAGCGGCGGCGCTTCACCTCTGGGGCAGCAGGGGGGCTCAGGCCCTGCCGCAGGGCTGCCGGCGAAGCGGCGGGCGGGTGGAAGCCAAGGCCGGGGCGCTGCCACCGTTGAACGCGGGCCCGTGACGGTGCAGTTTCCAGGGGGCCGCATTCAGCACGCGCGTCAGGCTGTTTCTCGGTTCCCGCCGGGGAAGAGCGGGTCGGTGGCGAGAGTGCGGAAAAAGTGTCGTGCGGATCTTGAGTAGGAGGGGAAGGTCCTGCCAACAATGTCCAGGTAGGGGTTTCCCGCCGCCAGCGGTGGCAACCGACAGCAACCGCCAGACGTAAAATGCGCAGATCGGACGGCCCGGGTCAGCTTCTGGGAGGGATTGCGTGCTCGCGGGGCCGCCGCCGCCACGCTGCATCCCGACTGAACAAGTGGGGGAGGGCAAAGGCCTCCCATGCCATCGTTCGCCGCCGGATTCCATCGAGCAGGACCGGTGCGAAGCAGATCGAGCCCTTCAGGGCGCGTCCTTGCGCCGGGCCTTGCGCGAGCAGCTGCGCGAGGGAAGCATGTCGCCGTGCTGTGGCCCTCGTACGCCTAGACACGACAGAACGGAGGGAGGATCGCCGTCATGCTGTTGCCCGCCCGCTGTTTCTGGAGGCCTTCTCTCTGCTCGCCGGATACCGCGAGCAGAGTACCTTTGACCTTTTTTTCCAAGAGAGACCCGGTCGCGAGTTCGCGATCAATGTGTGAAACAAACATTGTGTGTGTTTCTCCCACCACGCCAGATTTCGAGTCTACAGACGCAACACGCGTCAAGGCGTCGCCTATCAGGATCACGTACGAGTGGCAACTACTGGAGCAGAAGACGCAGCGAGACCGGTAGACGGTAAAAACACAGCGCACCGAGAGGTCGCACAATGTCGACGAAAGAGCGGCGGAGTCTGGCGCCGGACCGCTGCAGGCGCAGCTCCCGGGCCGAGCTGGCGCCCGCTGACAGACCTGCACGGGAGCTGCACGGGGCCTGCAAAAGACAATCTCGATGGGGCCGCCCGGTCGAGCATCGGGCAGCCGGCGCATCTCTCGGACCATGGCGGTGGCTGCAGCGCGCTGGGGGGGGGCCGGGCGAGCCTTGCACGCGATCGCTCGCGCGCTCAGCAGGGCGGCTCTGGGCTCCCGCAACGGCGTGCAGACGCCGGCAACTGCTTGGCAGTGAAAAAGGGGATGGTCACAACACGCACCGCCGACACGGACAAGTCTGAAGTCCAATCTCCGCTCCCGGCAAGATTTCAACCCGGGGCGGGAGAGGTCTGAAACACACGCATGCGAGGGCGTCGCTTCGCGCCGATCCGTCAACGCGTGGCTTTCCCCCCGTCCCGGTGGGTTTTGAGGGCCCGCCCGTTTGCAAAGGTACATGGCGCGAAGGGCTGGCGACTTGGGGCTTAGGCACACGGTAGAAGGGTTTCCACGACCCGAGCCCTTCTTTTTCGTCGGGTCTTCAAACGCGCGCCCGCCCTGAAGAGCGCGCGAAGCTACCCGCGCTCGTTTGCCGCAACGGCTGAACATGACGCTTGCGGCAAGGAAGCTGGACGAATTTGTATTGGTTTCCAGGCGGAGAATATGCCCTTGTGTGTGCCGTGGCGTGGCCGCCGCCGCCGCCGCCGCCGCCGCCGCCGCTGCTGCTTGCTACTATTGCTGCTGCACCAGCCGGAGTCCACTTCCACAGAGACAAAGAGATTGGCCTCATGATCGATCGTGCGGTGCCGGTATGCATGCCAGCGTCATTGTTTCCCGCAGAGAGAAGCAGCTGGCCACGGCGCAACAAAGGATCGGCAGGTGATGTCTGCAAGTGCGGTTGCTCTGTCCTGGCACTGGATCAACAGCGGTGGAGGGAGGACCTACAGGACAGTACAGTACAGTACAGCACAGTGCAGTGCAGTGCACACAGGCAAGCGATGACAGAATCGTCTGTGCTGGTGCTGGCGTTGAGCGTGGCGGCGGCCGCAGTTCAGCCAGGACAGCCGCGTGGGCGAGAAAGACAGAAGCCAACGTCGCCGAATTGGCGGCGGCAGAGAGCAGGCGAGCCGCGCTTGGCCCGAATCAGGGCCCTGCTGGCGATTGCGTGCTCGACGTCTCGGCCGACGAGCCACGCACCACTCTCGCTCATTCTCGCCCGTCCGGTCGCTCGCGTCCTGGTGCCTGGCGGCGCGGAGGCTGGCGTTCCTGGCCGGCCTAGATCTGGCTGCTGCGCCGGAGAGCGTCCGCCGCCCGGCCGCGATCAGGACGGCCGTTGCGACATTCTGCCCATGGCGTGCAACGCCCTCTGGTTGACGACGGCAGTCGTCGCGGAGTGGTTTTAAGCTCGCAGGCCGCCGCCCCATCCCTCCGGCTTTGACAGATCATCTCTTCCCGTGTTGCGCTTTCAGTGGGGGAGTCTGCGCGGCCACGATTCGTCCCTGCAGCAAGTAGTATACTGCTGCTACATAACGCCGGACTTCTGGCAAGGCGGCGCTACTCCCGCTTGCTCACAAATCCACCCAGCTCACGCCAACCGGCAGCGCCGGCACCGCTACACGGCATTCCTGGTTCTTCCCTGCCGCGCTGGGATCCTTTGTCTCTACTTTCGCTCTTCTGCGTCTCAACAAACGACCGGACGCGAGAGAGCGGGTGAAAGGCGGGGCGCGAAAAGTCTAAGCTGCTTCACTGTCGTCACCGGTGTGACGCAGCTAGTATAACACTCGGCCCGGGCCCCACCCCCTTCCGTCTTTCTCTCTCTTCAACAACGCTCAGACTCTCTTCCCCCCCCCCTCCCGCGAAAGGATGTCTGGCTCGTCGCACCGCCGGCCACGGCCCCAAGGCCACCAAGTCGGGCATGCACTGGCCAGGGATTCGGCGTCAAGCTCGACTACCGCCAGCCGACCAACGAGCAGCTCACGAACCCCGTCACCCGCGGCGAGTCCGTCTTTTCTCCGTCAACAGCGCCGACTCGTACGTGGAGCGCGAGCCGACCTCGTCGAGTGGATCAAGGAGAACCGCCGACCCGCGGCGACGCCGTCCATTACGTCGTCAGCCTGGTGCCCTTTATCAATGGCTGCCCGGTACAAAAAGTCCAGTGGCTGATCGGTGACCTGATCGCCGGCCATCACCGTCGGCGCCGTCGTGGTGCCGCAGTCCCATGGCCTACGCCAAGCTGGCGACGCTGCCGCCCGAGTTTGGGCCTGTACTCGTCCTTATGGGCGTGCTGATCTAACTGGTCTTTGCCACCTCCAAGGACATCACCATCGGCCCCTCGCGGTCATGTCGACGGTCGTGGCAACATCCTGACCCGTCTGGCGGCGCACCACCAGCTGGGCCGGCTACCAAAAGTACACCATCGCCTCGGCGCTGGCCGTGATCGCGGGCGCCATCGTCGCGGCCATGGGTTTCTTCCGCCTTGGCTTCATCGTCGACTTTATCTCCCTGGTCTCCATCTCGGCTTCATCACCCGGCTCCTCGTTCAACATCGCCACGCCAGATCCCGAACCTGATGGGCCTATCGAACGTCAACGGCCGCGACCGCACCTACTGGGTCATCATCCCACACCTGCAGCACCTGCCGAGACCAAGCTGGACGCCGCCATCGGGCTGACCCTCGCTGTTGATGCTGTACATGTTCAAGTTTGGGTTTGCGTACCTCTCGAAGCGCTCCCCGCGCCGCGCCAAGCTGTACTTTTCCCTCCACCCTGCGCACCGCCTTTGTCATCCTGCTTTACCAAACGCTCATCAGCTGGCTGGTCAACCGCCACATTCCCGGCCTGCACGGCAGCACCGCAAAGGTGAATGGCGCCAAGAAGGCCAAGTTCAGCATCCTCGGCACGGTCCCGCCGCGGCTTCAAGCACGCCGAGTCCCCGACGATCAACCAGGACTCATCAAGGGCTTTGCCAGCGAGCTGCCCTTGACCGTCTCGTTCTCCTGATCGAGCACATCTCCATCGCCAAATCATTCGGACGGGTCAACAACTACACCATCAACCCGTCGCAGGACTGATCGCGATCGGCGTCACGAACCTGCTCGGCCCTTCCTGGTGCGTACCCGGCGACGGGGTCTTTCTCGCGCACTGGCGATCAAGTCCAAGGCCGTGTGGCGCACGCCCCTGGCCGGCGTCATCACCGCCATCGTTGTCCTGCTGGCCATCTATGCGCTGACCGCGGTCTTCTCTACATCCCGAATGCGGTCCTCTCAGCGTCATCATCCACGCGGTGCTGGACCTGATCACGCCGCTGAACACGGTCTACCAGTTCTGGCGCATCAACCCCTCGAGGTGCTCATCTACCTGAACGGCATCATCGTGTCGGGTTCAGCACATCGAGAACGGGCATCTACGTGACGGTCCGGTCTCGGCGGCGCTGCTGCTCTTCCGCGTCGCCAAGGGCGCGGGCCCTTCCTCGGCAAGGTGCAGGTGCCTCGGTCGTCGGCGACCACGTGCTGGAGAAGGAGAGCCGGACCAAGGACGGCAGCTACGTGCGCGCGGACGAGAAGGAAGTCTTTGGCAGCGGCGAGGGCAACGGCAAGACGCGCACCGTTTTCCTGCCGTTTGGCCACAACGACGGCTCGAACCCGGCCATCAAGCTGGAGCAGCCGGCGCCCGGCGTTTTCATCTACCAGTTCTCCGAGGGCTTCAACTTTCCCAACGCGAGCCACTACCTGGATTATCTGGTGGCCGAGATCCAGCGGCAGACGCGGCGGACGGAGCTGCACCATACGCGCGCCCGGGCGACTACCCCTGGAACAACCCGGCGCCGCGCAAGGGCAAGGAGCAGGAGGTGGACATGTCGAAGCCGACGCTGAAGGCGATCATCCTGGACATGGCCTCGGTCAACAACGTCGACATCACCTCGGTGCAGACGCTGGTCGACGTGCGCAACCAGCTGGACCGGTGGGCGGCGGCCGCAGCGGGTGCAGTGGCACCTGGCCAGCATCAACAACCGGTGGACCAAGCGGGCGCTGGCCTCGGCCGGCTTTGGCTACCCGAGCGTGCCGGAGAGCGACGGCTCCTTCCGCCGCTGGAAGCCGATCTTCAGCGTCGCCGAGATGGCGGCTCCGACTCGGCCGCGGCGGCGGCGGAGCAGGCCGACAACTGGCAGCGGCGCAACACCGCGACCGGCGACCTCGAGAACGGCGACCAGATCGAGGCCGAGGGCGCCTACGCCTCGGAGCTGTCCAAGAGCCGCACGTACGGGGCCGGCAAGGTTGCCCTGGTCGGCGGCATCGACCGGCCTTTCTTCCCACATCGACCTCGTCAGCGCGCTGCAGAGCGCGATTCAGTACGAGCACGTCCGCGAGGACACGGTCACCCGGGTGAGAGCACCACCGACTCGGAGTGATCCTGCCTCTGCGCTGCTATACCTCTTTTTTTTTTCCGCCTCTGTGATTGATATTCCGCTGCTGTGTGCAAGCGATGATGTTTTCACAATCATACCCTTTTCCGCGCTCTCTTCGGTTGCTCTCCTCGTGTTCTCCTCGCGCTCTCCTTGTGTCCTGGTGCTCTACATGGTTGTAATTTCCTCTCATTCTCTAGACTATTTTGCATTCTACTCGCAGACCTAATCGCGTGCGGCGACCCTAGGTATTGGTGTGTGAGAAGGGACACGAGGAAAAGCTACATCCATCCCACGTCGAGGCGGAGTCGACACGGTCTGCCTGCATCCTCGACAACGACAAGCCACCATTCTTGCGCAGCACGCCGTCTGTTTCCCGCTGTTCGATTCCACAGCCGTCACCGCAGCGCAGAAACACAAAAGAAGACGAACCGCGGCCGCCACCGCGGCGCACGGCAGCGCGCCTCCCACCGCTGCACCAGCAGCCACCGCACAGGATGATCGACGAGCACGCGCTGCTGCTCGCGCCGGTCGTGCACGAGAGCATCCAGCACAACGCGCGCGTACGTCTCTCTTCTTGCCTTCGTCGCGCGCCGCAAAGCGCACGAGCCACGCCTGCCGCTCCACGAGACACAATAGCAGAAGCTGACGAGAACAAGGCACTGTCGAACATCCGCGCGCTGGCGGCGGCGGTGCTCGGGCTCTGCGCCGGGCTGCTGCACCTCGAGTCGCAGTGGGGCTTTGGCTTCTACGTGCTCGGCCAGCTGCTGGTCTCGGGCCTGGTGTTTTCGGCCCGCTGCGCGGCGCGCCCCGCGCGGTTCCTCGCGACCGGCGCGCCGGCGAGCAGGGCGCCAGCACGGCGGGCACGCTCGCGCAGGTCGCGACCGCGGGCGGCGTCCTGGGCGTCGAGAGCATCATGGCGTTTGTCATGTGCTGGACCATCGGCTTTGCTGTCGTCGAGGGATAGCCTCTGCTTTTGTTCTTCGTAGCATTGCCAGCGTTTCTCGGTGTACATCGTCCGCATCATTGATCGTGTCATATTAAGGTGGTCATGTGCGTGGTGCGTCTTGAGATGGATCACAGGCGTGATATCGAAAGAGATCGTGCATCGTGGTCTCATTATAGTAGCCAAACGCAGCGCCCCTCGAGAAATGACTAAAAGACGGCTGTTGGCGAGGGTGCGGCGCAGGTCCTCGCCGCGGAACTCGTCGCCGCGGACGCGGGCGCGGCCGAGGCGGCCAATCTCGATCAGCCGCTGGATGATCAGCTCGTCGCCAAAGTGGCTGTTGTGCTCAAAGTGCGGGTCCTCGGCGTAGGCGACGCGCGCGCAGTCGACGAGGATCCGCGCCGTCATGCCCCAGACGCGGTAGCGGGTCAGCCGCAGCAGTGGGTCCGGCGCGTTCTTGGCCGGGCGGTCGCTGTACGGCAGCACGGACGCGCCCGTCTGCTGCCGCGGGTACGAGGCGAACAGCCGGCCCGCCGCGCGCGTTGAGCGACATGCTGTCGCCCACGTCCACGTCCTGGGTCAGCGGCGGCGGCGCGGGCTGGTTGACCGTGCGCGGCCGGGTGACGACCTGATCCCGCACCGGCACGTAAAAGTTGTGCATCCGCCACTTGGTCTCGTGCCAGTCCGTCCAGCCGCCCTGGTACCACTCGTCAGGCTGCTCGTGGTCGTCGACGTCGGTGCTGATGCTGTGCGCCACCGGCATCTCGTCGCGGGCGCGCAGGAAATTGTGAAAGGGCGCTGAGAAGACCGCGGCCACCTCGCGCGCGTCCAGCGTCGGGATCAGTGTTCGTTCGACGTCCACCGGCCGCCCGCGCTTGTCCGTCTGCGCGGTGACGTGCAGAAGGCAACGCACGGCCGCACGCCAAGCTCCGTCTTGGCCAGGTTCGTCGGCAGCTGGCACAGGTGCTCGAGTCGGAAGGGGTAGGGCAGGCTCGGTGTGTCCGGCGAGAACTTGGTGTCCTCCTCGTACGCGACGTCGTGCTCGTCTACGTGCCCGATCGAGTCGGGCTCGTCCGGGATGCTGTACGAGGGCGGATAGCTGGGCATCGGCAGCCCAATCTCCTCCCACGCTTCGCGCCGCGCCGTCTGCATCGGCGTCTCGCCTAGGGAGTCCGTCTTTGCCTCCCGCAGCGCCGCCTGTCCCGAGTCTTTCTCAAGTCAACGCTCGGTCTGTGTAATGGAGCGGCGGCGGAGAGGGAAATACAAGAGTTCAGCGTGCTGGCGCGCATGGTCAGCACCACGCGTAGGTCGCCGCGGCGGTCGGCAAAACAACAGATCAGCACGGCGGCCCGGCGCGAGAGCGGCAGCGAGTACCACGTCGCCGGCGGCGGCATGTACGACCGCAGCCGCGCGAGCGCCGCCGCCGAGGCTGGTGAGAGCGTTGCCATCGTGTGGCGTTTCGAGATGTTGCTCAGATCGGCTCGTCCATGCCTGTCCGGCGTGTTCGTTGAAGCTCTCGTCTGGTAATGTCCGTCCCTCGACCGTCCAGAGTACGGTACAGCAAGTCGACCGTCGTCGCCTCGGCGCGCGTGACGAGAGTCCGGGGTTGGAGGAGGAGCGAGGCCGCCAAGAGTCTGCGGCGGCCGGGCCGGACTCGAGCTTGCGCCGCCAATGAATGCATGCGTGGCCTCTTTTTGCTCTGCTGTTCACATCGACTCGACCGATCTTGGACGCGCCCGCGCGTGTCGAGAGAGCAAGACAGCGGCAGTATGCCCGCAAAGTCGGGCTTCGTCCGCCTGGACGCATTCACAAAAACGGTCGAAGATGCGCGCGTGCGCACCACCTCGGGCGGAAATCGTCACCATCGTCTCGCTCTTCCTCATCTTCTGGCTCACCTGGGGCGAATGGGCCGACTACCGCCGCGTCGTCGCCGCGCCCGAGCTGGTCGTCGACAAGAGCAGAGGTCAGGGTTGTTCTCGGGCCGAGGGATGGCTAGCTGACAACGAAGGACAGGCGAGAAGATGGAGATCCATATGAACATTTCCTTCCCGCGCGTTCCCTGCGAGCTGCTCACTCTCGATGTCATGGACGTCTCGGGCGAGGTTCAGGCCGGTGTCGTCCATGGCGTTACCAAGACCCGCCTCGCGCCCGCCTCGGACGGCGGCCGCGCCATCGCCAGCTACGCCCTCGACCTGTTCGTCTCTCGTTCTTGGCTCGCAGAAACCCCCGGACTGACAACGAGGAAAGCCACCAGAACGATGCCAAGGCGCTGGATCCCAACTACTGTGGCGAGTGCTACGGGGCGCCGGCACCGCCCAACACCATCAAGGCCGGCTGCTGCAACACGTGCGCCGAGGTGCGCGAGGCGTACGCACACGCCTCCTGGTCCTTTGGCCGCGGCGAGAACGTCGAACAGTGCGAGCGCGAGCACTACGGCCGAGCACCTCGACGAGCAGCGCCGTGAGGGCTGCCGCATCGAGGGCGGCATCCGCGTCAACAAGGTCGTCGGCAACTTCCACTTTGCGCCCCGGCAAGAGCTACAGCAACGGCCAGATGCACGTCCACGACCTCGCCAACTTTGAGTCCAGCTCCGAGAAGCACACGTTTAGCCATCGCATTCACCAGCTGCGGTTCGGCCCGCAGCTGAGCGACGAGACAATTGCCCGCTTCGGCGGCTCCCACCACGCCTGGACCAACCACCACTCGAACCCGCTCGACAACACCGAGCAGCTCACGGACGAGCGGCGGTACAACTTTATGTACTTTGTCAAGGTCGTTTCCACCGCGTACCTGCCGCTCGGCTGGGAGGCTGCCGGCAACTCTATGTGGCACGCGCACGACCACGACACGCCGCACGACTTGGTCGCGATCGGCGACTACGGTACCGGCGCCACCGGCAGCGTCGAGGCCCACCAGTACTCGGTCACCAGCCACCGCCGCAACCTCGCCGGCGGCCGCGACGCCGACGAGGAGCACAACAACATTGTCCACGCTAGCGGCGGCATCCCCGGCGTCTTCTTCTGTGGGTTCTTCCCTTCTGCGATCACTTCGCAACGTCCCTGCTGACTTTCCTTTCCTCTTCCAAAGCCTACGACATCTCGCCGATGAAGGTGATCAACCGCGAGAAGCGCAACAAGTCTTTCTCCGCATTCCTCGTCGGCGTCTGCGCCGTCGTCGGCGGCACCTTGACCGTCGCCGCCGCCGTCGACCGCATGCTCTACGCCGGCAGCAAGCAGATAAAGAAGCTGCACGACGGCTGAGCCGCTCCTGCACTTGGGTGGCCGCTGTCTGCAGAGCAGCTTGTGACGCATGTGCCCGGCGTTCCGCATTATGAATTTTGTTTTTTTCCTTTTCGTTCCTTCCTACACCGCCGTAAAGGTTTGCCGTGCTCTTCCCGAGTCCGATCGGAGGCGCGCGTCTCGAAGCGGCAAGTCTGCCGCGCCGGTCCATGACGTTGTTCATGTGCGACATCCGGGGAAAGCTGTTTCCGACCAGGAACATCTCCCATTGAGAAGCACGCGCCTCTCGATCCGTCGAAGCCAGCCAGCAGCACGACGAGCCAAAGATGCCGCCGAAGCGGAAAGCAGCAGCCGCCCCGCGCAAGCAGGAAGAGGATCAGAAGCCAGAGCCGTCCCACCCCAAGGAGCAGGACGGTCCAAGGAGCAGACGTCTCCAAGGACGGCCGCCCGACAGCAAGGACGAGGAACCCATGCGCGCAGACGCCGACAAGCCAGCACCCAAAGCACGCAAGACGCACGCCGCCGAGTCAGCCGGCACGGCGCGCTCACGGACGTCGCGGCAAAAGGAAGCATTACCACCTGCCAAGCTCCTCTCGTTCCTGCTCAGCAGCGCGGGGTCTCGACCTGACGCGGCCCAAGGACGAGCGCGACGCGCCCGCCTCGACCGCGAGCTACAGCGGGCACGTCCCGCTGACGCCGTCGCGGAGCTGCTCAGCGCCCGTGATCTTGTCGCGCCCGATCTCGCACGCGCTCGGCCAGCGCAGCATCCGCACGCTGCTCAACCCGCCGTGGGGCCTGGACAGCCCGCGCGCGATCCTCGACGCCGGCGCGGACAGGGTGCACGCCGCGCTCGAGGACGCGCGCACGCAGCACAAGGCCAAGACCGCCGAGCAGGTCTTTTCGCTCGCTCGAATTGTCAGCGAGGCGTCCTCCGACGACGGCTCGAAGGGCGAGGGGCTCGAAAAGTGGAGGGCGATGCTGGACGACAAGGACGGAGTACAGAAGCTGCGCACGGAGCTCAAGAAGATCAACGGCCTCGGCCCGACCGGCGTCGACATCTTCCTCCGCCGCGTGCAGGCGCTCTGGCCGGCTGTGTACCCCTTTGTGACAGCCGGACCGCGGACAGCCTGCGCGCGCTGGGGCTGCCTGCGCAGGCGTCCGCGCTGGACGAGCTTCTCTCGGAGCACGTTCGATGCCCTGGACGAGGCAAAAGTCAACAGCGTGGTGGAGCAGGACGGGGCGGAAGCTCGCAGAAGAGTACTCTTTGTCACGCTGCTGGAGCGCGCGAGCGGCGCGGGGCTCGAGGGCGTCGTCCAGGACGTTCTCACCGCTGCACGCGAGTCTTCATAACGCACACAACGAAGCTGTACAATAAGTGTGGTTCATTCAACGAGTTCATAGTCCACATGCGATATGTAAAGCTTAGACGGACCGCACGGCAGCTTGCGCGGCGCGGCGGGCGGATCCATGCGGATCGAGTCGAGGTCGGCGCCGCCGCAAGCCGGCAGCCCCGTGAAGCCGTTGATCCAGACAGCACGGCCTGGTGCCACTTGAGGCTGTTTTCCGGGTTCAGCACCCAGTGATTCTCGTCGGGAAAGGTCAGGAACTCGCTGCGGATGCCCTTGTGCTGCAGCACGTTGAATGCAGCTAGTCCATCAGCCATGGTGATCCTAAAGTCGCGGTCGCTGTGGATGACCAGCTGCGGCGTGGCCCAGTGCTGCGTGTGCTGCGACGGGTCCCAGCGGTACCAGGTCTCGCGCGCGGCGTCCCAGTCGCCGCCGAGGTCGCGCACGGGAAAGTAGAACTCCTCGGTCGCCAGCATGCCCGCGGTGCTGAAGATGCCGTCGTGGCAGAACAGCGCGCGGAACTCGCGCCCGAGCGCGTGGCCCTGCACCCAGTTGGTCATGAAGCCGCCGTAGCTGGCGCCGCCGAGCACCGCCCCGCCCGCTGTCCACGTACGGCAGCTGCTTGACCGCCTCCCACACGGCCACCAGGTCCTCGTACGGCGCGCCGCCCCCTGCGTGTGGATCGCGTCCACAAACGCCTGCCCGTACCCGGTGCTGCCTGTCAGTTCGGCGACACCGTCACGTACCCCTGCGCCGCGTACACGGCCGGGTTCCACCGCGTCGACCAGGCGTCCGCCCACGCACTCTGCGGGCCGCCGTGCACGAGGATCGCGACCGGGTACTTGCTTCGACTCGTCAAAGTCGGGCGGCAGCACCACCCACGAGTGCACCTTGTCGTTGCGGATGATGCCTGACTGAGCGGCGGGCGTCCACAGCTCACGGATGGAGGAGCGCGACAGAGCGAACACGGGCTCCGTGCTGCTCAGCTGCCGCTCGGATCCGTCCACCAGGTGTATGAATGAGGAGCTGTGCGTCAGGCTGCTCTTGGTGAGAAAGACCGTACCGTCTTGTAGAGGAACGACAGACCCGACCGCGCCGGTGCTCGTCAATGCCTTTGGAGCTGCATCTCCTGAGCCGCTCAGCTCGACGGAATATACCACCTGGCGGCCGGTGTCGTCGGCGGTCAGGTACAGCGTCTTGCCATCTGCAGAGAAGATGACAGATCCCGGGCTGTAGTCCCAGCTGGACTCGAGCTCGAGGCGGCGCATCTGGCTCGGCTTGCTCACGTCGGGGATGACAAACACAATGTTGCGGTCTACCTCGTAGCCGTTTTCGCGCATGGCCAGGAAAGCAGCCTGCTTGCCGTCTGCAGACAGCACGGGCTCGCCATGGCACCCTTGAAGTCCTTCTCCAGCGGGATCTGCTGCACCTCGGACGCCTCGCTCGTGACAGCAGATGGCACGTAGTACAAGTTGCAGGTGGTGTTGAATGCGGCTGAGACGCTCGGGTCGCGCGCAACGAGCAGCAGGCCTTTCGAGCTCAAATCAAAGTTGTCGGTGCCGCCAAAGGGCGTCATCGGCGACTCGATGCCCGTCTCGTGCAGCGGGTTGTGCAGCTCGGACAGAGAGAAGCGGCCGCGGCTGGTGCTGAGCTTGGCGGTGAAGATGGCGTTCCGCTGCGGCGTCTTCCACGTGTCCCAGTGGCGCGTCATCACGCTGCTGTACAGCCGGCCTGAGGAGGGCTTTGACGGCGCCTTGTCCGGGTTGAACAGCGAGCCGTCCGTGTCCCCCACTGCCGCTGACCGCGAGCGCGTACTCAGTGTCTGTCAATTTGGCCAGCCGCAGGTTCGCCACCGGGCCCGGCAAAGAAGCGACGAGCTGTCGCGACTGCTTTCCAGTCGTAGGCGTCGCCGGTAAAGACATCGGTGCTGCCCTTTTCGCCCGCGACGAAGACGACGAGGGTGGAGTCGGTGCTGGAAGAGGCGTCAAGCCAGGCGGCGTCGCCGAGGTCCTTTTCCTTGAGCACCAGGTGGGTCTCGTCCTTGGCCGGGTCCAGGATCAGCAGCTTCTTCGGCAGCCAGGCGTGCTCGTCGAAGCTCCACTGGCTGACGGTGTACAGGATGCGGCTGCCGTGCTGTTGGGCTGGCCCTGGCTGCGGCGCTCCGCGCTGAGCAGCAGCTCAGGCGTCAGCCTGCTCGCCTTGCACACCATTCCGGCTGTCGTTTTGAATGGTCCTATCTCAAGAGGTCCCGTTTTGAGTGGTCTCGTGGTTGAAAAGCGTCTCTCAGGATGGCAGCCAAAGAGTCCAGTGACCAAGCGAGACTGCGCTGAGGCGAGACTGGAGGACAAGACTGGAGACAGGTGTCGAGATCTGCGCGCGGGCGTGGCAAAGGTGCGGCTCATATGCCGTCAGCAGTCGCCCAGCGCGCGCCGCGAACGACGTGCATGCAGGCCGCATTGGCGGATGTGCACGAGCGAACGTGCCCACCGGGCCGATCGCGCGGTCCGCGCTCGCTACTCGCAGCACGTACGATGGAAGCTACTGTAATCGTGGCGGGCATCGACGTCGCGTGCTGCACGCAATGGCGAATGGAACGTCGCTCTAGACTCGCGCGGCTGCCGGTCTGCCCTACATACAGTACTGTACTGTAGGTTCTACATTAAGAGACGCGCGACGTGCGCAACGACACTCGATGCTATCGATTCGTCACGGAGACACGCGCCGGAGAGTGGGTAATGCTTGCTCATGCACTGTATGTAGATTCGACGGTGCGGTGGCGGCAGTCGGCTGCCTGATCCGTCCAAGGCGCGCGTCGTCGAGCTGCCAGATGCGGACGCCGGCCGCGCGAGACCCAGACCTGCAGCGTTGGAGCATCTGCCGACGCCCTCATGTAAGTGTGTCGTTGATCACGTCGTTGGACTTTTGAGTGGTAAATGTGAGAGGGCGTCAAGGCGTATGTGCCTTTTAAGCGCGCCGTGCGGCGGACTTGTGCGCACAGCTTGCGAGTGACGAGGGGCTGTCGTGGTGCTATCGTGCGGCGTCGCGTCGCGTCTGCTGGACTTGCAAGACATCTCAGCAAGGTGTAGCTGTTGGCGACGTCAAGTCGATGGAGTGACCACTACAATCGTGCTTTTGCAAGTGCCGATGAGGGTCTCGTCGTGCGACGGTGGCCGTGTCGCTCCTTGGCCGCAGAGAGCGACGGCAGGCAGGTTCGGATCGTCCAGACCAACGACGAGGGTAGCGTGCCGACGAGATCAGGCAACTAAGAATGGAAGAGCTGACAAACGACCGTCAATCCCACTCGGAGTCTTCTTCAAAGTCCTCGGGCGGGCGGCGGCGACACAGGGCGGCAACGACGCTGATGTCGTCGAGCTTGCCACCCTCGGTCGGTAGACCCTCCTCGATGGCGCGCTCCATGAACGGACTCTCGGCAAGGGGTCGATGGCGATGGCCTTTGCGGCCTTGGCAAGCTCGGTGGCGACGAATTGCATGCCGGCAGAGATCTCCTCGCGGTGGAACGTTCCTCGAACTTTGCCTTGCGCATGCTGTCGACGACGTTCTCGACAACCTCGTGTTCCCACAGGTTGTCCGGGACGCCCGTCGCTCATGGCGAGCACGACGTCGCCCTCTTCGAGCTCGATCTGTCCACGACAGCGTCGTTGTCGGGCGTGTCGGGGCTGTTGGTTCCCAGTTGACGTGGGCAGTCGAACCAGTGCCACTGCTCCTTGGTCTTGTAGACAACCTCGGAGGCGGACGGGCGCACGACCAGGATCTGGCAGTCACCCAGCTGGGAAACATGCAGGATAGGCTTCGCGTCGTCGCCGGAGCCGGTCGAGTGGATCAGCGCGCAGCTGCAGGTGGTGGTGCCAAAGACCTCGTTTGGATTTGTGGTCGCCTCCTTTGTGTGCTCGTAAGCGCGCTGCAGGTAGGCGCGAATGTCCGGATCCCGCGCGGTCGAGCCGTACGCGTCCTTTTCAGCCTCGAGCGCGAGAAAGTGGATGACGAGGCGCGACCAGAGGGCGGCGTGGCCGCGCTCCTTCTGAGCCCAGGCGCCGACGCCGTCGTTGGCGGCGATCAGGTTCTCCGAAACGAGCACGGCGTCGTCGCCGTTGGTGATGCCGCGGATCATCTCGCCGTGGTACCACTGGCGCATATCTCTGCTGAGATTGTGTGTGCTGAGCGGTCGCTGAACGAGGCCGAGGGCCGCGAGTAAAAGGGCGGCGGAAAGGGCCGCGACTTGCGCTTGGCGAACAGGCCGTAGCCGGCCTCAAAGTAAAAGGCAGAGCGCGACATGGCGCGTCGTCATAGTCGGGCGTCGGGTCGCGGTGCCACCGCGCGGCTCGCGGTCGCGGAGCGCCTTGCCGGCGTAACTGCGCGCCTGCGGGCGGCGCGTCGACGGTCGACATGGTCGCGTCGGTTGGCGGCGGCTTGCGGTGACGAACAGCGTGATCCGGTGGCTGGTTCGCTGCATGTGAGCGGCTCGGTCAAGGGGATGCCGCATAGAGGGTCTGCGAGATACAGGCTTCTTTTGAGCGCTCGCGCGCGGGCGGTCGTGCGCCCAAACTCTGGCGCGCCTCCTCGGTCCTTCGTTCGGTGCAGAGGCCGCATTCTGAACGGGCCGCGGTCGGGCCGCGTCGTTCACAAGACCGCGGGCGGGTGTTGCAAAGAGGTCGGTGGCAGCGAGGATGACCGTTGGGCGGTGCGCTCACGTCTCAGGCGGACCCAACGTTGGGGAAAAGCAGACGGCGGCCAGCAACGGCGCCTAGCCGAGCCGCTCGTCTTGTCCTGCCGGCTCTCCGTCGGCGTCCTGCCCTGACTTGGCTCTCGCTCGGATCCGCGCGCGCAGGAACGCGGCAGACAGAAGATGCGCTGTCGACGGCCCGCTAGAAGCCAGGCGTGCCAGGATCTGGGCGTCTGGGGCTCCTCTTTGGCGTCTCCGCTTGGCGGCTCCGTCTGGCGTTCCCGTCCGCCGGCGTCGTTTCGGGCTTCCTCTGGGGCTCCTCTGGGGCTCCTCTGGGGCTCCGCGCCTGGAAACGGAATGCAGAAAGATGTGGCGACAAGGGTGAACAAGCGATTAATACAGGTGTTACGCACGACGACGCTGTCGGTTTTCTCGCACGCATTGTTGACTTTTGCTGCTTTGGACATGCGCGCGCGTGTCGCTGCCGGCGCGGAGGAGGGAGACGGGTGCGCCCCGCGGCGCGTGGTGACCCGTCCACCGCGCGACGCCTATATCGTGCACTCGGCCCTGCCTGGATGGGGACCGACGCCGAACGGCAAGCAACTGGCGCGCCACCCACGCACGGCGGCGCAGACCTCTTCGACTGTCCTCTCTCACACAGACGGACAGACGGCGGGCACTCGCGCGGCTCAGGCAGGCCGCCGGCGCACAAACTCGGCCAGGTCGTCGCGCGTGGCGACGCCGAGGACAAACTTGCGGCCGCGTCCGTGACGACGGCAAAGTCCTGCGGGCCGCTGCCGCCGCCCTCGCCGCCGCCCTCGAAGAACCGCTCGAGCTCCTCCAAAGGCGTGTCGAGCGTGATGACGCGGTAGACTTTGCCCTTGCGCTTGAACCGCTGCATCGCCTGCTCGACCCGGTCCGCGTCGCGCACTTTGTGGCTGCTCCAGCAGCTGCCGCAGCCGCGGGATGCTGATGTACCCCAGCAGCGCGCGGTCCTTGTCAACCACCGTCAGGTGTGTGTAGTCGCGCTCAAACGCGCACATCATCGCGTACGAGACCGAATCCGTCGGCGCGACCGACAGCGCCGACGGCGGCTCCAGGTCCTCCACCGTTGCCTGCCCGCCTGTCAGCCCACCCGGTGCGTGCACGCCGTGCCTCGCCTCCACGTACGCCTCTGAACTTGGCTTCGCTGCTCGCCATTGCTGCCAAGCAGCCGCGTCCCGCTGCTCTTTGCTCTTTCGTCACTCGCGCGACACACGCCCCAGCAGCCAGCAGCAAGCAGCGAGAAAAAAGATGCCCCACGCGCCTCGCTCTAGCCGGAGTTCGCTCCGTCACCTCTACTTGCGGTCGTCTCTCGCTCCCAGCCATGTGATACGACCACTGCTCACTTTTGTCTTGAATCGGCGGTGGGAGGAGGCTGAGTCTCCGCGGACGGCCTCCGGCGGCCAGCTTCCAGCTGGACCGGCTGCTTTGGCTTGCTGCAGGGCGCGTATAATGCTGCTTCGAGCCGCCTGCAGTGCACATCTTGACATCTCACACGCAAGCGTTGTACGCAAAGTACGGAGCCGAAAACCTATTGTACCTGATGCTGTATCCGTGTCTCTTGACGTCTCGTCGATGGATGATGCGCTGGGTGACGAAAAACAGCCGGTCCAGCTGGAAGCTGGCCGCCGGAGGCCCGCCCAACCGCCGTGACCGGTCCGCTGGGACGCCTGCGGCCGCGCGCCGGCCCACGTGGGATGCCAAGCGCAGCGCGATGCCGCATGGCAGCAACGGGCGCGCAATCGGCAGCAGCAGGGGAAACGAAAGGACCGGGCGAGGCAGGCTCGGGCGGCAGCAGGCTTGGCGGGCGAGCCGTCTTATCGGTATCAGCTCGGGCGGCGGGCGGCGGGCGCAGCGCCCGCGGCCAACCAGCGCGCTTTGCGATGCCGAAGAGACGCAGCCGAGGCGCTCGCGACACACGCGCACGTTGAGAGGCCTCGATGACGGCAGCGATGGCCGGCCGCCGCGTTTTGCGAGCCGCACGCGAGCCCGCTCCAATGCGCCGGTCTGCCCCTCTGCCCGCGCAGTCCCTTTTGACGAAACGCCTCCCCTTCCGCGTCTCGTTTCTTTGTACATACCAATACACACGCTTTCCCCTGCGACCGCAGCTGCGCCCTGAGAGACCCCTGACGCGAGCGCGTGAGTACCGGCAAAAGCGCGGCCGCTGCACCCGCGCCGTTGCGCTGCGCTGCGACGCAGCCCACCAGGACCCTGCCGCTAACCCAACGCGCGGCCAGGAACGAGCAAGCATGCCGACCGACATCCACTCCACCGGCGCGGCGGTGCGTTTCATCCTGCTGTCCCGAGCCTGCGCAGCTTCGCGCCGCCGCCGCCGTCGCTGCGGACTCCAGTCTCCTCGGCGGTGGCAGGCGTGAGCGGCGCACGTGCGTGCGTGGGGCGTCTGCCCGCGCGCTACGTCATGGCTGCTGATCTTGGACTTGGACTTGAACTTGGCTGACCGGGCGCGCTCCGCTGCAGGCGCCGGCAACATTGGCAAAGACGACACCATGTCTGTAGTCTCCTCGGGCTGTTGGACGGAGACACAAAGAGCTGACGAGGAGACAGCTACACGGACGGCGGGATCGTGCGCGAGGGCCCCATCGGCCACGGCGAGCACAGCACCGGCGTGAGTCGTCCCCCGGCACTGTCGCAGCCCTTCCAGGACGCACAGCGAGAAATGAAAGACTGATCAGGAGGAAGCGCGGCGGGGCGGGCAACATCCCGCTCGAGCCCGGCGCGCCGGCACCGGGCTCGGGCCCGACCGACGACGAGTACGTGCCGGAGACGGCGCTGCGACCGGAGCAGGGCGGCGACTTCCACACCGGCCGCGGCGGCGGCGGCAACATCCACCGCGAGCGCTTCGGCGGCCACAGCACCGCCCACGAGCAGGAGCACGCCGGCGAGAGCGTCACCGACAAGATCAAGCACGCCCTGCACCTCGACAAGATGTCCGGCAAGCCCGGCAAGAAGGACGAGCCCGTCCCCGAGGAGAAGTAGCCGATTGATCGTTCGACACCGAGCTGAGCGCGAGGAATCGATGCGAGGAGTAATTCTCTCTGAATGTCTGTCTAGTGATACATGCTCTGCCGCTAGTCTTCCGTGAAGAGAGAATTCCCACGCCTTGCGGCACGGGACGGCCGTGATTAGAAGATGAAACCTCTCAGTGCATGAGGTTGCGAATGTCCGCCTTGCTGCTGGCGGCTTGCACCGATGCTGGGCGTGCCGGCGGAGACAGCACAGACGGCGAGCGTGCCGTTGGTTCCATTGGCTTGGGGCTGTGCCCCGCGCCAAAGGCGTGCGTCGTGCCCAACGCCGGAGACGGCCGCGCCGGCGGCGGCGGCGAGCCGTGAGGCGGTGCCGCGGTAGACAAGGCCGGCAGCGCGTGCGGGTGGCCGGCCGGGCCAAAGTAGGACGAGATCCGGCCCGGTTCCGTCTTCAGCGGGGCGCTGTACGGCTGGTACGGCGAGTGGTGCGCGTGCTGGTGGTGCGGGTGCACATTCGGCGGCGGGTACGGCAGCTGGAGGAGGCGGCGCCGCGTGGTGGCCCGCTCCCAGCATGTGCGCATGGTGCGGACCCTCGGCGCGAGGCGACGTGTGCATCAACCCGAGCGGAGGCGGTGCCGGCGGCGACGCTTGCCCGTACATCGTGTCGGCGGTGGTGGCCCGGCAGGCCGCACCTGTGCCGGCGCCGGCTCGCTGAAAGGCGGCTGCAGTGATCGGCCCGCGCTCGGTGCTGCTGTGGCGCCATAAGGCGACGGCGCATGACCAAGAGGCGCGCTCGGCGGCGGCAGCGGAGGCCCAGCGTGAGCCACAGCTGCCGGAACAGCCGACGGCGGCGGTCTTGGAGGCGAGCCCACGTGGCTGACCGCAGCAGAGGGTGGGGGCCCTCCTGCCGGGACGGCAACCGGGTGAGCGGCTGCTTGCTGGTAGACCGCTGCCGGGTGCACCGGTGGTGAGTATGCGGCAGGGGGCGGTGCGAATCCACCGGGCGACTGGCTTGACGGTGGCAACGAGCGCGTCGTGTGGAAGCCGTAGGGAACCCCGGGCACGTCTTCCGAGTTGGTGATGGTAATCTGCGCCGAGCGTCGACCGCTAATCGCGAGCTTGACCAGTGACTGCACCAGCGTGCTGGGGCTGAAAATGGGCTGTCCGTCGTCCATCACGAACACGTGCCGCGGGAGCTCGAACCCGAGCTTGGTCCGGCAAAGGTCGCACAGATTGCGCCACGCCGGCGTCGGGTCGCTGTCGAGCTCCAGCGATAGATCCGCTCCGTGCAGCACCACCGAGTCGCCGCGTCGATTCAAGATTGTGAGCTGCGTCACCCGGAGATCAACGGCGAAGCGTTCGATCGAGGCGGTAGTGACGGGGGCCGCCGGGTTTTGCGCGCCCTGCGCGAAAGCCATGCCGTTGTACAGTGTCGTCGGCACCGCTGCCGGTGGCGACGCTCCAGGAGCCACGTGCGGCCGGCTCGCATGAGCGGCCAGCGGCGCCGGCGCCGGCGCTGCGTTTGTAGCCGTACGCCGAGATTTGCGTAGCCTTGCGCTGGCATCGGCACGGCTGCGCCTTGCGGATAGCGCCCCGGTCCCGTCTGAGCGCCGCCAACAGCAGCCGCAACAGACGAAGCAGGTCGTGCTGTCAGCGCAAAGAAATCGGGCTCCGGCACGGGCCCGGATAGCGCCTCCTCGCGCGCTCGCTCGGCTTGATCGACCTCGACAGGCTTGGTGCCGAGGCGGGCTCGCTCAAAGCACTTGTGGCACTGCCAGACCGTCGGCTTGCGCTCCACCGGCGACCGCTGTCCGTTCAGCAGTCCGTCCAGACCGCCCGCGTGGCTGGCGCTCCTCTCAAGCTTGTGCCAGCGCATCGATGCCATGATGCCGCACGTCGTGCACGGCCCGCGGTACAATGACCAGTCGTCGTGGTCCACGTCTGTCATCTCCACGTCGACGTTGCCTCTGCTCGGTCGGTGTGCAGGCGCCGCTCCGAGCGTCGACTGCCGGCGCGCGCTCGCGGTCTGCTCCCTCGACCCGACGACGGCCCGCGTCCACTGCGCGACCCAGTTGGCCTTGCGCGCAGTGCCAGTCAGCGTCAAATCGGCTTGCTTGTAGACCTGCACAAATCGCTCCAGCGCGGTCGTGCCGTCGCTCTTGTCGACTAGCTCCGTCAAGTTGTGGTACTGGTTCTTGATGGCGTGCTCCTTGCACCAGATCGCGGCCGTCGCGGTGCCCGTCTCCTCGCCGAACGTGACAATCTGCGCCATGTCCTTGCGCGTGCCCTTGACCGGCACAATGTCAAAACCAAACGTGCACCCGGCCTCGTGCGCGCATCCGACGTGGAATGTGGTCGGGCACGCGTGGCAGGCGACCACAGTCCCGTCGTCCTTGTTGCTGGTGCAGAACTTGCACGGCCGCTCCATGCGCGTCGGGTTGGCCAGCACCGCGGCCATGCCCTCGGCCGCGGCCATCTTGTCCGCGTCGCTGAACTTGATCTCCGGCGTGAAGACGGCGCAGGTGACGTGCATCCAGTTGTTTTGCTCGCCGTCGGCTTGAGCGCCTCGCGCGGGTACACCGGCCGGCCCCGTGCCTTTTGGTCGCGCACGTACTCCGCCTGCATCTCGAGCGCCATCTCGCGTTCCAGCTTTTCCTTTTCCCGGTCGCGCTCCGTCTTCTTGCGGGTGCTGGCCCTGGGCATCTCAACCAGCTCAATCTCGCGGTCGCTGACCGGGCACAGCGCGCACTTGTAGTGCTGTCTTGTCATTAGTCCTCGCCGTCAATCCTTCTCCATCAAGAAACAAAAGACTCACGAAAGAGAGGAGCTGGTTCTTATCGTTGATGCAGGTCTCGCAGACCCACTTGTTGGGCTTGGTTTGCTCCGGCACCGCAAAGCAGCGGCGGTGCACGGTCAGGCGGCAATTCTTTGCAGGAGACAAGCTGACCGCTCGATTCGCCTTCGCGGCAGACCGCACATGGAAGCCGGCGCCACTTGGGCTGCATCCGGCACGAGCGGCGGCGTCTGCACGCGCGGCGGCGGCGGCGCGGCAGCCTGCGCGCCAGGCTTGTTCTTTGTCTTTTCCGCTGCCGGAGCCGGGGTGTCGTCCTTGTCGCCCTTTTTCTTCTTGGCCTGCTCGAGCGGGACGGTGACGGTGACGCCGATGGCTGCGGCTGCGGCGGCGACGGCAGCGCTGGTCGGCACGCGGGCGGACTCGTTGGCGTAGACGAGCTCGCGCAAGAGTTCCTCGTCCTGTTTCTTGTTCGACTGGCGGCCGCCGGTCTGTTGCAGGCCCTTGACGAGCTCGTCGGGGTCGGTCCAGCGGGTGCCGTAGCGGCGCCACAGCCCGGCGCAGCGCTCGCACAGCGCCACAACCAGCTGGCTCGACTTGTCCCTGACGTTGGCCTTGGGATCTGCGAGGACCGTCTGGCCCGGGTTGACGGGCGCGCGGCGCCACTGGCGCGAGGAGCGCGTGTTGCAAAAGTTGCAGCAAAATTGTCTCTTTGCGACAACCGCCTTGTCGTTGTCAAAAGCAGAGTCGTCGTCGTCGTCGGCAATCTCGGTCCAGGAGTTCTCGGCCCTCCTACGGCCGCGGCGTCCTGGATGCTTGCCCCAGATCTGGTCGCCTCGCTCGCTCCACTTCCAGGTGTAGTAGAAGCGGACAATGTCGCCGTGCGGACGCGTCCGGACCTGCTTGCGCACCAATCGCAGGTCGGACCCGTGCTTGGTCACGCCGTCCTCGAACCGCTTCAGCTCTTCCTTGCTAAAGTCCGGGTCCTTGATCGTCTTGCGGTCGTGGTGCTTGCGGAGCTCTGCAAAGGCCTGCTGGCGGTTGAACTTGTGCTTGTCGAGCAACGTCAAGGCTTGGTCGAGAAAGTTGGTCGAGACCTGAGGGACGCCTTTCTTCGAGGTCGTGACCAGGTTCCAGCCGTCGGCGGCAGCTCGCGCGTCGTCCAGGTAGTCATCCGCGGCTTGCCCGGCAGGCTCGTCCTCCGGGAGGATAAACAACCGAGTGGCGGTGCACTTGGGGTCGTTGTTGGGCAGATCCTCGCCGCGCGCGACGTACCCGGCCGGCTCGTCCTGCATCCACTTGGGCCGCGTCAGGCGATCGGCCTTGTCGGACTCGAGTGCGGCCAGGGCTTCCTTTGACGGCTTCGGCTGGTTCTTGCCCTTTTTGCGAACGTCCATCGGCTTGACGAGCTGCACCGGTCGGCCGTACCAAGACGAGGTGACAGCCTGGTGGCGGGTGCCGATCCGCGAACTGGCGCGCGGGTACAGCGCGCGGTCGCCGTACTCGAGGACGTCCTCGACGCGCGCGTGGATGCCGAGGTAGCGCCACGGCCAGAGCTTGGCAGATGCAATGTCGGCTTGGTTGTCCATGGCCTTTTCGTCTGGAACCTCAAGGGCACGCTCGGCTCAGGCGCTTCGACGACTGCGCCCACCTCTTCTTCCTCCTCTTCGTGGACTTCTTCGGCATCGTCGCCGAGCATGGAGGTGTGCCGGGCCTCGAGGCGGCGTTCCTGGGCCCTGCTGCAGGGGCCGCACGACCAGGCAAATCCGCGCGACGGCTTCTTCAGCAGCGGCGGCCGCACGCAAGCCATGTGGTAGGTGTTGTGGCAGACGCCGCAGTCGACCGAGTCGTCGGGCGCGCAGTAGGAAGCACAGCGCTTGCAGTTCTTGATGGCGCTGGTGAACTCTTTCTTGCGCGCAGGCTCGACGACGAGGAAGCGCCACCGCTTGTCGAGGACCTTCTTGACAACCGCGGGGACGTTGACAACATCGCTGACCGGGAGCATGTCGTACTGGCGCTGGATATACCGGTCGTACAGCGCGTTAAAGTAGAACGTATCGCGGCCGCGGCGAAAGTCGTCCAGGTTCTCAATGTCGGACTGATGTCGAATGTCGCACTTGCCGCGCAGCGAGTGCAGCGGCGACTCGTCGGACTGCATCGAAGCGAAGACATAGCGCGAGTCTCTGCGTAGCGGCCGATGTCCTTTGGCCGGTAGAACCAGTTGACGAGCATCGACTGCACGGGCGACTTTGGGTTGTCGGGCTCGGCGCGGCGGAACTGCATGATCCGACAGAGGTAGTACGGATCGCCCGGCGGCTCGCACACCAGATACACCGTGTCTGCAGTCCGGTCAGCTTTCGTGTATCAAACACGTGACTAGGGGTTCATGAACTCCCTGACACGTGACGAGGAAGACTTACCCTCGACTCGGTAGACGGTGCCATCGTCGGCAACGAGCTTGTCGTCCTTGGCGACGGCGCCGGTGCGCTCAAAAGTGACAATGGGGGCATCCTGGTGGACGCGCTTGGTGGTGTTCTGCGATGCTGACGACAATTTCCGAGACGCGCCATGCGCGGGCGCAGGCAAAGGTGCCGATTTGTGGAGGCCATCGCCGGTTTTGCGCTTTTTGGCCGGGGGCGGCTGATCCGTTGACGAGCCGTTGGCGGTAGCGTGCGACGCGCCGGGTAGGGACTCTCGCGCGCCAGAGGAGGCGCGCGCGTTCTTTTCGCTGCCGGCCGCGCGCTCGCCTTTGCGCTTTTTGCGCTCCGACGAGGCGTCAGGAGTGGCCCGCGCGCTGCTGCTCTGCGATCCGGTTCCGGCGGCGTGCAACCCGCTGGTGATGCTGCTACTGCTGCTGTTGATTCCGCTGTTCGTACTGCTCGTCGTGTTGTTAGCAGCAGCGGCGCTCGAGCCGCCGGTGGTGAGTCGGATGATGGTCGACAACGGCTTCGCAGGCTCGTCCGACGGCCCGACGCTTGGCCTCGGAGGTGCCGGGCGGAGGGAGATCGGCGCCGCCGTTGCCGTACGGCATGTCGCGTGGCGCCTGAGCGAGTTCTTTGTCGAGCAGGTCGCCTTCGTAGTCGGCGTAGCTGACGCGCGGCCCGGCGCCGGCGCGGCGCGAGCGCGTGCTGTAGGGCACCGCAGCCGCGGCAGAGGCAGCCTGCTCATCGCCGTCGTCGTCCTCGTCGTCGTTGTCGTCGTCGTTGTCGTCGTCGTTGTCGTCGTCGTTGTCATCATCTGGGCTCGGCTCGCGCGTGTTGCGCGCAGACGCGGTCGGCGTCGAGGCGGCATCGACGTCCATCGCGTCGCGCTTATCTGATAACCTGCTCAGACCTGCGCTTTCTGTGGATGAGGAACGCGCCTTGCGCGGCGCCGGTGGCGAAGCAGCGGACGAAGCCCGGGCGCGCTCTGCCGCTTGAGCCATTTGGTCGAATGCGCGCCCGACAAGGTGGGTGCGGCTAAAAGTAAGCGCTCATCAGGCGTCTTTGGATTTTGGCGACCCGGAGAGCGCGTCCTACAGCGCGTGGCAATCTTGGCTGCAGGGAGAGGCGCCCTTTTTTGATGGACGGGCGCGCGGGAAGCAGTGCGGCGTTGATGGCGCGCGCGGGCTGGTCGTGATGGCCACCTGATCCTGGAGGTCCGAGAGCAACAAACAGTTGCGTAGCGCTGAGGTGCCGAGAGGGAGCGCGATGGAGGATGCCCTTTTTTCCAGTCTCGCAGGGAGGGAAGAAAGCAGGCGTTGCAAGATCAATCCTCCCGGGCAGGCAACAGAAACGGAGGTCCGGCTCTGGAAGGGGGAACACGCGTCGCCTGGCGCCGTGATCGAAAGGGCAGAGAAGGGGGAAAGCAAACCCGATGCAAGGCTACGCGTGAGAGGAAGAGAAAAGGAGGCCAAGCGAGACCGAGTCTGCAGAGAGAGAGGGAGATACGGGAGCGCTGAGATCAGTGCCACGCAGGCGCGCGTGCGCGTGTGCTAACAAGAAACGTGTGCTGCGGGATGCAGCTTGACGGGATGACGGATGCGCAGCGTGTGGGTGAGTGTTTGCACGCACACGCGTCAGGAAGGGGCGGGCGGCGCGATGGGGCTCCTCGTCAGAGTCCGTGGGTGGAGAGAGAGAAGAAGAAGAAGAAAGGGAAAGGGCATGAACGGAGGTGTGAGGAAGAGAGAAAGAGAGAGAGATGGAAAGGAAAGCGAGTCGCGGCCAGCCCGACGGCGACAGCAGTGGTAGTAGTGCGGCAGGACGTGCGGTTGCAGAACCAAAAGAAGCAGGGGAGAAAAAGAGGGAAAGACGTCGTTAGGGACCGATGGAACAGCCGGCCCGGCGGCGACGGCGGCCGCGGCCATAGGAAATGGATCTGATGCGAGGGTGTAGTTTGAGAGTGCGAGTAGTGGGCGAGCCACCGCGAGCGACAGAGCGCTCCTGTCACGATCTTTTCCCAGGCGGCCGGCCTCTGGATCCCCCGGTCCTAGCATACAGAAGAGAGTTGCAGTACTGCAGACGCACGCGCAAGAAAAGCGCAGGAGAAAATAGGCAAGGATGCCTGTTGCATGCTTCACTCGCCTCCCGGCTCCCTGGTGCGCCTTTGCCGTGGTCCGGCGCGTGGGCTGGCGCGGCGAGGAAGAAGAAATGATGCGGTCTGGAGACAGAGAGACCATCGACAAACGGACACACCGCCGCGACACCGCCCGTGGACACGTCCCTGTGTACGCGGCGAGAGGTTGCGGGTGGGCACGCGCGCGCGCAGCCGCTCAGTCAGGAGTATCGCAGCCAGCGAACCGCGAGGCGCGCGCGCGCGCCCAACCGAATATGCCGGCACGCCTACTAGTGGTTCTGAGCGTCATCAGCCAGGATCGGCTACTCTTTTGCTTTTCGATACGGCCGCTTTGGTTCAGTGCGCCTCTTCCTGCCGCCCACCGCGGCAGCAACGAGGGCCAAAGCGGTGCGCGAGGCGCGAGCGACGTCCGGCTTACGACGACCTCAGCAAGCGGTCACGTGGTGAGGCTGTCCTCCGCTCTCATCAAGCGCGGCGCGCAGGCATGAAGGACCAGCGCCGCGCCCTGGCTTTCCCACACGAGCGGTCAGAGCACATTTCGAAGAAAGACGCTGGTGCGCAGGGAGGGCATGCCCTGTGGGAGGTGGCAAGATGCGGCGAGGCAGAGCAGCGTGAGCCAAGGCTGAGCGGGGGGCCGGCTGTCTACACGACGATTGACGCATTTCCTCAGCGCGGACGGCGTGCGGCGGACAGGCACCGTCCGCCGGTCGCCGTGTGTTCGCGCGCGTGCACATGTGCGCGTATGCAGGTGCTGGCGTAGCAGGAGCGACCGCTGCAACGGCGCCGCGGGCTACCCAAAAGGGCGCCAACACGTCGCGCCTGCTTCATGTCGACGTGTGGTGCGTCGTGGAGGGCGCTGTCCTCGATCATACGCAGCGGCAGTGGCATTGCAATCGGCGGCGTCGGGCGGACGCGCGAATGTGTATGAAACCTTTTTGACCTACCGAGATTGCGCGCAGTCGGTGGTCCCTCTCAAGCGACGAGGCGCGTGGTTCCCGAGGAGCGGCGCTGGGCGCCGCCTGTGCAGACGCCTCTAGCGACGGGATCGACAAGACATTGCGCGAGCGAGTCGGCCGCAGAGGTCAGCCGACGGGAAAGAGGTGGAAGCGAAGAGGGGCAGAGCAAAAGTACCCATCAGATGCCACGAGGTATGCATGGTGTGCCTGGATTCCCGCCGGCTTGCTGCTCGCACGGGCGCGGCACGACGGGACCAGCAAGGGACACGCCCCCAGCGTCGATCCAGCCACACCGGGCCGGACGCCCTATCGAACGGCGGTCGCTCAGGGCTTTTCCGCACAGCGCGCAGGTTTACTGTACAGTACGTCTTGTCGTACGCGCATTTTTGCGCTCTTTCTTCACGGACGGCTGCATTGTGGGATTGCCATGGATATTCTTGCAAGGTGACTGCGCGCAAAGGCGCAAGTGACGGCCGTTTGAAGTGCTACCACTGATCAACGGCATTTGTCGAGGTGCGCCTGGCTGCACAGCACGGCACAGGCAGCGTCTACCCGCCCGTTGCCATCCGTCAGCGTCGCCCCAGCGCTTACAGCCTCACGCTGTGCGTTGTGGCGAAACAGGCAAACTGGGCGCTCTAATGAATCCGGCGCGCACTGCGGGCGATCCATTCGTCGGCCGCAATGCTGTCAATGACCCTCGTCTGCGGCGCTGCTTGACACTGTGCACAGCTCAGCACACTCGGCGACCCTCTGAACGCTCAATTGCCAGGTGGATGAGCGCCCCCGGAACGCTTACAGGTGATGCGCGTCGGCGAGGAGGTCTGCTGCAGCACGGAGGTCCGTCGTTGTGTCGCGAGCAGGCCCGGCCCGTGATTGGCCCGCGAGCGTGGGTCTTGGCAGCCGTGGCCCGACGCGCAAGCCACGGGCGCAGGAGCCACGTCAACCTCGGCCGCTCCGCTTTCTGGAAGCACGATGTGATGGACAGTCGCGAGTGCAGAAAGCGTGGGCGGCTGAAACGTGGCATGAACACGAACGCAGCGCGCAGCACGAGCGGAAGTGCAGCGGCGCTCATCAATCGCCAGAAACGAGCCGGCACGGCGCGCAAGGCCCGGGCGGAACGATTAGCCACTTGCATGCAAACGAGCGCAGATCGCCGAAAAGCCGTCACCACTTCCGCAGACTCGACGCAGATTGTGCCTCTGTCTTGTCGTCGTTCATTGTGCAGGCTGTCACGTTCCGGGGTGTCTGAGCACCGCGGCCGCTGCTGATGGGTGCAGCTCGGTGTGCACTGTGGCCTTTGCGTGTCGAGTGGCGCGACACCGGTCCTGCGCAGGCGGCGCCTGACCGCGCGCCTTGCCGTCGACTGCGGCATTGTATGCGCCACCGTCGTACTCCCGGCCGTCTCATGTCTTCTGCAGACGCCGTCATTGCAGCCGATAGAAAATCGAAAACAGAGACAGTCGCGATGGGAGCAGATCGCGCGATGGCGCAGAGGTTGGAAGAAGCATGAGCCGCAGTCGCGCGGCCAGACCCCCAAACGCAGCCACACGCGCCCGCCCACGCCCTGGGCCGCACCCACGTCCGCGGCGCTGTTTTCTGCACGCTACCGCGGTCTCCTTTGCTTTTCACCAAGAAGCTTTGGCTAAATCGGGTGAGCGAGACTGTTCAGCGTCGAGATAGCATTCAAGTCGACAAGATGTAAGACACGCAAGAAGCGCCGCCGAGTAAATTACGATGGTTGCGGCGATGGCAAACGCCGGGCGGGCGATGGCGCAGCTGCTATTACCTGCTAACTTTGGCCGCCGCGATCCGCGCAGCCGAGACTACTGTACTGTAATCAGCAGGGCCTTTGTTCCCCTGGCCCCACGCCAAGGCGCGCCTGCACCGCACCTCATCGCATCCCGCCAAGCCGCGCCGCCGCCGTCGCTGCTGAAATCTCTTGCATTCTTGGGTTTGGAGCAGCGACGAGAGACGAGCGCGGAGGAAGATTGCAAAGCAGGTGGACTACTCGTAGGCTGATGGCGAAGACGCGCAGAAGCCGCGTGTCGAAGCGATCGGGTCGCGTGATTTTCATTTGGTACGGAGCATCGGCTGGCCGCGCTTCTGCGCCTCTACTTCGCGATTCGCCTCTGCGGCTGCAATGCCTGTCCCGGTCGTGCAGTATCTTCGTGCACGTCGTCGAGGACGAGACTGAGGCTGCCGGCCGCGTGCCAATGTAGAGGCGAATGCCCGATCTCCGTTGCTGCGCGGTCGCCACCGCGACTGCTGCCCGCGTCGACCGCTTGCCCCAGCGGCTGCTGCATCGGGCGCCGTAGATGCGATGCGTGCACAGTCGGCGCCTTGCCAGCCTGGTTGAGTCCATAGCGTCCTGGTGCGTCGCGATGACAAAGGCGGGTCCTTCAGGACGACCCTTGCTGACACTGGTCAACGACAGAGCTCCCTTGGATGAGACAGCGCTCGCAGACGACGCTGTATATGCTGGCCGAGCGCTGTGGCCAGCCGCGCACGCTATGAGATGCTGTCGACGGCCGCTGCTCGGGGCGCTGTGCAGATCTGTCCGCTTTGGCGGCCATCGCAGCCGGAAAAGAGGTGCGCGGCTGCATGCCAGCCAGTCTCGAACACAGCGTCGTGGTTATGCCAAGACATCAAAATTGCCACGCTGCCGTGCAGCGACAGTAAACAGGCCAGCTCACTCGCGGCTCCACGAGATCTTGCCGCGCTTCGTGCTCTTCTCTTCGTCGTCATCATCCTCGACCTTGGCTTTGCGCTTGTTCGATTTCGTCCCGCCGCGGTGGCTTGGCCCGGCCGTGCTGCTGGTGGGTGTGTCGCGGCCCGAGTGGCCCGTCACCGGCGTGCCCGCGTGCGAGGCGCCATTGCTGGCTCCCATGTTGATCCCGATCGTCAGCTGCGGCGGGTGATCCGACTGCGGTTCTCTGTCAGCCTCAGCTCCCGGTTGTCCCTCTCCGCGGAAACCCACGTTGCTCCAGCTCACGCTGCTGCGGCTGAAGATCCTGTCCTGGTCGCTGATGCCCGCCTTCCTCCTCGTCGCGGTGCCGCCGCCGGTCGAAGACGACGCCGTCACCGACGACGCCGACGCTTAATGTAGTTGTCGAAGCCGCGCACAATATTGCCCGCGGCAGACGTCTCCTCCAGGTAGGCCGCCTCGAGCTTGGCGATTCTCTCTTCTGTCTGGGCCTGCCTTTCGCGTCAGCTGTCTGTCGCCCTGTACGGCGAGCGATGAGAAAGACACGCACGTTCAGCTGGTCGAGTCTGCGCTTCTCGTCAAGCGTCTGCTTCAGGTCGCGCCGGAGCTTCTCGTAGTACGGCCGGCCACGCGTCGCGTCATCCGATGCTGCTGCTGCTGTCGCCGCTGCAGCGCCGCCGGCTGCACCCGACGACGCGCCATCTGCCGCCGGCGAGGCAGCACTCGCGACTGCTGCTCCAGCCATCGCTGTGCGCGTCGTTTGTTGTTGCTCTTTACGCGTTTTCGGTCGCGCTCTCAGACATCCGCCTACCCAGCCGTGCACGCTAGCAGAACAGGCCACGAGTCACGTGAACATGTACATTTCATAGAGAGGAAAAAGCAGCTACAGCTTGGCTTTGCTGTCGTTTTCAGAGATGGCTTGCTGTGTAAGCTCCCATGCGACTTGGCCAAAAGCCGGCATTGCGGCGGCGTACTCATGCGCACGTGCGCTGCTCGCCTGCCGGACCGCGCTCCGGGCTGCGATGCCTTGCATAATGATGGCGCCGCGGTAGATGGAAAAGGCGTCGCCCCCGGCCACCTCGGCCGCTGGGTATCGCCAGCCGGCCACGTCGCCGTACCACTCGAGCACCTGCTGCTTGCTCGGCAGGCCGGCCACACTCCGACCTGGAATGAAGCTCGGGTTGGCCGCCCCGACTCCTGACTTGCTCTTGATCTCCTGCGCGCGCCTGTTGGCTGCCAGCACAAACGGCTGCAGCAGGTTGGCCACGTCGCTCAGCGGGTGGCCAATGGTCGACATCTCCCAACTGTTGCCACCTTGATTTAGTGGCATTCCTCCGTGATAGTGCTTTCCGCAGACGAGACCTACTCCAAGATGCCAATGACGCGCGGCTCCGTCTTGTGAAAGATCAAGTTGTCGATCTTGTAGTCGCCGGGATGAACGTGCCGCGGTCCTTGGGCTGCGTCTCGACTCCGGAGAAGAAGGAGACCATCTCCTCAAAGTGCGGGATCGCGCCGACTTCTTTCTGCGTGTCGACGTCTTTTGTCTGCGCTTGCGCGAGCGACAGCATCGAGAAGAGCTGCAGCTGACGGTCGTAGAAGCCCTCGTGCTTGCCGAACCGTTCCATCTTGACCGACGCCGGCGCGACGCGGTGGAACTTGGCCAGCGTTTGAATCGCGTCCTTCCACCTGTCGTCCGATCAAGTCATGTCAGCCCGGTGCTGCAGTCCCGAAGCGATGATCATACATTGCCGTGCGGTCTTGTGGGCTGACGTTGGGCATTGCTAGGGTCCTCAAAGATGCGCCCGTCGAGGAACTCCATGATGTAGAAGGGCGTGCCGACAACGCTGTCGTCCTCGCAAAGCCCAAAACGTCTTCGGCACCGGCACGTCCGTCCTCTCGAGCGCGTGGAGGATGCGGTATCGCGGTCGACGCGGTGCGCTGTCTTGGACAGCAGCTTGCCCGGCGGCTTCTTGCGCATGACAAACTTGCCGCCCCGGCTGTCCGTCAGGAGGTTATGTCGGATTCGACTGGCCATATCCGAATTGCTGACATCCAGCGGGCGTTTTGATTTCTTTCACGTTTCTCGTCGATGTACCGGCTGAACGCTGCCAGGTCGATCGGCTGGCGGATCGGCCCTGCCATTGCGTTCTGCCCCGGCTTTTGCGTTTGAGATGTTGCGCTGTTTTCGGCGTAAAGGAGTGTGCGATACTCTGAAAGGTAGAGCGCTTTTCAGACAGAAGGACGCGGCGACGCCCGGCCGAGTCTCCGACAAGAAGCAGCGCAGAGCTGTGCCGAGGGTTCTTCCAGCCCTCGTCCAGAGGCGTGGGGAAATCGTGGAGTAGCGCGTCAGGCGCGTGTGCGCCGCGCTTGGCCCGACGCCGGCCGCCTCGTGGCAGCATCCCGCTTGCCAAGTGGCGCTTCTGCCTCGGGCGCTCGAGAAGATGCACGCTGGGACGCGGCCCCCAGTAGACCATGGCTGTCGATGGCTGTCGATGGCTGTCGATGGCTGTCGATGGAGCCGCGCCGGAGCCTCACCTGGATCCGGGTCCCTGGACGTGAACCTGCGGCGGACTTTTCCAGCTCCCTGGACATGGACCCACGGCAAATCCTCTCCGGCTCTCTGGACATGGACGTACGCCAAAGTCTCTTTGGCTCTCTGAACATGGAAATGGAGCACATCCTCCCTGACGCTGTGCGACTGGCTGCTGAAAATGCTGTTTCTCGGACAGAAGGGTTTCAGAGCTGAGGGAGCCGTTCAACCGCCACGCCACTCGGACTGCGCAGATGGCGGCGCCTCAGCAGCCTACCCGACCCGGATGCCTGTTGCGACCTGCGTCCGAGGCTCAGGCTCCGCTGCCGTGCAGCTGTTTCAGGCTCTATCTCGAGGCTGCTCGAGACCACCAGCTGTTGCGCGAGCACGGCATGGCCAGCAGCACGGAAGCGCTCTCCAATAGCAACGCGGCGCATGCCATGCGACTTCGAAGACGAGCCATCATCATGGGCTCCGACTCTTCCCACCACTCCGCTCGATCACGGGACAGGCCTTTCTTTCCCAGTGCCCCTTCTCCGGACAGCGTCGGCGAACACCTCATCGTGAAGCCGGTTGACACCTCATCATGAAATGGGCCAACACCTTACCATGACGTGTCAGCGCGCGCGCAGCGCGAGGAACACCTCATCACTGCAAGATCCTTCGCAGAATCCTTCTCAGACATGGGTATATAATCTCCCTCAGCGGACGAGCCTCGAAGAGGCTCCTCACCCGATACCGCTCTCACAACCACGCTCAGCTTCACGCTCAAGACCACGCTCAGCTACACACTCAAAACCACACTCAGCTTCAAGCTCGATATAACACTCTTCTCCAAGCTCGAAGCCGCACTCAGCAGCATTCTTCCACTGCCCTCTTCGTTGCCAGCATTTCAAGGCTCCAAACAATGGCTCCCACACGTCCATCGCCGGCGCAGCAGCGCTCACCTGCCCTGCTGCACGTGCGTCTTGCGCGGGCTGCGCAGCGCTTTCTTCAAGCGCTGGTGGCAGACCTGCCGCGTCTGTCGCTGACGCCGCAGCACGCGATACTGTTGTTGCCGGGTTCATCGCAGTCCGGCTCGTCGCTGCCGTCGACGCCGCGTCGAATTGGCCGCCGCGAGGATCCGATCCTTCTTCCTCGGAGTCTCCCTCGTCATGGTCTCCCTCTTCGGGCTCTCGCTCATCCGGCTCTCGCTCGTCGGGCTCTCGTTCATCGGGGTCGCGCTCTCGGGCTCTCGCTCATTCTGGCTCTCGCCCATCCGGCTCTCGCTCATCCGGCTCTCCCTCGTCATGGTCTTCCTCGTCATGGTCTCCCTCGTCATGGTCTCCCTCTTCGGGCTCTCGCTCATCCGGCTCTCGCTCATCCGGCTCTCGCTCATCCGGCTCTCGCTCATCCGGCTCTCGCTCATCCGGCTCTCGCTCGTTGGGCTCTCCTTCGTCGGGCTCTCCTTCGTCGAGGTCTCCCTCGTCCGAGTTTTCCTCGTCGGAGTCTCCCTCCTCAGAGTCTTCTCTGCCGGGCGGCTCACCGCCGGGCTTCCCACCACCGGGCTTCTCACCGCCGGGCTCGTCACCGCCGGGCCCCTCGGCGGCGGGGCAGCACACCGCCGAGTCTTGGCTGGGCGCCGCTTCTTCCAGCGGTCACCGCTCCGATCGAGGAGAGTTTTACGCCACCACTCGCTACGTCGACACCGGTCTCGAGACGGCCTTGCCAGGTGCAGACCAGTCACCGAACCCGGACCTGGCAGCCGACCGTCAAGTCCAAACCCGAACCCGGTCAGTCCGCCATCGCCCTTCGGCGCCGGTCAGGCCCTGGTCGACACTCTTGTCGCCTCTTTGGCAAGGCGCCGCTATGGTTCGCTCACTGGCAACGGAGGATGGCACTCGCCAGGACTGCGCAGCCGCACCGTTCCCGGGATTCAGCCTGACGTCGCTTCTGGCTTCGAACACATGGCCGCCGCGTCGTTCCATCCGACGCACCCTGCCATTCCTCCCGGCTTTGAGGGCTACATGCCCGCCGCGTCGCTCTATCCGACGCATCCTGCCATTCCTCCCGGCTTTGAGGGCTACATGCCCGCCGCGTCGCTCTATCCGACGCATCCTGCCATCCCTCCCGGCTTTGAGGGCTACATGCCCACCGCGTCGCTCTATCCGACGCATCCTGCCATTCCTCCCGGCTTTGAGGGCTACATGCCCGCCGCGCCGCTCCGCCAGATGCACCCTGCCATTCCTCCAGGCTTCGAACGCCACGCGGCCGCCGCGTCGGTCAAACAGGTGTACCCTGCCGTTCCTCCAGGCTTCGAACGCCACACGGCCGCTGCGTCGCTCAAACAGGTGTACCCTGCCGTTCCTCCCGGCTTCGAAGGCCACACGGCCGCCACGTCGCTCGACAAGGTGTACGCTGCCGGTCCTCCCGCCTATGAAGGCTTTGCCGCTGCGTTGCTGGAGGCGACGAACCCTGCCAGTTCCTCCCGACTGTGAAGGCTCCATGTTGGATTCTTCTCTCAGCTCCCTTGATGTCGTGGCCGTCACGCTGCCCGACCCGGTGCAATATCCCATTGCGCCCGGCCCCGAGAACGTGGCAGCCACGCCGCTCAACCTGGCGCGGCCTTCCGTCGATCTCAGCTTTGACGAATACATGGACGCCGCGGTGCCAAGGTCGGCGCGCCATACCGACGTCTCCTCTTGGGAAGACATGTCTTCAGACGAGGACGAGGACGTCGAAGACCCATTGGACCCGATGGTCGTCTCAGAGGATCTGATCGATCCCACGCTTCGCCTGCCGACTGTCGACGCGATGGAGGCTGCAGAAGACGCCGAGCAGGTGGCACCGCCTGTCAAGCCGCTCCGTCTCGGGACCTCGTCAGCCCAAATCCGTCGCCTCGGGCAGAGACACTACACAGCGACACCGGCCGTGCAGAAGAGTGTGTGGCAGATCTCGACTCGGCGCGCCTGGCGCGTGTCGGAGCGTGCTCCCATCAACGATTTGGCACCTCCGGCTCGGCGGCTGCCCGCCATCTCCGTCTCTGTACTGCCGCGTCGTCGCTCGCAAGGTGGCGGCCATGACGCAGGCGCAAGACCCTGTCTGGGCGGGCTCGGGTATCCTTCCCGGCGGTTTGGCGCCCCACTTTAGTTTTCTCTAGCAATCGGAATCATGATGTCGATGTTCTGCTCGACTTTTCGATCGTGCGCGCGATGACTACGACATCGAAGGCCGGCGGTGCGGTCCCACCGATGACATACGCGGTGGAGCGCTGCCAGGTTCGCCATGAAAGTCCGCCGTGAAATACCGTCCAGCGCGCCGCCGA
>JAMXBC010000153.1:0-40144 GCA_024138005.1 Lumnitzera racemosa | reverse complement strand
AGGGAAAAAAGAATGTTTGTGCATGAGTTCAACACCATTTAGTCAACTCCAGTATATCTAAGAAATTTTTCGACTGAATAAGATAAGTTTGAATCCTTTCTAATTTTTAACTTTTTTAATGGGTTTCCTATCATACTTCGACCCTTAACTACCCATTACTTATATTTCTGTTCGCATAGACAATAACTTTTATGTAATTTGTTATTTCTACCTTAGTAATGCCATGATCAACTGAATATTTAGATGACATTAAAACTCCATCTATATATAAGCAATAACTTTACAAAATGTACTTAGTCATTTCGTTAAGCTGCTTCGCATACTACCTATTTTAACTTTTTAATTGACCCAACACAACAAAAATGCCAAATATATATACACACACACACACACACACACACACACACACACATACACGACAATTTCCATCTACATTTCAACATTTTTCATTCTTACATTCGTATAACTTATGTATTGCAATACAAAAATTTCTAAATTTAGACAACATATAATAAATTTTTATGAAATATTAATAATTTAAATAACTTACGGTACATATATGATTACAAATCTATGTAATTAAGTAACAATTTTTTTTTCTAAAAAAAAAATTGCATAATGCCAATTGCTACTAGATAAAAAAAAAAAATCATGCTTATAAGTTATAGATTATTATCTGTTTTAGACGTACACTCATGTTAAGAAATGGTTCAATACTTTAACTATGGGTTTTCTTGAGTTTTATCTATGTTTTAGAAATTTTAGAAATTAATATATGTAAGCTCCACAACCAGTCACTTAAGGTTTCGATCGGCTGAAAGATCCAATTAAGCCTATATTATAAGTAAAGCCAGAAATATTAGTAAAAATGATCTCGTAAGTTCGAATTTAAGAAAAATAATTAATAAAATAAAAGAATATAAAAATTTCAAAATTTAAGTTTATAACTCGTTATTTATCGAAAATACGTAAAATGCATTCCGATAATTAACAAATTACTAGAGATAAATTATATGTATAATAAAAATCATAGAATGACCTAAATAATATTTTTAAAATATTTATTTGTACTATATTGAATTTACATGTAGGTAGAAATACGCGTAATTACTTAAAATACATGAAATGTACTAAAATAATACTAAATAATTAAAAAAATTCATAATTAATCAATAAAAAATAAAGAAAAATCATAACAAATAAGGAATGATCTAGATTTGGGTCGTGGTAGCTGGGAAAAATAAGAAAAAAATTATCCAATTAAATTAGAACAACATAAAAGTCAAATTGGAAGAAGATAAGGCAATTGTCTAATCAAATTAATAAATAATAATTTCCCTAAAGCTCTATAAATACTTCAAAATTTTTAAAAACTTATTTTTTATGTCAGGAAGTTTAGAAAAATAGAGGGAGGTGAAATTGAGAGAAAATTAGAGTTTTATAAAAATTTAGCAAAAATCTGTGTAGTTAGGGCTTGTAAGAAGAATCTAGACTCGACGAGCAGCTGAGAGTAGACGGCACCACAACCACATGGTGGTGGCAGCGCCCAGGTAGAACAATACACCCATGGCCATCGACGGTGGCGAAGCCACCCAAATCGATGATTTTGATTTCTAGCCTGATTTTGTGAAATTTTTGAAAGAATAGTAAATTTTTCTTAGAAAATTTAAAATTTTATTATTCAAAAATATTTTTTTTTATGTAGTTTTTAAAAAAAAAAATATTTTTTTGAAAAAAATTTTTGTCCCATGATATTGATCCTTAAAAAAACCCTTTGAAAAAACCGGTATGTTTGGGTTTAAAAATAAATGACCTTAGAAGGTGTTTGACCCAAAAATATTTTTTGTAGAAAATTTAGATGTTTTAAAAACTTTTTTTATGAACCCCATTTTCAAAAATTAAATTTTTTCAAAAATTTTAGAAATTTTTAGGCCTTAAAAGGGAGGTCCCAAAAATGGGTAATTTGGGGTTTAATTTAAAGGGAATTTAAAAATAGTTAATTACATTTTTAGGGGAAAAATTTTTTATGTTTTAGGATGTTAAAAATTTTTTGAAGTTTTTGATATTTGGTAGTATTTAGGGAAATTGATGTGATTATTGGGTTTAAATTTATGTGTAAAAAAAGAAATAGGGAAAAAAATTTAAATTTTTAAAAGAAAAATTTTTGGGTAAATTAGGGAAATTTAGGTGTAAAATCTGATTTGGGAAAAAATTTATAAATTTTGAAAGGGATAATTGATGTTGGGAATGGAAATTTAGAAAAAAAAAAATATTGTTTTGTATTAGGGGACATAAAAAGGGAAATAGTAGAAAATTCCCTAATTTTTGAAATATAATAAATAAAAGATTTAAAAAAAAAAATTTGTTTTATAAAAAAAATTTGGGATATATAATAAATCTGATAGAAAATTAAAAATTTATGTAATTTTTATGAAAAAAAAAAAAAATTTTCCCATTTTATGATTTAAATTCGATATACTAAAAAATTTTAAAGGTATGTGTGTAGAATAAAATATGATAGGGGTATGGATGGTATTTAGCAATCTGGAAGAAATTTTTTTTTAAATTTTTCACATTTTGGTTGAAACAAATTTTTTTGGGGTTTTCGGAATAAACAAAAATTAAAAATAAAATAGAACCTAATTTAGAAATCGATGGGGAAAAACTGAACCAAAACCTGGGCCCCAACCTAGAATAATTAAAAAAGTTTTTGAAAACCCTAGAAAATGGATATATTAAACCTAAACAAAACTTTAAATAAAAGTTTTTAAGGTTAAAAACCCAAACTTATAATTTTAAATATAAAAAAACAAAAACCCCGTTTTTTTTTATAGGGCGACAGCGATGGCCTAAATTTATTTGGACCTCGGGTGAGTGAGAAAAGAGTTCACGTAATTTTTTTTTAAATACGTTGTTGTAAATTAGGGGAGGTTTGGATTTGCTTTTTAGATAGTTGGTTTTTGTGATGTGCTTGTTTATAAGTGATGCTATGATTCTATTTGTTGTTCGGTTTTGTATTGTATGTTTTTATAGGGAAAATTATTGATCCCCCAAAAAATTAAAACCTAATAAAATTTACGACTTGTAATCAAAATTCGGCCCTGCTTTCCCAAACCCATTGGGGGAAACCTGGATTCTTCTCCCAAAATTGCCCCCTTTAAAAAGGGGGAAATACAGGATTGTAAAATTTTTCCCTTCTTTATCCTTGGGTTGAATAAGTAAAGGGAGGAGGTCGGGTTTGGGGGTGAAGTTTTTTGTTCAAAGGGGTTAAGTAGGGGGAGGGCGGGGCCCTCCTTGTAAGTTGGGTTTTGGTCATGATTTGTTGCATTAAAGAAACCCCTAAACCCTAAATTAGTGGGGGCCCAAAATTTCTTAATCTCCGATGGGCGAACAACTTTCTGCGTGGTTTTGCTTAAACATGAATTTATTTAATAATTTGGGATCGATAACCTTTTTTATATTTTTAGTTTTGTTTTAAGCCCTCCATCCAAACTTTCTGAACTTTGGTTGCTACATCTTATAGACGTTCGTACAGGTGCTGGCAAAAAAAGTAGCTACAACTACTTTAAGCTAGTTTTTTGTTAGATTCGGGGGAGTGAGAAAAAACATTTGAAAAAACAAACTATATTTTTAAAGGGGTCAAAAGTTTTATTTTAAAAATTTTTTTTTTTTTGAATAATTTTAATAACTAGGAAATAAAATACGGTGAAATATTGAAAAATGTTATTGTAAAAATTTTGAATTTGCGTATAATTTTAAAATTTTATAAATATTTTTACTTTCTTGGGAAATTTTTTGGGTTTTATTTAAATTACAAACTGTTTATTTCCCAAAGGGAGGGTTAGTCTTTCGACCCCTTGTGAAAATTGGGTATAGGTTGCAGTTGAAAGGCCAACTTCTATTTTTTTTAAATAAGGGTTTTACATGGCGGGGTTTGTTACGTTTTTACTGCTTAAAGGGTGACAATTTTGGTAAGAAAAAAAGTCGGCCCCTATAGATTAGGGTTTATATAGGTAGTAAATGAAACCCACATGCGTACATATGTTTTTAAATTAAAAAAAAAATTACATGAAGGCATTTTCGGTGCATGCCCCTTTCCGGTTTGAAAAAAACATAAGTAAAGGGTGAATTTTTGTATATGCAGGTATTTTATCTTCACAAAAACCCATATTCTTTTTTATTTATTATTATTTAAAACGATTTAAATTTTTCATAATATTTTTCGGAAAAGGAGACTAATTTGTATAAAATTTCCCCAAAATTGTAAAAACCCAATGATCATTGTACCCCCCAAAAATCCCATTCGAGGTTTCGATGGTTAAAAAGCCCTAAATTCCCTTTAAAATTAAAAAGTAAATTTTAAAAATTTTATTTAAATTAAATTTCCCGGGAAGTTTAAATTTAAAAAAAAAAAAAGCAAAAAAATAAAAAAATTTTAAAAAAATTCAAATTTTAAGTGTATAACTGTTATTTATCGAAAATGCTTTTAAAATGCTTTCCCGAAAATTTAAAACGAATCGTTAGAGAAAAATTTAATATGAAAACCCAAAAAATTCTTTTTAAATAAAATAAATAATTTTTTGGAAAATTTTTTTTTGGTACTATTTTGGGATTTACATGAAAGTAGAAATACGCGTAATTACTTAAAAAAAAAGCTTTAAGGGTGCAAAATCATACTAAATAATTAAGAAAATTAAATTAATTAAGAAAAAAAAAAAAGAAAAATTTCAGGAAAAAAAAAGGAAAATTAACCAGATATAGGTCGTAGCAGCTAGGAAAAATAAAAAAAAAATGGGCCCAAAAAAAAATTTAAAAAAACAACACAAAAAAAAAAAATTTTAAAAGGGATATGGCAATTGTTTGCCCAATTTAATCCCAAAAAATAATTACAATAAAGCTCTAAAAAATAGTAAAAAAAATTTTCAGAAGTCATTTAGACAGTTAAAAATTTTGAAAAAATTGGGGGAGAGTAAAAAAACCCGAGAGAAAAAACAAAAAAAAAAAAAAGAAAAGTAAAAACTGTGCAGTTAGGGTCAAAATGGGGAAACCAGATTTGAGGGGGCAGCTAGGAGTGGACGGCCCCCACCCCCCAAACATGGTTGCAACCCCCAGGTGGGCCGATACCCCCAGGGCCCCACCAAAGGGTTTACCCCGAAAAAAAAAAAAATCGGTGATTTCGTTTTCCCAGCCGATTTTTTTTAAAAATTTTTAAAAAAAATGGGAAATATTCTTTGGAAATGAAATTGTTATTTTTAAAAAAATTTTTGTTTTTATTTTTTTGGGAAAAAATATTTTTTTTGATAAAAATTTATGTCTTGTGATATAGGACCCTTTAAAAAAGGGGGAAAAATTTGTTTTAAAAACCAAAGGGCATGTTTCTTTTTAAAAAATAAATGACCTTAGGGGTGTTTTTTTAAACCCCAAAAATTTTTGTTTTGCCCAATCAGATGATTAAAATTGTGTATGAACCCCGTTTTTAAAAAAAAAAAATTTTTTCAAAAATTTTAGTAATTTTTAGGCCTTAAAATGAGGCTTTAAATTGGGTTTTTTTGGGTTAATTAGGTGTTTAAAGATACTAATTATGATTTAGTTAAAAAATTAGATGTTTAGGGATGTGTTTTCTTGTTGTAGAACCCTAATCCTAGCCTTTGGGGTTTTAAAGTATATTTAATTTTGGGGAAATTAGTTTATTATTGGGGAAATTAGAATATGTAAAAATTAAAAATTTAAATTTAAAGTCTAAAAATTGGGGGTTATTTAAAAATAATTTTTGAAAAAAAATTTTGAAAAATTACTAAATTGAATTAAGATTTTTTTAGGTATTTATAAAAAAATGTAAGTTTTTTGTCACATCGGGGAAAAATCCGATTTCCCAATTAGAAAAAAAGTTTTCCCGGGAATATTTTAAAATATTAAATTTTAGATCCAATAGGATTTGGGAATACTCGAGCTTAATGTGATTTTTTTTAACTTTTAGGTTTCGAGCAAAATTTGGGTTTTAAAAATTAAACTAAAAAACCCAAATTTAAAAATTGATGGGGGAAACCCAAATCCGAACGAAACCCAAAAAACCCTTTAAAATTAATTGAAAAAGTTAAGGCCCTAGAATTTAGGAATTTTTAAAACCCTAAAAAAAACATAACAATAAGCTTTATAGGATAAAATAAACCCTTAATATTTATATGAAAAACTGAAACCACATTTGTGTTAAAAGGGGATGACGGGGGGCCCTGACCCAAATCGGCCCTCGAATGAGCGAGCGAGGAGTGAGGTAATTTGGGGAAAGGGGGAATTACGATTTTGGGTTTTTTAGAGGTTAAATTATATTTGGGTTTTGTGCTTTTTAGTTTGCTGGATGTGTGCATGTGTTTGGGTTATGAGTGATGTTATGATTTTGTTGTTGCCCCTACCTTGTATTGTATGGTTTTATGAAATGATTGATCCCCTAAACTAGATTTAAATAAAAATATCCCCGGCCCAGTAATAATAATTGGCCATGCATGGCAACACGTTAGGGGAACTTGGGACTCCCCGGCTAAATATAAACTCCTTCAAAAAGGGTTTGAACGGATTCCCAAATTGGGTTTCCCTTCTTCCCCTTTACCCAAACAAATTTGAAAGGAGAGGGGTAGCGGCGAGGATGAAGTCGTGGTTCAAAAAGTAGTTGGGGGGGAGGGGCGAGGTCTCCATTGCCAAGCCTGGGTTTTGGTCGTGAGCTTTTCCCTTTTAATGGTAACCCCTAAACCCCGGGATTAGAGTGGGTTCAATTTCTCAATCTTACGACTGGCCGGTTAAATGTACGATGGTTTTGCTTGAACGCATTGACCTATTTTAAGTTGTTTAAAAAACCTTTTTGTTTTTATGTTTATTTTTAAGCCCCCACCCAAAACTTACTGGGGTTTTAAGTGTTCCACCCAAAGAGTCTTTACGGTGCTGGAAAAAGAAGTACAAAACAATTTCTCTGAAGTTTAGCAATTTGTTAAACCCTGGGGAGTAAGGAAAACATTTGAAGAATAAAATATTTTTAAAGGGGTTTTAAGCTTTTATCGTTAAAAACGCTAATTAAAAATAATTGAATTCTATTATATTTTATTTTTCCTCCCCTTTCTTAGGTAAAAAATTTAAACAAACTGTTTTTTAAAAAGCGGGTTAGGGGTGGACGCTTTGTGTAGATCAGGTTAAGTAGGGGGTTGAAAGGGCCCAAACCCCTTTTATTTTAGGTGGTGTAAACGGGGGGGCTGTTAAAAATCTGCCCCCTTCAGGGCGTGAAAATTCTTAGTGGTTTTGGGACCTGCCCTTTTTTTCCCTTGATTCTTTTGGTTTTTTTTTGGGTTTTTTTTTTTATTTTATTTTTTTTTCCTTATTTTTTAGGCTTTGTTTTTTCTTCTTTAAAAAAAATTTTTTAAATTAAATTACCCCCCTTTAAAATTTTTTTTATGGGGGTCATTAATATTTTTTTTCTTAAAAAATAACATCTTTTTTCCCATGTAGTGTTTTTTTTTAATTTTTAAAAATGGTTGGAAAATTTTAAAAAATCACGCCAAAAAAGTACTATCTTGGGTTCCTTTTGAAAGGGTTTAGTATTAACTTTTAGTAGTAGTTTTTTGGTTTGTTAGCATAATTAAAAAAAAAAATTTTAAATAATTAAAAATAAAAATTTTTTTCCATTTCCAATATTGCATTTTTTTTTTTTTAAAGTTATTTCATTTTCCAATCTTTAAACTTTTTTACAAAAGAATTGCATATTTCATTAGTTTTTTTTAAAAAAAATAAATTTTTTTTAGGTTTTTGGGGATTTTCTTTGGGAAGAAAAAAAATTTCTTTTTTTTCATGTTTTTTTTTTTAATAAAAAAAAATTTTAAGTGGAGTCTTTTTAAAAATTTTGTGTTTTTTTTTTTTTTTTTCTAAAAATTTTTAAAAAAAAGGTTGGGTTTTTCTTATAAAAAATAAAATTGAAAAAATGAAAATTTTGGGCCCTTGATTTTCTTAAAAAAAAAGAACCAACCCATTAAAAGTATCTGAAAAAAAAAAGAACTAGGGGTAAATTTGTTTTGGGTTTATTTAGTATGTGGGCTTTTTTGAGATAATCGAAAAATTTGTAAAAATTTTTTGGGTTTTTTTTCTTTTTTTTTGGGGAAAAAATTTTTAATAAAAAAAATTCATTTTCATGGTTTTTTTACATTTTCCCCAATTTTTTTTTCATTGTTAAAAAAATTTTTAAAAAAATAAGGGCAAATTTTAACAAATTTTTTTAAAATTTTTTTTGGGTGATTTTTTACTTAATAGTTTAGTCTCAAAGCTTATTTTTTCAAATTTAAAAAATTTTTTTTAAAAATAAATTTTTTTTTGGAAATTTTGGATTATTTTGGGGACCCCCAATTTTCTTTTTTCAAATTTTTAAAATTTTTTTTAAAAAAAAAATTTTTTTTTTTTTTTTCCTTTAAATTTTTAAATCGGTATTTTATTTTAAGGGGCCCGGGGTTTTTGTATAAAAAAAATTTAAAGGGAAAAAATCCAAAATAATGCTCAATGGGAATTGATGATTTTATTTTTGAAACTAGTAGCTAGCCTTTTTACAAATTTTTAAAAAATTTTTTAATGGTTTTTTTCCCCTTATTTTTCTTTTGGGTAAATATTAATATATATATTAAAATTATAGTTGTACTGTTTGTTTTTTGGTTGATATTGGTCACTTAAAAAAAAGAGCCTAAGGGCCCCTATTTGGGAAACAAGGGATTTTCCCTTTTTTAAATTTTCATATGTGTTTTTTGATGTGAAAGGACTCGGCCCCCTTTTGGAAACCAAAAGGACGGGGGTCATTTTTATGAAAACTCTAAGTTTTTGGAGTCTTTTCCCTCGTCTACCCGGTGTTTAGGAAAACCCCTTTTTACGTTTCAAGGAAAAACTTATTATTGGGTTTTCTTTAGAAAGGGCCTGAGGCTATGGACCCTTGAAAATTTTTGATCGTATCTTTTTATTTTTTTTTTTTAAGGCTTTTTTAAATTTTTTTAAATTATGGGGCTAAAAAAGAGTTATTAGGCCAACGTTTATTTAAAACGTCTATTTTAAAAAATTAAAATTTTAAACACATTTTATTATAAAAAGTTTTTAAGAGCTTTAAACTTCAAGAAATTTAAATTTTAAAAATTTCCATAAATTATATGTATAAATGTGCATAAACCCTTTAACAGCAATTTTATAAAAATTCCGTTTTATAATTTATTAATTACAAATTTCCATGATAATCTTGTATGTGAAAATTTTACTACTTTTGGTTTTTATTTATTTTTTTTATTTGCATAGGGTTTTTTTTATGTATATAATTTTAGTTTTTATTTTGTTTTACATTGATTATTTTTGTGAAAATTTTATTTTTTTATGTTTTCATAGTTTCTTTTTTCTCACGAGTAGAAAGTTTGTGAAAATTATCAGGTAAAAAATAAAAACCATTGTAGGCTAGTTTTAAAGGTACTGTTATTTAAATTATTTATCTTTACTGTATGTTTTTTGGATACTGGTATACATGGAGATAATTGGAAAAAACAACTGTAAATTTTACCGTTTGTTGTAGGGTTAGTTACTTTTTTTAGGCTAAAATTGGGTCAAAATAAAAATTTGTTTAATAAAAAAGGGGTAAGAAGACTCTTTTTTTTGGTCAGTTTTTTTTTTCAATAAAAAACTTTAAAACAGAAGCTGAACTCTCTTGCTCGTATTTTTTCTTTTGATTTTGTATTCATTCTTTATAAATTGGTACGGTTTTTCCCTGATAAACCAAATTTGGTGCTTTTCAAATTGGTTTATTGTGATAAATTTTTTTTTTTCTGGTAAAAAAAGCTTTCATATTATGTGAAACATGGGGATTATGGGGGGGTTTGGTTTTAAATGATCCTTGTTTTTAAGTGTTAAAATAGTCCTGGGATGTCTTGGAAACCAAAATTTTTTACGGTTTTTTTAATTTTTTAGCATAGAGGGCATACTGTTAAAATGGGTTTTTTGGGGTCCAAATTAAAATTTTTGGTTCATGGGTAGTTTTTCAATCAATTTGACCTCCCGTTAAATCTCCAAAACTTATTAAATGGACTGGGAAAGTGATTTGTGGGTTTTTGTTAGCTATTGAATTTTTTTGAAAGGGGTGATCTTTTATAAGATTTCTATATGTTCAATTTGCAAAAGAACTTTGGAATGGGGGAAACAAGGATTGGACGTGAAAAAGGGGCTTTTTAGTTTTCAAATTTTAAAAAAATGAAATTTTAATTTTTAGATAGGGAAACCCAAAACCCCCCTTGAAAAAAATTTTGTGATCTAAAAAAAGCTTTTGGGGGTGGGAAATTGGTTTCTTGAAAGGATTTTTGAAATGCTTGTGTGATTTGATTTAATATTCACCTGTGAATTAAAAGAGGAATTACTGCCCTATTTTAAATGCATGATTAAATCATGGGAAAGTTAAAAGGGCTTAAAGATTCATTTTATTTTTGAGGAACAAAAATTTTACCCTGGAAAACGTTTCCAATGTGGATAAAGGGATTTTATGTTCTTCAACAAAATTGAGAAGCAGAAGAAATGACTAAATTTTTCAGACAAAAGGATCATGGTTTTATTTTTTTTTTTCTAAGAAGTCAAATGGGAAAAAAAATTTCTTGCTGATTTAAGGGAAAGGGGTAAAAAGGGTTTAAGGTTGGATTTTTGGGAAGCATTGTAAGGCGGGGTAACATTTCAAATTGAAACCCTGTTTTTAGAAATTTTAGGTTTTTCGAAATGTTTTAAGGGCGAAGGATTAAAAGGGGGAAAAAGGGGTTTGGTTTTCTAAAAAGGGAATCTTCTGGGGGAAAATTGTGTTTCAAAATTTGCAGAAAACCCATTAGATTTTAAAAGAAAACACATGGAAGAAAATTTTTTTTTTCCCAGGGGGGGGAAAAAATCTCTTTTTAAATTATGTTTCAGGAAATTTTTTTCAACTGGAAAAAAAAAGGAGGGCTTTAGTGGTCATAATTTTTAAGTTATGGATTTTGGGAGGGAACTCTTTCCTTTTTTTTTCCTTCAAATTTTTTTTTGCACATTTATAACCTGATAGTTTTTGGGTCTAGATACTGGGGGTACCGGGGTCCTATGTGGTCCTTTTTTCCTTACTCTTTTAACATCTTTAAAACCATGAATAATCCAATTGGGGTGAAATTACCTGATGGGGAAGGCATCTAATTTTTTGCATACTGTTTCAATATAATTAAACCAAACCCCACCATTTTATAATGTTATGTTGTACCTAAATTTTTTACAACCTGTTGTTTGTATCAAAAATTATTAAGACCCAAAAATTTGACTACAATTTTTGAAAAAAAATCTACCTTTTTTAGGAAAAAAAGTAAAAGCCCAAAAGCAAAAGACATGCTTCTTTTGGGTTTATTTTACAAGCTAAGATGAAAGCACTTGATAGTGGTTTAAGTTATTTGCAAAGATTAGGCTATGGTTGGAATTTTTCACATAAAAAAAAAAAAAAAACCTAATTCAAATTTTCTCAAATGGTTTTCATGCTTGTTTGAGGGGATAATTTTTTGCTCCAAAAAAGCAAAGATTATTTGGGTTTTTAAAAAACCTTTATTTCAAGCCCTTTTTCTTGTGATGTTTGTTCTTTATCTAAATTTTTTTAGTTTTTCTTTTCCCTTTGAGTCCCCATGAAACTTTTGCTTTTTTTTCATTTACTTTTATTAGGTTTTTTGGGGACCTTTTAAATAAGTTTTGTCCCCAGGTGCCAAGTATTTTTTTTTCATTGGTTTATGATTTTCAGAAATACTTGGGGCATATTTGGGTTTTAAAAATAAATCTTAAGTTTTTCTCAAGGTTTAAAAAATTTCTATAAAAATCAAGGGAAACATTTTTCCCAAATTGTTCCCCAAAAATTTAATTTTTACTTTAATGGGTTTGAAATTTTTTTTAAATGAAGTAAAGAAAATTTTTTTAAGGCTTAGTTTATTCATCAAAAATTTTGCAAAAAAGAAGTGTATATACCTCAACAAAAAAAGGTATGTTGAAAGGAAACATCCTTATTTTTTGGAACTTTTGGCTTATGGGAAATTTAAAGCAAAATTTTCCCAAAACAAATTTTTTGGAGAAATGTGGCTTTTTAGCAAAATACTTGATTAAAATTTAAAGGCTTGGGAGAAATTTTGGGTGGCAAAAATCTACTGAAAAAATTATTTAGGCAACAACCCGGATTATTCAAAGCTATGAATTTGGGGTGTTTTTGTTATATTGGTGTTCAACCAATTCCTTACAATAAAATTTGAGCCCCTTTGGGAATACAACGGTTTTCATAGGTTTTGGGAGGGCTTTAGAAAGGGGACAAAAATTTATGACTTTTAAAAATAAAAAAGGGTTCTTGTTTACGAGATGTGGTTTCATGAGCATATTTTTCTTTTTAAACAAAAATTCCCCTAAAAGTTCATTTTTTGACATCTAAATTTTTTCCTCCTCATTTTGGGTTTTTTTAAAGGGGTTCCTAATTAAATAATTATAATAAAACCATTAAAAATATGAAAAAAAAGAAAAAAAGGGAAAAAAATTTTAAAGATTTTTTAGAAAAATAGATTTTGAAAAGGGAAAAAGTCTAGGGTCAATTTAATTTTATTTTAGTAGCCTTTTTTTTAGAGGGTTTACGTAAAATTTAAGTATAAATTTTTTTTTTATTTTAAAAATTTTTACATAAGTTTAAAGGCCCAACAGATAAGTATTTAAGCATTTTAAAATAGATTTTTAGGGGTTTGAATCTCATCAAACACATAAGTGCTTTTTTTTTTTTTATTTTGGGAAAATTTAAAGTGATAAAGGGTTTGTGAGATTCAAATCTGATTTGATTTTTTTAAAACTGATTTAAGTTGATATAAAAAATTCGAATTTTATTTTAGATTTTTTATTAAATTTTGGTTTTATGCGATCTAAAAGATTAATTTTTCCCTTTTTAATATATTTATCGCATAGGATAAAAAAGATGACAAGGACACATTAGAAAAAAAAATAAAACTATTTCTTTTGATCGTTCCCCCCTTTCCCAACCAGTGACAACACAAAGTTGCCCCAAATTTTAATCACCCCTCTCATGTGACTAAGATTTTCCCCAAAGCTAGTAGCTACAGGGGCCCCATCACACGCAACAGTAGTGATCGAAAACCACATTCACCTACCGTAATGTACCCTCCCAAAAAAAATTTCCCAGGGAACGCAGCACAACCACAAAAAGCCCGTTTCACCTTTTCAAAACAAACCCTTGCTCGCGACTCTATCTAAACCCGAAACCAAAAAACCCCCTGGGCGTTCCAAAACACTTTTCCCCGAAGCCTTTTCACCCCAAATCCAAATTTGGGATAGGGTTCGTCCAAACGGTTTACTAATAAATGAGGCAGCACACCACACTCGTTACATTTGACAACAGTCTTTTGGGCCCGGGCCCCTATCCCTGCTCTCACATGGTTGCACTTCACATTCCAAAAATGACAGCGTAGCCCCCTTTATCCTCACCAAACCCCTTCACTTCCCCTCATTCACGCCTACCCCACCTTTCACACTCCACGTTTCCGACTGCAGCAAAAACCAACCCCAAAAGGGAAGCAGGAAGCACGCAACAGTTTAAAACAAGGTTTACCAAAACTTTCAAGGGAGCCCGATCATTTCGCTTTGTTTTACCGGGGGGGTTTTCTGCTGTATCCTTGCTCCAAACCGCCTACTGTTGCACTTTCCATCCCCTTTTACACATGAGTAGCCAACCCCCTTTTTCCCAAAAGGGAAAAAACCAAACCCCAATGCCAAACCCATACCGCTGTTGTACATGTGTTCAATTTTCAAGGGTTTCTGACAACCCCTAAACCCCAATGGCATACGTTTGAAATTCACTGCTGATCACTACCAAAATTTTAGACTTTGGCCCCTATTGATCCCCTGTCCATACGCCAATAGGTTCGGTTTTATTTTTTTTTTTAAATTTTATTTTATTAAATAAATTTCATTATAATTTTTTTTATTTATGGGGGGAATTTGTTTAATATTTAAAATATTTTATATAAACATATATTATTATATTAGGAAAAAATTTTTTAGTTTTTTTTTTTTAGGGAAATTTTTTCATTTTGAAAGATTTTTTTTTTAGAAATAAAAAAATTTAAAAAAAAGCCTTTTTAAAAAAAAATTTGGTTTTTTTAGAAAGTTTTTAAACACTCTAGAATTTTTGGCCCCTTTTTGATTTTTTTTTAAAAAAATTAAATTGATAACAATGTAAAAATTGGTTTATTTTTAAAAAAATTTTTAAAAAAATCAATACATTAAGTTTTCAGAAAAAAAAAATACGGCCGTTTTTATCTCAAAATAAGGGGTATGTAAGTAACCCCTTTGGGTTTTTTTTTTAAAAATTTTTTTATTGTTATAATTGTGAAAAATAAGTCTAATTTCATAAAATGATAATGGTACGTTACGGGTTTTAAAAGGGGTTTTCCCTAAAATTTGAAACCCTTTTGGTTTTTATTAAATTTTAAATTAAAGGACCCATAGCTGAATTGTAGTTTTAAACACCCTATTTAATTATGATTTCCTTTTTTCCTGATTTGATCGGGTGTGACTCCAAAAGTTTTTTAAATAGAAAAAAGAAAACCCGGGAAATTTTTTTATTTCTCTAGTCAATGAAATTTAAACTTAAAAGGGGGGTTTTGGGGTTTTGTTTAAAAAAAAAAATTGGGGTATAAAAATTTAAATTTTAAAAGGGCCGGAAAAAAATTTAGGGGTTGACATTATTTTTTTTTGAGTCTATTCTTTTAAAAATAAAGTTTGTTGAGTCACCTGTTTCCATAAGTTCCTTCCACTTTTATTCACGTTTTTCCCTTGAGAAATTCAAAATTTTTCTGTACCTTATATAGGGTTAAAAACCCCGTCCCGGGAATTTAATTTTGATAATTTTATGTCCAAACTTATTTCCCTTTTCTAAAAAATTTATTCTTTTTCTAGGGGGTTTTTACTTATTGTAGGTTTAATCTTAAACCCAAAAGCTACCCAAATTTGGGTTGTCATTTTTGTCAAAAATATTTCCCCTTCCCAAGATTTGTTGTCGTATTTTTTCAATCCCTGTTTCCTTTTAACCTTCCCCTTTTCCCTTTTTTTGTTTAAACACTTTTTTATTTATTACTGAAAAACTTTTGTTGCTTCTCTAGCTAAAAATTTTTATAATAAAGATCACTTGTTATTTTTGAAGCGACTTTAAAAAAAATGAGTGGATGTAAAGAATCAAGAATTAAAATTTCCTTAGAATGCAATGACCACATAGGGTTAACAAGTTTGCTTTAAAGGGGAAGAAAAATATAGGTTGTAAATGGGTGGGTTTTAAAATAAAAATTTTTGGGTTAATGGAACTATTGAAAGACATAAAGGAAGCTTAGTAGATAAAGGATATAAATTTAAATTAAAAAGGGGGAGACTATCGTGAAAAATTTTTTTCCCCTTGTTTTAAATTTGGAAAATGTTTGAAAACTTTTTTGTATAGCTACTTCATATTTTTGGCCCATGTTCAAATTTTGCGTCAATTTTACTTTTTTACAAAAGTTTTTTGGTGAAGAAATTTATTTTGAAACACCCAAGGGGTATTTAAAAAATCGGCCCTTTAACCCCAAATTTGTAAGCTTAAAAAAATTTTTATGGCTTAAAAGGGGCTTTCAGCAATGGGAAATTAGGGGTTTTAAACCTTATTTCCTATGGTTTTTTTCGACTTGTCATGATTACTCATTGGTTTTATTATTTATAGTACTGCTGGTCTTGCTGTCATATTTTGTATGTGGATGATAATTTTTCATGGGTTTTTTGGGGTCCTTTTATTACAGACATCAAAAACCCAAACTTTTACAGCGCTTTTACTATAAAGGACTTAGGGATTGCTTGGCTTTTTTTTTTGGATTAGAAATTTTGGGGTTTTACTAAAAAAAAGGGCTTACTTTTATTAACCAACATGTTTAAACTTACTTTTCGAAGTAAAACTTTTTTAGTTGTAAGGCTTCCCCCTTTTTCCCCTTCCAAAAGGTCTTAATTTATTCATGATTTAGGGGGTTTGGGTTACTCCTTCCTTTTTTGGTAGGATAATTTTGGGCATTCGTTGTATCTCACGTTGACTCAACAAGATATCTCCTTTTTTAGTCCACTACCTAAATTTTGTTTTTTTCATCTCTACATATGCCCACTATCATGCTTTACTTCATTTATTGAAAATATATTAAAGGCACCTTCAAAATGGCTATTTTATGCAGCTGATAATGGGTCTTTCTTTTTGCCCAAAAGTTTCTAATTTAGATTGGGGATTTTGCTTTTGGTAGTAAGTCCTCCCCCCTTTGGGAAAATTTTTTTTTTTTTAGGCAATGTAATTTATTTTCCCGGAAGGGTAAGAAGCAAACCCAAAGGTTTTTACATTACTGTGGAAATTGAAAATAAGAGTTTTGCTTATATGTAGAAAATTTTTTGGGTATCTAACATTTTATGTGATATTCTGGGTTTCCCCCTTTCATTTTTCCCATTCCCTTTTAAAATTTTGATAATAGGTTAATATACTCAGCATTTAATTCCCCCATCTTCATAGCTTGGGCAAAAAAACATCGTTTTTCAAGTACATTTTGTCCCGGGGCCAATTTTTTTTGGTTTTTTTAAACTTGTTCATGTTTTCCCCTATTAATTTAAGGTTTCAAAACTCTTGACCAAGGGGTTTTGGCCACGAAAAAATTTCAATTCTATGCTCTAAATTTGCCCTTCAACCAAGTTTCCCCCTTGAGGGGGCAATTAAAAAACTACTGTTTTTTAAGTTATTTTAATCGGTTGCTGTAGTTTTGATGTTTTAATAGTATCTGGAGATTTTGAAAAAAAGTTGTAATTTTAAAAACAGTTAAATTAAGAAATTTGTTACTTTTATTAGGCCAATTTATCAAAAACTTTGCTTTTTATAAATAGGAAAGAAGATTTGTATCAGTTAATTTTTATTTTCAATAAACAAACTAATACATAAGTGAACTTTCTTACTCGTATTTGCTATGATTATTGCATTGCATTCTTCCTAAGTTGTAAGATTCACAGCTAGCAAACGAATATAGGTGCCAACGTTTTCAATATTATATATATATATCATGAGCAAGGATTTTCAATGTTGTTATTTTTTCATGCGATATGGTGGCTACAAACATTTCCATGTATTTTTTCATATACAAAAAATATTTCTTGTAACTTATTAAAAATGATGTTTGTTTTTGTAAAAAAATTTCCTTACTTTATTCACATTTGTACTTGTACAAAAATTCTATCCCCAACAAGGGCCTAATGCTTTTGTACTTGAATTACTATAATCATAGGGACACAATAAATTTGCAACTCGAAAATCTTATGGTACTAATTTTTTTTTACCTTTATCCAGTTGTTAGCTCACACTCACATGTATCGAGCTTTTAATGTATTTTTATTTATTTATTTTTGTTTGTTGTTTTTATCATCTGGTGTTGCTTACTTGTATTAAAAATTTTTTTTATAAAACACATGCCATGTAAAGTAAAAAAATAATAATAATAAAAATCCTTAGACTTGTAAATATTATTGCTCTTGTTCTATGAATAGTTTATCCTGAAATTTCTCTTATCATCTTTTTTGTAACATTAGACACCTTTTTTTTTTAAACTTATCCCCCTTTTAAATGGGTTGGTTTTCTTTTATAGCTTTATTGTCTTCATCATGTTGTCTTCGTAATTAACGTTTTTTTTTTTTTAGGCAATGTTAGCAATTTAGTCTTCTTAGCATAGGTTCTCTTTGGATAGTAGGGTTTTAGTCCTTTTGTAGTTTTGTTATGCTCATCATATCATTTTTGTAACGGCATATTCTATTCTTTAGGCAATATTAGTAATCCAATATCTATTAGCATAGGTTCTTTTAGCTTTCTTGGAGGTTTTTTTACCTATAAATAAATCATTTACCCTCAGTATTTAAAACCTTGTAAAATAGTCGTTCATTCTGTCAACCCTATCACTTTTTAATTCTTCTAATAAATTAGGAGATGCTACTAATCCTATTTTAGCATAAATTTTTGTAAAAAAGTTTTTTTCAATTGCCTTTTTAAAATAAAGTTCAAAGAAAAAAATCATAACTTTTTCAAAAAAAAAAAAAGTCTGCTAAGAAGCACTTAGTTTATAGGCTTTAAGTTATTACATTTAATAATTAAGCTCTTTTATTTATGCCCAAAAGCCATTCATTCTAAAGCAAGATGACTAACAACAACGAAAATTCTAATGCCAGCTTGTTGAGTAGTCACTTATTTTGAGCCTAGAGCGCTTTACAGCTTATGAATTAGGCTTAACAGTGAATTGATGCCGAGGGGCAAAGTAGAAATCACTTTGGAAATTTTTAAATGAAATAGTGGAGACATAGCCATTTGCCTTATCCCAAAAACAATTATGACTCTTGATTCCATAGGAAAAGCCCAAACAAAATACACAATTCCTTAAAGAGAAGCCTAAAACCAAACTTTTCAAAGTCCAAGACATAAAAACCTAAACAAAAACAATAAACTTTTCACTTATTTCAACTCGTTCTAAGCAAAAAAAGGCCCAATGAGGGGTTTAAATCGACTTTACTTAGGGTTTTGTTCATCCATACTAGTCCTCTCTAACCCTAGAAGGTCCTAAATTTTCACTCTACCAAATTTGACCCACCCGCTCCAACCTGAAATTGAACATGAAGTTTGTCTCCTCTATAAATCATTCCACAATAATCTTATGAGTTTGGGCTAGCAGACAACATATGGGGCAATCTTTTAAGGACTGAAGGGCATGTGACTCGTGAGGGCATCACATAATATCTAGTTTTTTATCAAATGAGATTGGGCATATAGGGTAAACAAACATAAATGTTCAATTCTCGAACTGATAAAAGTATCTCTTTATTTAAAGAGTTTAGAATGATAAGAAGCAAGCCCTAACCCTAAACACTACCCTTAAGAAATACTCTGAGGCTAAGAGACATGAAGTGAAAATTTAAGGCTCATTCCTTAAAGATGTTTATTTTGGTCGTGATATTCTAATTGAAACGATGGATAGGTATTCATTTCACTACCTTAAACAAAAAATTTTCCCTTATAAGCTTTTTTGAGCTTTTTGGGATTTTTCTTAAAATTAACCCTATTAAGAATCACCCTACGTTGGGGCAATTAGGGGGTTTTAAGGCCATATTTTGGGAGAAAAGAGATGGATTAAGTGTGCTTGTTTTAGTTGTGTCAATTCACAAGCAATAGTTGTCATTGACAACTCGATTTCTTTAAAATAAAGAAGAGCTTTGAATCATACACATAACACTTAAGCTTATATACCCATTCAATCACTTTAAGCTTGTAGTTTTTTTTCCCCCAAAATTTCTCAAAAACAATACACACTTTGCTAGGTTCTTTATACCCCCTGAACCTACGGATTTAAGGTATTTATCTCTTAAAATGGGAACTTGAAGTAATGGGGTGATTGCCTTGGCTAAAAAAAAAAGAAAAAAAAAAAAAAGTAAAGAAGAAATAAAAGCAAGGTGATCACATCCTAAAGGGCAACCTAAAGCTTTTATGGGGCCCTAAAGCTTGAGTATCTTAGAAAAGCTGATCCTCGAATTACAAGATAGAAGATATGAGTTTTCTTAGTATTTTTTCAAAGCACAAACTGAGTGAGATTCTAAGCCCAAAAAGAATGAAGCTTTAATTTTATGGCCCCACCCACTATACGACCTTAACAAAGCTTTTTTAACCAAAGAATTTGATTTATTTAAGCAATTATTATTATAAAACTAGGCCAAGCCCATCTTAGCATTTCCCATTAAGGTTCTTGAATTGTAAAACTCGGGTTAAGATTTTAATTTTTCAAAATTGGCCAACACATCTATTTTCTTTTGTTTAAGCTAACAACCAAAAGCCTACAATATAATCTTGAGAAAAAGACCTATCAGATCAATCAAAGTGCATGACTTAAAAGATTGGCCGTAATTTTTGGAATCATAGTCAAGAGTAAAAATAAGCCATTTAAGAATGTGAGGAAGTCTCCTTGGACTAAATAATTTAGATAATTGAGATACTTTCTTGGTATTAGATTTATGAAGGAAAATTCAAGCATGCCTTAGCTGTACGAGAAACACTTTGCTTAGAATTAAATGAGATTCTCTATAATGAGAAGAACTAGGGGTTCAATGGAAGCTTTTCTACATCATAGCAGATGGACAATTGAGGATATATAATGAATGGTAATAGAGCATACTACTTATCTATAACATTCAAAGTCGATATAATTACCCTTACTTGTTAGCAAGAAAAGGAGTGGTTTTTTTGAATGAATACACATTTTTTTTTCTTACTTTAATTTTCAAAAAGTGAAAATTTTGGTAATTTGTAATGTAAATTTGGTCATCCTCAAGTTGAGACTTTAGTGCTCCATCGAGGAGATTTTAAGAAATCTTAGTTATCCTTGGAAGGTTGATTATCTTATGATTTAGCCTTGGTTATCCTTTCTTAAGAACTTAGGTTATTTATAATTCAGGAGTTTTAGTTATCCTTTTGGAACTTTGGTCATCTTAATAGGAACCTTAGTTATCCTCATCTTACAAACTTTGGTAATCTTATAGCTTTGGAAAATCTTAGCCATCTTTAAGAACTTAGGACTCTTAATTCAAGGAACCTTGGTCATCCTTTAAAACCTAGAAGCGTCGGCTACCTATGAAATAGGAGCTTTAGGTAATCTTCGTCATCCTTGAAAGACTTGATCATTTAGGAGCCTTTGTCATTTTTGCAATAGTAAATACTTTATTTTTGCTATCTTTCATTTAATTTTAGTCTCTCTTTACTTTTTGGCCAGGTTTACAAAAAATTCAAAAAATAAAAATAAAATGGAAAAACACAAATAAAAGAAAAATAAAAAAACCAAAAATTTGAAAAATAAAAAGCATCAAAATTATCCAATCAAGTTAGTCAATTGTTTAGGGTTAGATGAGGTAATAAAATTCATATGCAATTCAGTAAATTTGGAATCTTTAAGAAAATTGGGTTTTATTAGAAAAAATATTTTAAAAAAATATTTTGGTTAAAACATTTGAATTCATGAAAAAGGGCTTATATTTAAAATTTGAACTTTGAATAATTCTTACTAAACGAATGAAAAATAAGATACAGAACTTATTAAATTAGAATTGTATTGGAAAATCCTTAGCATGTATATTTTGGGTCGATTAAATGCGTTTGGGATAGTTTAAAAACAAGTTGGAATTAGTTGGGCTTAGGTTTGAAAATAAAAGTTGATGCAGCCTAATTAATGTTTAAGTAAAATGCATTATAAGTTAGGAAATTGAGCATAGCTTAAATGGCAAAAACATACGTATAGGATTAGCTGGTTGTAGGTCTGAACTTTACTAATACAATTTGTGGCATTTTTTTTTTATTTTTCCTTAGGTTACGTGAGTAGCATGTGATTGCTTCTTTTTCCTTATCTAAGTAGTACACAAGAGATAGAAAGAGAGTTGATTTTCTTTTTAATGAATTTGATCCGATTTCGATAAATTATTATCAAATATTAATGTAAATCAATTTGTTATTCATCAGTATGTATTTGTCTTAAGAGATTTACATAAAGTAAACAAAAAATCAGATCAAATTAAGATGAATAATAAGGTTTATATAGTGAAAATGCTTATTACGATTTTATGTTATCAAGGGCAGAAAGCTCGAATCTAAGTGCATTTATATGTGTAATTAAACATGCAAACAAACATAGATGATTAAATTGAATCAATAAACCCCAAAATCACCCCATTAGTGTTTTTCGAGGGTTATTTATGTAGCTCTATAAATTGGGGCTATAGATCATCATGTCGTCAAAACCTACCACCACAAACTTCCTAATTTGATCCTGCAACATATGGTTTATCAATCTCATAAAGTGCTCAATGTATTAGGTATGCAAAAAGGCATAACTAGCCATTCATATATAGGCTATGCTTAGGCTGTCTCCATTCATCACTTGACCTTATTCTTATTTGGTGAAAACCAACTTGAGATCAATTTTGGAGAAAACTCGTGTTTCATACAGTTCATCCAACATGTCATCAAGTTAGGGAACATGGTACTTGTATTTGATGGTGATTTTGTTGATAGCTTTAGGTCGTCTACGTACATTCACCAAGTTCGGTCTTTCTTTAGCACCAATAATGTTAGTACTGTACATGGGATTCATCTCAATAGCCTATTGAGATTCATCTTGTAGGCCGACTTATTAAGTAGGGTTGTACCAGGCATCAGCCAATGCAAGGTTCAATTCCTCAGAAAGGAGGTAGACCCTGCGGTACTTCCTCATGAAATAGGCCCTTGAATTCTCAATGAGTTTCTAGACATCCTTTCATCAATGAGTTTCTAGACATCCTTAGGTAGGTCAACTTGTTCTATGATCTTTAGCAACCTTTCGAACAAGTAAGTGGGGTCTCATGTTTGACATTATGACCTCTCTCAACTTAGATTAGCTTAGGACCAAAGTCTTCTTTAAGCTTTAGGCTAACTTAGCTTTATATGCTATTGACCTGACTTAGGGTCATATGGTTCAGTGTGACCTTTCTCCTATCCTTCTCAAAGTATAATTGTTTTTTATCTTATCATGAATGACACTTCTATCAAATAGATAAAGTTAGCATAGGAGCATAATGCTGTACATACATAAATAACAATAGAATCTCATTACAGTAGGTTCCATTTGAGAATCAGTATTAATAACTTGGTGTGAGATATGTAGGCCACTCTTCTCATTTAACTAGTGTAACTTGTATGACTTGAGATAAGGAAAGGTTAGCAAACTTAAGCTTCTATAGTAGGCTATTGGGTGCTATATTGGTGTAACTCTCGCTATCCATTATCAAGGTGCACCACTTGCTCTTTCACCTTACAAGTAATATGAATAAATACTAACAAATTACATTAATGCCAATGATATGTTGCACCAAGAACAGATAAGGGTGACGATATCAAAGATGGATCTAAACCAAGTATGGCCTGAAAATATGGGTCTTAAATAATAGGAAGTAAGCAACTTACAAACTACCCCATGAATATTATGTATTGAAGGAAACTTGCGAATCAATTAAACCAGCTAATTAAAGCATGACAAGGCTAAATTGAGGCACTCTCCACCAATCCTTACTCAAGGGAAAGGATAAGGGTAATTATCTTATTGAATGTTAGACATCTATAGAATTTCTACCTACGTTAGCCTAAGTCTTTATTGCAAAAATTCTTACCTTTAAGCCATAGCTGCAAAATACTTGATTTTCGTTTTTACTTATGAGACCTTGTAGACAATGGGACACTAACGTCGAGAAGAAGTTCACATTCCTATTCAATATTGTACATGTTTAATTGAGTCCTCTAATCTATTTTAGGCTATGTATTTATGCATTAGGGCTAAATAAATTCAACTAAGATTCATATTTACCCCTAAATTGACTATAAAGTAAGTAATGTTAATTAGGATTTTTTGTTTTTTTTTTATTTGGGGATAAATGATGATTCCTTTAGTGCTTCATATATACCACATATATGTGATGTGCATTTTTTTTAGTAGATCCATAATGTATAAAAGTTGGATCTCTCCATTGACATAATCATATTTACTTACACATGGGATATGCATGTCATTTTAATTGGTTGGGTGAGGTGACTAGATAAACAAATGTTAGGTTACGTATCTTAGGTAATAAAAATTGACATGTAAAGATTCAATGGGGTATCAAATTTGATACGTTAAAGGTTCCAATAGTTAGTTAAACTTTTAAGTAAAGTTTAAGCAGTATTTTGAAATTTTTTATAATACTTTTTATTCGTTAAAAACTTCGTCTAAACTATTACCCTGATTAAACTTGGTGCATTTTATACTAATCTAATTTAATTTTATAAATTTAAAAAACAAATTATAATAAATTTTTAAAAAACATAATAGAAAGTTTCAAATTTTAAAATATTTTTTTTAAAAAAAAAAAAACTAAATTGAAAAGATTGGGCTATTCCCCATTGGGTTATTTTTTTGAAATTAGCCTCCAAAAAACCCTTTAAGGGGGGTTTGGGGTTTTTTTTGTTCCTAAATTTTCCCTTTTATAATTTTTCCTTTTTTTTTTTTTTCTTTTTTTTTTTAAAATTTTTCACTTCCTTTTTCAAATTTGTAATTTTTAAGATTTTTATTTTTTTGTTTTTTAACAAGGGAAAAAAAAAAAATTTTTTAAAAACCCTTTAAAAAATTTTGGTTTTTTTATTTTTTTTTTTGGGGGAAAATTTTTCCTTTATTTTTTAAATTAAAGGGGCCAAATTTTTTTAAATTTTTCCCATTTTATTTTTTTTAATAAAGATTTTTTAATTTTGGGATTTTAAAAATTTAGGTAATTTCTTTTTTTAATTAAAAAATTTCTTTTATTTGGGTTATTTTTTAATTTTTAGTAAATTTAAATTTTTTAAAAGGGTTTTTAAAATTTTCCCTTTAAAAAAACATTAATTTTATTTTGTTTTTTTTTTTTTTTGGCCTTTTTTTAAAATTTAAACTTAGGGATCATTTCCAAAATTTTTATTTTTTTAAAATTTTTATCTTGATGGTTTTTTAAACGTGAAATCAAATTGTAATTTTTTGGAGCTTACATATTCCCATGAACAAAAGTTGGCAAAATTTTAATTAAAACTTTTTGTCTTTTTCTTACCAATTAACCCCCTATTAACTCCTTTTTAAGTTATTATTCATGTATCATAATAATTTTGGAATTGTAATTAATAACCATATTGGTATTTGCCCAATATTGTGTAATAACTTTTGGGGGGTTGTTTAATCGAGTTTTCACAAGGCTTTTTTTTTTCCCCTTGTTTTAAATACAAAAAAAGAATAGAATCCTTAAGCATTATCACAATGAAGGCACTTTTTAAATTTTTTTTAAAAAAAAAAAATATTGATTTGTTTTCTTTTACAAAAAGAGGTTTCTTTATAATTATATTAGAAGTAAAAAAAAACATAATGCAACCCATTCTTCAATTTTGTGAGGTTATATGTCAATAGACATAACAAAATGGGAATAAATGTAAAAACATACATCAATTTTAATTTTTTCGTTTTTATTAAAAAAAAATTATTTTTAAAAATTTAAAGTAGCTACATTCATACTTGATCGTATCTTGTTAACAAAAAATTTATTTAAAGTTTGAATTTTTTAAATATCATTTTTAATTTAATTTTTCCATGTAACATTATAAAAAGCCTTTTTTGGAAAAATGTTGTATGAAATTCATTAGTGTTACAAGAAAGACAGGGAGGTAATACATTTGACACACAAAAGTTTTAGGGAAAACTCAAAATCGTCTTAAAATTTGACGTAGATATGTTTCCCCCTTAATTTCTGTTTACCAGTTTTTTCCAAAAACTTTAATAAATTAAAAATAACCCCAAAGGGAGCAAATAACCCCCCAAAGTATGACTTTTTTGTGAAAACGCCTTTGAAAGTTAAGAAATAGCAAACTTTGTATTTTTTAATTTAAAAGCACAAAGAAAAAAAAAAAACAAACAAACAATATATATATATATAAAAAAAATGTTTTGAGCCCCCTTTGTTTTCATTTTTTGTATGTACTTTGTCTCCAAAACCAATGTTGCTAAAATAGCTTTTGTATTTTATCAAAAAAGTGAAATGTGGAAAATGTTCTTTTTTAAGGTTTTTAACATAGCTATTTGAGGGAGTACACAAAACCAAAATTTTGGGATAATGAACTTTCAACTAAAGTGTCCACTGTTTTGTACTTAAAGCTAAATTAGATTAGTTAAAATGCACCAAGATTATCAGGTATAGTTAGAGAATTTTTTAAACGAATGAAGGATTAAAAAAATTTAAAAAAAATCGCTTAAACTTTATTTAAAAGTTTAAAACATTGGCCCTTTTAGTATCAAATTTGTTTCCCATTGATTTTTACATGTAAATTTTTTTATTACAAAGAACGTAACCAACATTTTGTTTTTTAGTCACCTCCCCCAAACCCCCCAATTAAAATGACATGCATATCCCATGTGTAAGTAAATAGGGTTTTGAAATGGGAGACCCAAACTTTTATACATTATGGATTATAAAAAAAAATTGCAATAATATATGTGGTTTTTAAGGCATAAAAGGAATATTTTTACCCCCAAATAAAAAAAAAAAAAAACAAAAAAATTAACATTACTTACTTTATAGTCAATTTAGGGGTAATTTATGATCTTTTTTGAATTTTTTTTGCCCTAATGCAAAAATCATAGCCTAAAAAGATTAGAGGACTAAAATTAAACGTAAATGTTAAATAGGAAGTGAATTCTTCCGACGTAGGTCCCATTGTTAAAAAGGTCTCATAAGTAAAAACGAAAATAAAAGTATTTTGCGCTTGGCTTAAAGGTAAAAATTTTTTGCAAAAAAAGATTAGGCTAAGTGGTAAAAATTCTTTGATGTCTAACATTCATAAGTTTTAATTACCCTTACCCTTTTCCCCTTGGTAAGGATTGGTGGGAGTCCCTCAATTTAGCCTTGTCATGCTTTTTTTTAGCTGGTTTAATTGTTGCAAGTTTCCTTCAAAAAATAATATTCATGGGGTTTTTTAAAGTTGCTTATTTCCCCTTTTTTTAAAGACCATTTTTCGGGCCCATATTGGTTAGATCCACTTTGATATGTCCCTTATCTGTTTTGGCAAATATCATTGGCATTATGTTTTTTGTTAGATTTTTCTTTATTATTGTAAGGTGAAGAGCAAGTGGTGCACCTTGATAATGGATGCGAGAGTTACCCAATTAGCCCCCAATAGCCTATATAGAGCTTAATTTGAAAAACCCTTTCCCTTACTCAAGTAAACAAAGTTACATATTTAAAATGAGGGTGGCCTAAATCTCACCCCAAGTATAATACTGATTCTCAATGGAACCTACTGTAATGGATTCTTTTGTTTTTATGTATGTACGCATATGCCCTTGCTAACTTTATCTATTTGATAAAAGTGTCATTCTGATAAGATAAAAAAAAATTATTTTTGGAAGGAGGAGAAAGGGGGTCACAAAACCCATATGCCCTAAGTCGGTAAATAGCATATAAGCAAAAGTTAGCCAAAAAGTTTAAAAAGAAGACTTTGGCCCAAAGCAAATTTCTAAGTTGGAGGGGTCTAATGCAAACATGTCCCCCACTTACTTTTTCAAAGGTTGAAAAAGATAAAGGAAAAATTTGACCTACCTAAGGATGTCTAAAACTCATTGATGAAAGGTTTGTCTAAAAATCATTGAAAATTTAAAAGGCCCTATTTTGGGGAAAATTTCCGCGGGGTTCCCCTTTCTGAGGAATTAAACCCTTGCATTGGCTTGATGCCGGTAAAAACCCTACTTAATAGTCGGCCTACAAGATAAATTTAAAATAGGCTATTGAGATGAACCCCATGTACAGTCAAACATTATTGGTGCAAAAGAAAGACCGAACTTGGTGAATGTCGTAGAGATAAGCTATCAAAAAAAATCCCATCAAATACAATTTACCATGTTCCCTAACTTGATGAATTTTGGGGGAAAATGTATAAAACCGGTTTTTCCAAAATTTGATCTAAAGTTTGGTTTTCCCCCAAAAAAAGAATAGGTCAAGTGATGAATGGAGACAGCCTAAGCATACCCTATATATGAATGGTGTTATCCCTTTTGCTCCCAAATACTTTGGCATTTTATGAGATTGATAAACCATATTTTGCAGGAAAAATTGGAAGTTTGTGGTGGTATGTTTTGCGACATGTGATCTATACCCCCAAATTTTTTAAGGTACATTAAATCCCTCGAAAAAACCTAATGGGGTGTTTTTGGGGGGTTATGTTCAATTTAATATCATTTTGTTTGCCATTTTTAATTTTACACATATAAATGCATTAGATTCGAGCTTTCTCCCCTTGAAAACATAAAATGTAATAAGCAGTTTTCACAAATTTAAACCCTTTATTATTTTTCTTAATTTGATCTGATTTTTTGTTTACTTTATGAAAATCTTTAAGAAAAAAATCTATGATGATAACAAATTGTTTTACATTAATTTTGTAATATTTATCGAAATCGGACAAATTCATTTAAAAGAAAAACAACTCTCTTTTATCTTTGGGGGACTACTTAGATAAGGAAAAAAAAGCAAACACTGCTACTCACGTAAACCCAAGGAAAAAAAAAAAAAAAATGCCAAAAATTTTATTAGTAAAAATTTAGACCCCAACCCGCTAAACCCATCGTATGTTTTTGCCATTTAAGCTTGCTCAATTTCCCAACTTTAATGCTTTTACTTTTAAACTTTAAAATTTGGCTTGCATCAATTTTATTTTTTAAAACCCCGCCCAATAATTCAAAATTTTTTTAAACTATCCCAAACGCTTTAATGCCCCAAAATATAATGTAAGGGATTTTCAAAACAATTCTAATTTAATAGTTTGTATTTTTTTTTATTCGTTTAGTAAGAATTTTTCAAAGTTCAAATTTTAAATTAAAGCCCTTTTTTATGATTCAAATGTTTTACCAAAAAATTTTTTTTTTAAAATTTTTTTTTTAATAAACCATTTTCTTAAAGATTCCAAATTTACTGAATTGCATATGAATTTTATTACCTCATCAACCCTAAACAATTGCTAAATTGATTTGGTAATTTTGAGCTTTTTATTTTTCAAAATTTTTTTGGGTTTTTTTTTTTTTCTTTTATTTTGTGTTTTTCATTTTTTTTTTTTATTTTTTGAATTTTTTTTTAAACCTGGCCAAAAAGTAAAGAGAGACTAAAATTAAAAGAAAGATAGCAAAAATAAGTATTTCTATTGCAAAAATGACAAAAAGGGTCCTAAATGATAAGTCTTTTAAGGATGCGAAGATTCCTTAAAAATCCTATTTTTTGGGTAGCCGCGCTTCTAGGTTTTAAGGAGACCCAAAGGTTTTCCCTTTAATTAAGAGTCCTAAGTTTTTAAAGATGGCTAAAATTTCCCAAAGCTATAAATTACCCCAAATTTGAAGATGAGGATAACTAGGTTCCTATTTAAAATGACCAAGTTCCAAAAAAGGGTAACTAAAACTCCGAATTATAAGATAACCCAAATTCTTAAGAAAGGTAACCCAAAGGGTAAATTTAAGTAAACAAACTTCCAAAGGATAAAAATAAGATTTCTTAAAATCTCCTCGATGGAGCATAAAGTTTCAACTTGAGGATGACCAAAAATTTTCATTCAAATTTCCAAAATTTTCACTTTTGAAAATTAAAGTAGAAAAAAAAATGTGATTTTATTCAAAAAACCCCTCCCCTTTTTCTTGCTAACAAGTAAGGGGATTATATGACTTTGAAAGTTATAGATAAGTTGATGCTTATTAGCCATTCTTTATATCCTCAATTGTCCCTCTGTATGAGTAGAAAAAAATTTTATTTAACCCTGTTCTTCTATTATAGAGATCTCTTTTTTTTTTTAAGCAAGGTTTGTTTTTCGTACAGAAGGGGTGCTTGGAAATTTTTCCCTTTATAAATTAAACCCCAAAAAAAGTATCTCAATTTTCTAAATTTTTTATCCAAGGAGACTTCCTACATTCTTTAATGGCTTATTTTTACTTTGCTTGATTCCCCAAAAATTACGGCCAATCTTATAAGTCATGCCTTTGTGATTGATAGGTCTTTTTTCAAGTTTATTGAGGTTTTGGTTGTTAGCTTAAAAAAGAAAATATGAGGGGTTTGGCCCAAATTTTGAAAAAAATTAATTTTCTTAACCCCGAGTTTAAAATTCAAGAACCTTTAAAGGGGAAATGCTAAGATGGGCTTGGCCCGTTCTATAGATAATAATTGCTTAAAATAAAACAAATTCTTTTGGGTTAAAAAAATTTGTTAGGGTTTGTTAAATGGGTGGGGCCATAAAATTTAAAAACTTTATTCTTTTTGGGCTTTGAATCCACTCATGTTTTTTGCTTTTAAGAATATAAGAAAATTTTTCTTTTTTGTAATTCGTTTAGGAAAAGCTTTTTAAGATACTCAAGTTTAGGCCTTAAAAGCTTTAGGTTGCCCTTTTGGATGTGATCACCCTTCTTTTATTTTTCTTTTCTTTTTTTTTTTCTTTTCTTTTTTTTTTTAGCCAAAGGGAATCACCCCCTTACTTTAAGTTTCCCCTTTTAAGGATAAAAAACCTTAAAACGTAGGTTCAGGGTATATGAAACCCAGCAAAAATGTGTATTGTTTTTGAGAATTTAGGGGGAAAAAAAACTACAAGTTAAAGTGATTGTGGGTATATAAGTTTAAATGTTATGTGTATATTTAAAGCTCTTCTTTTTCTAAGAATCGGTTGTCAATGACAACTATTGCTTGTGAATTGGGCACAAAAAAAACAAGCACGACTTTTTTCCCTCTCTTTTCTCCCAAAAATTTAAAGGCCTTAACCCCCCTAATGCCCCCCAAAGTGGGTGATTCTTAATAGGGTTAATTTTTAAAAAAAATCCCAAAAATCAATAAACTTATAAGGAAAAAAATTTTTTTTAAGGGGAGTGAAATGAATCTATCTCGTTTCAATTAGAATATCAGTAAAGAAAACTCTTTTAAGGAATGAGCCTTATTCCTTTCTGTTCAGTCTCATGAGTATTTCTTAAGGGTGTGTTTAGGATTTGGGCTTGCTTTTTCATTTTAAACTCTTCAAATAAAAAGGGTACTTTCATCAGTTCGAGAATGAAGCATTTTGTTTGTTTAACCCCCATTGCCAATTCATTTGTAAAACTAGTTTATGTGATGCCCTCCCGAGCACATGCCCTTCAGTCCTTAAATGATTGCCCATTGTTGTCTGCTAGCCCAAACTCATTAAAAATTTTTGATGGAATGATTTTTAGGGGGGACAACTTCATGTTCAATTTCAGGGTTGGGGGGGGGTGGGTCAAATTTGGTTTTGAGTGAATATTTAGGCCTTCTAGGTTAGAGAGGGGTAGTATGGTGAACAAAACCCCAAGTAAAGTGATAGCCTGCATTTGGGCCCTTTTTTTGCTTGAACGAGTTGAAGTAAAATGAGAAAGTTTATTGTTTGGTTTGGTTTTTATGTCTTGGCTTTTTTAAAAAAGGTTGGTTTTTAGGTTCTCTTTAAGGATTGTGTTTTTTGTTTTGGGGTTTTCCCTTGGAATCAGAGTATAATTGTTTTGGGGATAGGCAATGGGCTAGTCTCCACTATTTTCATTTTTTAAAATTTTAAAAAAGATTTTTTTATTTGCCCTGGGATTTAAATTTACTGTTAAGCCTAATTTAAAGTGTTAAAGCGTCTAGGCTCAAAATAAGTGACTATCAATAAGCTTGGGCATTAGAATTTTCGTTGTTTTAGTCATCTTGTTTTTGATGAATGGCTATGGGCCAAAAAAAAATGAGCTTAAATTTTTTAAATGTAATAACTTAAAGGGTTAAACTAAGTGCTTCTTAGCAGACTTTTTTTTTTTTTTTTAAAAAAGTTTTGATTTTTTTCTTTGAACTTTATTTAAAAGGGAATTGAAAAACTTATTTTACAAAAATTTTTGCTACAAAAGGATTAGTAGCATTCCTAATTTTTTTAGAAGAATTAAAAAAATGTAGGGTTGATAGAATGAAGCTATTTTACAAGGTTAAATATTTAGGGTTTAAAAGACTTATTTATAGGTAAAAAACCTCCAAGAAAGCTAAAAAGAAACCCATGCTATAGATGATTGGATTAAAATATTGCCCAAAGAATAGAAAAATGCCAGTTTCAAAATGATAGTGAGTAACAAACTACAAAAGGGGCTAAAACCCCACTTTCCAAAGAGAACCTATGCTATAGTGACTAAAATTGCTAAAAATGCCCAAAAATAAAAAAAAAATTAAATTTCGAAAACAACTGTGAAGCTAAGCTATAAAAGAAAACCCAACGATTAAAAGGGGGTTTAAATTTAAAAAAAAAAAGGGTGTCTTAATGTTACAAAAAAGATGATTAAGAGAAGTTTCGGATGTAACTATTCATGATCAAGAGCAATGGGGTATTTCAAGTCTAAGGTTTTTTTTTTATTATTTTTTTTTACTTTTTAATGGGGATGTGTTATTATAAAAAAATTTTTATACAAGTAAGCAACCCAGATGATAAAACAACAAACAAAAAAAATAAAAAAATACATTAAAAAACTCGTACATGTGAGTGTTGAGCTAAACAATGGATAAAGGGACAAAAATTTTTTTTCATAAGTTTTTTGAGTTGCAAAATTTTTTGTGTCCTATGATTATATAATTCAAGTAAAATGCATTTTTGGCCCCTTTTTGGGGTAGAATTTTTGTACAAGTAAATGTGAAAAAAAGTAAGGGAATTTTTACAAAAAAAACATCATTTATAAGTTACAAAGGAATTTTTTTGTAATGAAAAAAAAATGGAAATGTTGTGTAGCCCCATTCATGAAAAAAAAAAAAACATTGAAAATCCTTGTCATGTTATATATATATATATTGAAAAGTTGACCCTTTATTGTTTGTAGTGTGAATCTTACACTTAGGAAGAAGAAAGCAAAAATCATAGCAGAATCGAGTAAAAAGTTGCTTATGTATTAGTTTGTTATTTTAAAATAAAAATTTTAAATGATACAAAATTTCTTAGCTATTTATAAAAAGCAAAGTTAGTTGATCATTTGGGCCCCAACTAAAAGTAATAATCTATACAAGGATTTAATTACAATGTATTTTAATTATCTCCCTTTTTTATATAGTATACATCAAAACGTACAAACCCCGATAAATAAAATTAAAAAACAGAGCTTTTTATTGCCCCCCCAAGTGGGATTGGTTTAAGGGCGAACTTGAGCATAGAAATTGCAATTTTGGTGCCTTAAAACCCCTTGGTCAAAAAGATTTGCACTTGATTAATAGAGGAAAAAGAACAAGTTTAAGAAACCAAGAAGAAAAGGTCCCGGGCAAAAAGTACATTGAATCGATGTGTTTTGTCCATCATGAAGTAAGGATTAAAAGTGAGTATGTAGACCTATTTCACAATTTAAAGGAATAGGGGAAAAAGAAATAGGAACATGATTTCACATAAAGTTAGATCCCAAGAATTTTTTTAGCAGTAAAGCTAAGCTCTTATATTCCTTCCAAAGGATGTAAAAACCCCTTGGTTGTTTTAAATTTTCCAGGAAAAAGAGTTACATTGCCTAAAAAAAATTTAATTTCCGTGGGACTTACTACCAAAAGCGAGATCCCAATCTAAAATTTTGCTGTTTTCAAGAGAAAGATCTTTTTCAGCGCATAAAAAGTCCCTGATTGAAGGTGCCTTTAAAAATACTTCAATAAATGAAGTTTTAAAGATGTAGGGGCATTGTAGAGATGAAATAAACTAAATTGAGGTATGGTGGAAAAGGGATATCTTGTTTGGTCAACGTGAGATACAACGAAAGACCAATTTTTCCTACCATAAATGGAAGGAGGGGAGACAACAAATCCCCTAAATCGAGATAAATTTAAGACCTGTTGGAAGAGGAAAAGGGGTAGCCTTACAAAAAGAAAGTTTACTCTTTAAAATAAGTTAAGAATATGTTGGTTTAAAAAAATAAACCCTATATTAGTAGAACACAATTCTAATCCAAGAAAAAAAGCCAAGCTTTACCTAAGTCCTTTTTGTAAAAGCGCTGTTTTGGGTTTTGGTTTGATGTTTTAAAAAAAGGAGCATCCAACCTATGTAAAATATATCACCCCCAAAACAAAGTAGACGCAAGACCAGCGTACTTGATGATTGAACAAAAAGTAATATGACGATCGAGAAAAACCCTAGGCAATAAGGAATTTCAAAATCTCTAAGTTCCATTGTGAGAAACTCACTTTAAGCATATAAAGTGTTTAAGCTTCAAAACTTGGTTTAAGCGATGCTTTAGAATATCCCTTAGGTGGTTTTATATAAAATTTCTTCACCAAGAAAACTGTGTAAGAAAGTATTATTGACGCTAATTTGATACATGGGCCCAAAATTATTGAAGTAGCTATAGCAAATAAGATTCAAAACACTTCCTAATTTGGGCTATTGGAGAAAAAGTTTCACGATAGTTCTCACCTTTTAATTATGTATTTCCTTTATCTACTAAGCATTCTTTATGTCTTTCAATAGTTCCATTAAGCCTAAACTTTATCTTAAACACCCATTTACAACCTATAGCTTTCTTCCCATTAAGCAAACTTTTTAAACCCCCTTATGTGTCATTGCATTCTAAGGCAATTAATTCTTGATTCATTACACCCACTCATTCTTTCTATTTAGTCGCTTCTAAATAACTATGTGATTCTTTAGTTATAAAAATATTAGCTAGAAGAGCAACATAGACTTTCAGAAATAAATGAAAAGTGTGTTCATCAAACAAGGATAAGGAAGGTTATTAGTACGAGGTGATTGAAGAATAGCGCCCAAACAACATCTTGGGAATGTATATTATTGACAAAAATGACAAGCCATTTCGGTTAGCTTTTGGATATGATTAAACCTACAATAATTTAGTAACCTCTAGTAAAGAATGATTATTAGACAAGGATAAGCTTGGACATGGAAATTATCAAAATAAATTGCTAGTACTGGGTGTTAAGCTATATGAGGTACAGAAGATGTTGAAATCTCAATGGCAAAACGTGAATCATGTGGAAGAGAACTTATGGAATACAGGTGACTCAAGCAATACATGGATTTAAGAAGACTCAAAAAGAGAATAATGTCAAGCCTGAATTTTTCGGTCTCTTATTTTAATTTTATTTCCTATTTTTTTATTTATACTAAACCCAAACCCATTTAGTATTAATCATTGACTAGAGAAATTAGGAAATTCAGGTTCATTTTTCTAGTTAAAACTTTTGGAGTCATCACCCGATCAAAATCAGGAAAAAAGGAAATCTAATTTTAATTGGTAGATTAACTACAATTCAGCTATCGGTCTTTAATTTCAATTTAATAAAAACCAAAAGGTTTCAAATTTTTGGGGTTTAAAACCTATTAAACCGTAAAAAATTTACCATTATCATTTTTATGAAATTAGACTTATTTTTCAAAATTTTATAAAATAAAATAAATTTAAAAAAAAAAACTAAGAGGTACTTACATACTCGCTAGTTGAGATCAAACGGCCGTAGTTTTTTTTTAAAACTTTAATGTATTGATTTGTTTTAATTTTTGAAAATCAAACCAATTTTACATTGTTATCAATTTTTAATTTATTAAAAAAATCTAAAAGGCCATAATTCTAGAGTGTTTAAAAACTTTCTAAAACATCCTAATTTTTTTTTAAAAAGGCTTTTTATTAATTTTTTTTCTAAGAAAAAATTTAATCTTTCTAAATGAAAATAATTCTAAAAAAACTTAATGCTAAAAGAAGTTTCCTAATATATTATATATATTTTATATATTATATATTACTATTAAACAAATTCCTCCATAAATAAATAAATATAATGTAATATATTTAATATATATAATAAAAAAAAAAATAAAAACCAAACCCTGAGTTGGCTGTATTGGACAGTGATCAATAGTGGCCGATGTGCTCATATGGATAGTGATCAGCAGTGAACTGCTACTGTATGCCTAGTGGGGTTTTGGGGGTTGTCAGTAGGACAGTGCAATTGTACACATTGTAGCAACAGCGTGATGTGGATGGCATTGGGGATTGGTTGTTGCCCCTCAGGAAGAGGGTGGCTACTCAGTGTGTGATAGGGTTTGGTAAGTGCAACAGTAGGCTGTGATTGGAGCAAGGATACAGCAGCAACCGCCGTACACAAGCGTTGATGCTGCTGCTTGATTGTGTTGGGTCACTGTGTTAAATGTTGTCGTGCTTCCTGCTTACTATTAGGTGGTTGTTGCTGCTGTAGCTGAAACGTGGAAGTGTGTATGTATGTAGGCGTGAATGGGGTGGTAGTGAAGTGATTGGTGGGATGAAGGGGCTACTCCCTTTTCATGTTGGTATGTGAAGTGCAACCTGTGAGAGTCATGATAGGGGTCATGGCCAAAGACTGTTGTCATATGTAGACGAGTGTGGTGTGCTGCTCATGTGTATTAGTCAACGTTTTGGACGTGGGACTTTCCCAATGGATGTTGGTGCAATGGCTTCGTAGGAAGTGTATTGGAACGTCAGTGGTGTTTGGGTCAGGTTTGATAGGAGTCGCGAGCAATGAGTTGTATTGTATGGTGAAGAATGGCTGTTGTGGTTGTGCGTGCGTTGCTGGGCAATAGTTTGGACGGTACATTGACGGTAGGTGAATGTGGGGGTCGATCACTCTGTTGCGTGTGTTAGGGCCTGTAGCTACTAGAGCATGTGATAATCTTTGTCACAATGAGAGTGTGATTATGAAGTGGGCTACGGTGTGTGTGTCACTGGTTGGGAGAGGGGATCGATCGAATGAAAGTAGATTTTAGTTTTTTTCTAATGTGTCATTGTCATCTATTTTATCCTATGCGAATCAATATATATTAATTCGGAAATGAATCTTTTAGATCGCATAAAACCTAAATTAATAAGATCTAAAATAGATTCGAATATTTTATATCAACTTAAATCAGATTTGATAAAAATCAAATCAGATTTGAATTTTCACAAATCTTTATCACATTAAAATTTAAAAATAAAAAATAAAAAGCCTTATGTGTTTGATGAGATTCGAACCTATAATCATATGTTAATGCTTAAATCTTATCTGTTAGGCCATTAACTTATGTATTAATATTTTTAAAACAATTAAATTATACTTAAATTACGTGATTCTCTAAAATAAAGCTACTAAAATCAAATCGATTGACCCTGAGACGTTTTACTTTCTAAAAATCTATTTTTTTAAAAATTTTATAATTTTTCTTTTTTTTTCATTTTTTTCATATTTTTAATGGTTTTATTATATATATTTTTAATTAGGACCCCTTTAGAAAAAACCAAAATGAGGAGGCAAAAATTAGATGTCTACAAATGAACATTAGGGGAATTGTGTTTGAAAAGAAAAATTGCTCATGAAAACACCACATCTCGTGAAACAAGAATCCTTTTATGGTTCCAAGTCATAAACTTTGTACCCTTTTGATGACATGCATATCCTATGAAAACAGTTGTATTCCCTAAGGCTCTAATTTATTGTAAGGAATTTTGGTTGAACACCAATAATAACATAAACATCCATGATTCATAGCTTTGAATAATCTGGTTGTTGCCTAAATAATTTTTCATGTAGACTTTGCCATCCAAGATTTCTCCATAGCCATTAGATTAATCAAGTATGTTGCTATAAGCACACATTCTCCTCAAAATTGCTTTGGCAAATTTGCCCTTTAAAATTCATAGAGCTCAAGAAGTGTCCAAAAAATAATGTGTTTCCTTTCAACTATACCGTTTTTTTTGAGGTATATACACTATACTTCTTTGCTAAATTTGATGAATCATGCTAAGCTCTTGAAAAAAAGCTTTACATTCATTTGAAACAAATTCAAACCCATTATTAGTTCAAATAATCTTTGGTACAACTTGGAAATGATTCTTTTATATGTGATAGAATTGTTTAACCATTGAAACAAACTTAGATTTATGTTTAAACAAATATGTCCAAGTATTTCTAGTAAATCATCAACCAATGTTTAAAAAATACTTGGGGACCCGAGACTAACTCTATTTTATATGGTCCCCATACATCCTAATGAAGTAAATGAAAGGTAGCAAAAGATTCATGTGTACTCTAAGGGAAAAGATAATCTATGAAATTTAGATAAAGAACAAAAAAATCACAAGCAAAAGGCTTGAAATGAAGGTATTTATAACAAGATAATGTTGCATTTTGGAGCAAGAAATATGCCTCAAACAAGCATGCAACATTTGAGAGAATGAATTAGTGTTTCTTTTTTTTTTTTTATGTGAAGAATACAACCAATGCCTTTAAACTTTGCAGTAACTTAAACAACACTATCAAGTGCTTTCATCTTAGCTTGTAAAATATACCCAAAGAAGCATGTGCTATTGCTATTGGCTGTTTTACTTTTGTGGTCCTAAAAAAGGTATGAGTTTTTATCAAAAATTGTAGTCAAATGTTGGTCTTAATGAATTCTTGATACAAACAACAGGTTGTGAAATAAAATTGAGGTACTAACATAAAAATTATGAATGGTTGAGGTTATGGCTATGTATATTGAAAAAAGTATGCGAAACAATTAGATGCCTTCCATCAGGTTTAATTTCACTCGAATTGGATTATTCAGTGGCTTTAGATGTTTTGAAGAGTAATGAATAAGGACACATAGGATCTGTAGCTCCAGTATCTACGACCCAAGAACTATCAGAGTTATAAGATGGGGCAAAAACAAATTGAAGGAGTAAAGCAAGAGTTACCTGCGAAATCCCTAACTTCAACAATATGAGCTACTGTAGGTCCCTCTTTCTTTCATCAGTTGAACAAATTCCTGAAACATAGATTTAAAAAAGATTTGTCAGCTGGGGGACAAAAAAATTTCTTCCCATGTGTTTCATTTGAATTAATGAGTTTCTGCTAGATGTGCAACAGCAATTTGACCAGAAAATTACCCTTTAGTAAAAATAACCCTTTCCTCTTATTAATCCTTCGACCTTATAACATTTCGAACATCCTACAATCTAAAAACTGTTTCAATTGTATGGGTTATCCGCCTTACAATGCTTACAAAACATCCTATTCCCTTTAACCTTTACCCTTTTTTCAATCAGCAAGGGAAATTTATTTCCATTTGACTTCTTAGAAAAATAAGCTAATGAATCCATGTCATTGTCTGCAAAATTATATTTCTTGCTGCTTCTCAACTTGTTGAAGAACATAAATGCCTTATCCACATTAGGTATCGATTCATGGTCAATATTTGATTCCTCACTAAATCAAATGAATCATTAAGCCCAATTAGACATTGCATGAGTTTATCATGCATTTCATATGCAGTATATTCTCTCTTTTAATTCACAGGTGTAATATTCAATTCGATCACACAAGCATTTCGAAAATCCATTCAGAGCAACCAATTCATCCCATAGCTTTTTTAGATCACTATAATATGTAGCAATTGATTGGTTTCCCTATCTACAATTATAAATTTCATGTTTGATTTGAAAACTCAAAAGTCCATTTTCACGTCCATATCTCTTGCTCACTTCATTCCAAAGTTCATTGCAAATTGAACATATAGAAATGCTTATGAAAGATCACTCTTCATCAAATTCAATAGCTAACAAACGACCACATAATCACATCCAGTCCATTTAATAAGATTTGGAGAGTTATCTGTAGGTCTATTGATTGTACTATCCATGAACCTTAACTTTAATTTGGAGCCCAAAGCCATTTTAACAGTATGACTCTATGCTAAGAAATTTAGTACCGTCAAATATGATGTTTCCTATTGACATACTAGGACTATCTGAACTACTTAAAAACATAGGATCACTTACAACCTAATCTCCATAATGCCATGATTCACATAATTATGAAAGCTTTGTTACTCGAGAAGAAAAAAAATTATCACAATAATACCTAATTGCAAGCACCAAACTTGGATATCATGTGAACCGTACCAACTTATGAAGAATGTAATACAAGAATCATAGCAAATACGAGCAAGAGAGTTCAGCTTCTGTATTAGTTTATTATTGAAAAGAAAAAATGACCAATATAGAGTCTTCTTAGCTTTTTATATAAAGCAAAGTTAGTTGATCAATTAGCCTAACTAAAAGTAACTAATCTACAACTAACTGTATTTAATTACAGTTGTATTTCAATTATTCCATGTATACCAGTATACATCAAAAACATACAGTAACTGATAAATAACTTAAATAACAGTAGCTTTACACTAGCCTACAATGGTTTTTATTTTGACCTGATATTGCACAACTTTCTACTCGTGAGAACAAAAGAAACTATGATACATAAAATAATATATTACACAATAATAATCAGATGTAACACAAATAAAAACTAAAATATATATACATAAAAACCATATAGACAAATAAAAATATAAATAAAAACCAATGTAGTAAGTTGCACATACATGCATTATCATAGGGATTAGTAATTAATAATTATAAGAACGGAATTATTATAAACTTGCTGTTAAGGTTCATGCACATTTATACATATA
>JAMXBC010000152.1:0-40168 GCA_024138005.1 Lumnitzera racemosa | reverse complement strand
ATCTTCCCATCTCCTTCTACTACCAAAAGTACGCGCCCCCCGTTCGACTGGGCCCGGGTCGACCCCGGCGTGTCAGCGCCATCGCCAACATCGTCAACGCGCCCGCGTCGGGGTGCGCGTCGGCTACTTTGGCTCTGCGTCAACTCGACGGGGGCTCGTTCCTGTGCAGAATAACGCCACTTCACTCGCCGACAGGCACCATCAACATGGCCCCCCTTAAATCTGATCGGGGTTGCCGAGATTTTCAAAACGCCGTCTTTTTTTCCCCCCTATTATGTCCTACTCACTCGAAAAAACAGACGCAAGACTGACGAAGCAGAACATTCGACGATATTCGCGTTCGTCGGCTCTCTGCTACCACCCCCCCGCGGCAGGGGAGCGCGACGAGAGCACCGGCTCCGAGGTCTCCGGGAAACCTTTCCCCAGCGGGCCCTCTCCCAACCGCGCCCCCCCTCATTTTCATCGCCCCCATCTTCGGCTGTCTGGGTCCTGTGCAGCACACCGCCTCCGTCGCCGCCGCCCAGTCGCCCGCGACTTTGGCCAACGGCAGCGTCCGCAGCGGCGTCGGCGCCCCCCCGCCATGGTCCTGCTGGTTCTCCTTTGCCCTCCTCGTCTCACCACCATGGGCCCCGTCATGACCTCAGCATCCGCCTGCTCGACCGCCTTTTCCGACTGACCTCGCGCATCCCCCTTTTGGGCGCCCCTTTGGCGCCCTTGGCCTCCCTCTCCGGCTGCATCCGTACGGCTTTCCGGCCGCCTTTCCGGGGACCCCCGCTGTCATCCCGCCCCTCTTGTCCTGCGCTCCCGCCGGGCCGACTCGGCCAACTCCCTCCACGATCAAATGAAACTCCCCCATCTCTGCGAGGGCGTCTTGTCTTCCGAGCTCTCCTTCTCCTGCGTATCGGCCCCCCCCCCCCCCCCCCCCCCCGTGACGATCCTACTTCGTCTTTTTATATGCCGTGAAGCGTTCCCTAACAAGCCGAGTCCCCGGGAACGGGCCTCCGGCGGCCACTTCCAGCTGGCCGGGTGCTTTGTCTCGCGCCGCCGCCTATCTCGACGACCTGCCTTCTTTCACCTGGCAAGTGTCCACCCCAGGGCCCGGGTTTTCCTTGAACGGGCCTCCGGGGGCCAGCTTCCCGCTGGACCGGGTGCTCTCGTCTCCCCACATCCATATCCCCGCGACGCACATCGTAAGGGCGACAGAGCCGGTCCAGCTGGAAGCGGCCGCCGGAGGGCCCTCCCACGAAAAGCCCCCGCCCGCGACGCTGTGCGTGTCCACCATCTACTGCGCACGGGGACAGCTCCCCGGCTGGAACATGACAGAAAGGGCGTTTTGGCCAGGCGCAATCTGGCGAGCTCATAGACCTCCGCGGCGCGCGGCACGTCTGGGCGCCCCGCTAGACCGCGGGCGGGCAAGCGGTGCCGTAATCGTCCTGTCTTGCCTCTCGCCGAGCCCTGCAATGCGGGCTGCGCTGCCGCCACTGCTGGCCTCTTGTCGATAGCTGCACGTCGATATACTGAACGATCATCTCGAGCCCACTGAGGACAGCACGGACACTCGGAACCATCGCAGCATCTCGATTGAGCTCGCAGACGGGAGCGGACGACACCGATCGCGGGCTCCGGCGTCATTCGGGGCCCGCGATCGCCGGACTCGAACGACGCATCGACGGATCGAGAACCTTTCCACGACGACAGCGACGACACCTGCCTCGCTAAGCAAACAGCAAAAGATGCTCGCAAAGGGCCGGACGGGGCGGCGGCGGCGCGCGCGCACGGAGGTGTCTGCACACGCGGCCGTCGCCGCCGACGGCAATGTCCACGCGCGCCGCCTCGCGCCAGCCGCAGCACAGATACCTCACATTCGCGCCACGTCGGCGTACGCGCTGCGCCGGCGGCAGCATTTCCTGAGGTCTGTCGCGCTGGTCTTGTTGGCTGGCGGACTGGCTGTCAGCTACCAGTGGGCGGCCGGCGACGTGCACGCCGAAGAGCCCGAGACCGGCATCGCCAAACTGACCGAGGCCGATCTGGCCTTTGAGGAGATCCGCAAGCCGGCCGCGGGGGCGTCCAAGGAAGAGTCGCGCGACCAGATCAGCTCTCAGCACTTGCAGGTCCGCAAGAGCTGGGAGAACCCCGGCGTCTGGTGCTGGGGCGACAACAACGGCGGCGTCGCCGCGCCGGACTCGCAGGCTGGCATCATCCGCAACCCGCGCCCGCTGGCATTTCTTCGACGGCGTTTTGCTGAGAGATCTGGCCCTGACGAAAGACTTTGGCGCCGCCATCTCGAAAAGGGCGACCTGCTGCAGTGGGGCAGCGCCTACTCCAAGAGCGAGCAGAATCCTGTCGTTACTCTCAGAGGAAGAACCTGACCAAGCTGGCGCTCTCGAGGGACCGCGTTCTGGCTTTGTCCAAAGACGGCACGGTCTACTCGCTCAGCGTCGCGCAGGAGGAGCAGCGCGACGGGACCCAAGGCGCTCGAGTCGTCGTGGATTCCCTTCTGGACTTCGCGCGCCTCAGTCTCCTACCGGACCGTGACGCCATCGAACCTCGGCTGGCGGAAAAGGTCACCTCCATCGCCGGCGGCCTCGAGCATCTCCTCCTCCTGACCTCTGCAGGACGAGTCTACACGTCAGCCTCGGCGTCGGCAGACTTTCCCACGCGCGGCGAGTTTGGCATCCCCGGGCTGACGTGGTTCACGCGCCGCCGGGCCCGTACGATCAGGCGCACGAGGTGCACGAGTTGCACAACTACGGGATTACGCAGATCGCGGCGGGCGACCACCACGCGCTCGCGCTGGACCGCAAGGGCCGCGTCTTCGCCTGGGGCTCCAACGAGCGCGGCCAGCTGGGCATCGGCGAGACGTCGCGCGAGGTCGTCTACTTTGAAGCCCCGCAGCAGGTCCCCGTCAGCAAGCTGTACGCGGGCACGCAGCAGAAGCCGACCGTGACGGGCATCTACGCGGGCGGCAACACCTCTTTTCTCACCGTCGACGCCGCGCGCATCGCCGCGCCGGACGCAGACACGCCCGCCGCCGCCCGCCTCGGGCTCGGCCGCATCACCGCCGACACGTGGGCGTGCGGGCACGGCATCTGGGGGCAGCTGGGCAACGGGCGGTGGACGCACGTGCAGCCGCTGCCGACCAAGGTCGCGCCGCTGTCGGGGCTGTTCGAGTACGACGAGCGCAGCCGGCGCGCGATCCCGATCCGGATGCGCGGCATCAGCGTCGGCGCCAACCACGTCGCCGCCGTCATGGACAACGTCACGTACCTCGCCGCGGGTGATGCCACCGGCGCAAACGACACCAACTGGGGCGCCGACGTCGTCTTCTTCGGCAACAACGAGTACTACCAGCTCGGCACCGGCAAGCGCAACAACGTCGTCTCCCCGACGTACATCATGCCCATGGACCGCGCCGCAGAGGTCGCAGAGGGCAAGCGCCCCCAAGCAGGAGATGCACCGCTTCCACGCGACCCCGATGAGCACCGTCCGCCTCGGCAGCCGCTGGGTCTCGTTCGAGCAGCGCGTCGTCTGCGGCCGCGGCGTCACCGCAGTCTACTCCGGCGTCTGACCTCCTGTACCATAGCCACCGTTCCTCTGTCCCCTGCTGTCCCTTCTGCATCTGCTTGTGTAGTCGGACGCGGTGTCACGCCGGCCGGCCCCTCGTCGCGTCGCACAGGCCCTCGGCGACCCGCCCGCCGACCTCGACGTGCTGATCGAACCTGCCCCTGTGAGACAACGGCGGCGGTATCTTGGTGCAATGCCATCCGGCTCTGCCTGCACGCCCCGTTTCGACCGTCTCCGTGCGCGGCAGCCTAGGAGGCCAAAGCAGCCGGTCCAGCTGGAAGCTGGCCGCCGGAGGCGCGTCCGCGGAGGCCCCCCTCCCTCCCGACACCATCACAACTACTCAGACAGCAGCCAGCAGACAGCAGAGCGAAGAGAAAAGAACTAAATTCGTGGACTCGTGTACATGCGGCTCCTAAGCGCCAAGGCCCATGCCGTCGCGGATGAACGCGCCAAGGGTGGCGCAGTAACGGCTCGCGCATCATGGTGAAGTGGTTGCCGCCGATCTGGACGCAGCGCATCTTGTCCGGCCCGCCGAGCAGCGCGGCCCAGCCCGTTGTCGCCAAAGTCGGTGCGGTCGTTGAGCAGCCAGGTCATGGGCGCGGGCTCCTCGCCCTCGGCCGGCGGCGGCGCGGGTCGCCGGGCTTGCAGACGCCCTCGCGCGCCCAGACGGCGAGCGTGCGCGGCGCGAGCGCGGGCGGCAGCGGCGTCGGCACGTACTCGGTCAGCGCCTTGATCGATGCGCCAAAGTGCGGCAGCAGCCAGCCCGGCGAGGACCCCGCGCCGCCGGGCCCGAGCAGCCCGATCTCGTCGAAGAAGTGGTGCAGGCGCGCTGGCAGCGGCGCGTTCGCCTGTACGGGCACGGCGCGTCGAGCAGGACGAGCCTTTTCAACCTGCGAGCCCGAAGAGATCAGCTGGCAGGCGACCTCGTATGCGATCACGCCGCCCGCCGACCAGCCGCCGAGGAAGTACGGCCCCGAGGGCTGCCGCCGCTGGATCTCGTCCACGTAGATGCTCGCGACGCCCTTGACGCCGATCGTGAACTCGGACGGCGTCTTCATGAACGGGCAGTTGAGCCCGTACACGGCCACGTCCGGGTCGACGCGCGCGATCGACACGTAGGATGTCGCGCTGCCTGAGCCGTGGGGAGAAGGAACAGCTTCTTCGTTGCTGTCCTGGCGTTGCCCTGCAGGCACACCGACGACGCCCGCGGTACCGCGACACGTCCTGCCGCGGCACGCTGAATTTTGTTGGTTCGTTGGCGGCGGGCTTCGAGACTGTGGTTGTTGGCTCAGAGACAGCGGTGGCCGGCTTCGAGACTGCAGTCGCCAGCTCAGGAACAGAAACAACCGGCTTGGGACGTTCCGCGGACGCATGCCGAGCTCGTTCTCAATGTCGAGGATGGTGCCGTTGGTGCGAGAAGGTAGACGGTAGGTCGATGCGGTGGCCTCGCGCAGCGCGCTGAGGATCGCCAGGCTCATCAGCGAGTCCATGCCGAGCTCGGCCAAGTCGGCCGTGTCGGTGATCTCGGCAACGTCGACGCCCATCTCCTCGGCCACGATCCGTCTTGCCGGGCTGGTCTCGGAGGTAGACTTGCTGTCGGAGTCGCCGACGAGCGATGGCGCCGAGCTGGGTGGCGTGCTCAAGCCGGTCGAGGGTACGTCTGAGGTATCAGACGGGTCGTCGTCGGCAGCAGCGGGGATGACAACGACAGGCCCGTCAAACTGCGCAAAGTATTGCTTCAACTTGCCGATGCTGTCGTGCTCGGTGAACAGCGTCGAGGGAATGTCGAGGTCCAGGTCTTCCCTGAACCGCGCGGAGATGGTCAGCGACAAGCAGAGAGTCCACACCGAGGTTGTCAAAGGCGGCCTCGTCGACGAGCTCCGCCATGTCCACGTTGGTCTCCTCTGCGATGATGGTCATCACGCGGCGCGACCGTGCCTTGTGATGCCGCTGCGGCGATGCCTTTGCTGATGGTTTGCTGGCTGAAGTCTCGCTGTCGTGAGCAACCTTTGTGGCAGCTTTCGTCTTTGACTTTGCCGCCGCCGGAGATGGCTTCACCGTCGAGTTCCCTGTCAGAGGCGACCCGCGAGGAGGCAGCATAATGTTCATCAGGCGGCGGGGGACTTCCTGGAACTTGATCTGGCCCATGACGCCGACAATCTCGTCGCCGTCGAGGATGTAGACGTCGCCGCCGCTGATCTTGTCGCCCTTGGGAAGCATGCGCACATACGACGTGTATGTTTTCAGCGGTGAAAACTTTGTAGAGAATCGCATGGAGCCCCAGCCTTTGGAAATAAAGGTAGAGGCGTCGTTGTCGATCAGATCGGTGCCGTTGACGATGAACCCCGAGATGTGGCAGAGCGAGTCGATCCACATCGGGGCGCAGAGGTAGTCGCCGTCTTCTTGAGTAGTCTGGAAGCGGACCTTGGCGACGGCTTTCGGTGTCGTGGCCGTCAAAGACGACCTCCTCCATGCCGCGGAAGGGCTGGCTGTAGTCGACAAACGACTTGAACAGCTTGTACGCCATGCCTCGGAGGACTTTGTGAGCGCCGCCGTTGTCGAGCCGCCGGCGCAGGTTTGTCAATCTGGGCCTTGACCATGTAGCCGACCGAGTCCCAGCTCTCCTTCCACTGCTGCATGTCCTCGTACTTGACCAGGCAGTGGCCGTGTTCAGATAGAAGCTCGCCGTCTGGCTTGACAGACCGGTAGACGAGCTTGACCTGGCCGAGCTCGAGGTCGGCGTGGGCCTCGATCTCCAGGTGCTGGCCCTCGGGAGGGGCGGCACGGCGGCGATGAGCGGCTTGTGCACCTCCATTGTGCAGACGTTGATGCCGATGGGCGGCGCACCAGGCCGCAGCTGCTTGTAGAGATAGTCGGCGATGGTCAAAGCCTGGTCGGCGTACAGCGACGACGGACACAGCGGTTCCGTTGACCAGGTGTCCCGTGCAGGCTTTGCCAGCCTCGGCTCAGTCAGGTCGCTGCGGACCGTTACTGAGCCGCTGTTGGCGCGCAGGTCCTCGTGCGTAATGCGCTGGCAGGATGTCGTCGACAGCTTTGACTTCACAGGGGCTGCTTCCTTCGAAGTCGTCGACGGCAGCTCGCCTTTGGTCAAACACCAGTTGTTGTGGTAGTCGAGCCAGTAGTTCTTGTTGTCAAAGCTGTACACCGGCAGGGTGTACATCTCCTGCGCGTCGTTGAACTCGCGGTGGTACTCGTCAAAGTTGAGCGCGACTCCGGCGTTGAACAAGGTGGAGACAGAACTGGTGAGGGTCTTCCAGGGGTCTTCGCCGCGGCGGAGGGACGGCGCGGTGACCGGGCTGCTAGTCAAAGAAGCGCGCAGCATGTTGGAGCAGACGGGATGGGCGCCGACCTCGAGCCAGGCCGTCTTCTCGGTGAACGTCTGCTGCTGTTGGCCGGCGCTGAGGGCAGCCGCAAAGTCGACAGTCTCCCGTGCGTGACGCGCGAGGTACTCTGCGTTGATGACCCCTTGACTTGTGACGACGGACCAAGGAGGGGTGAGAGCACTGGGACCTCGGGCGCTTTGAAGGTGACTGACTTGGCGACGGTGATTGAACTCTTCCAGGATCGGCTCGACTTGGGCGGAGTGAAAGGCAAAAGGAACCTTGAGCATGGTCGACTTGAAGCCATTCGCGGTGAGCGACTCGTTGGCGGCCGAGACAGAAGACATGTCGCCGCACAGGACCAACTCTTGAGGCCGTTCTTGCAGGCAATCTCGATCTTGTCGCCAACGACAGCGCGGACGGCAGCCTCGGTGCCTTTGACGGCCAGCATGCCGTGGGTGAACTCGGTGCAGCGGCTGACCAGGAGCTCTGCGCGGCGACCGACCAGGCGCACCATGTCGCTGGCCGAGATGACACCTGCTGTTGCCAGTGCTGCGTACTCGCCCAAGCTGTGGCCAACGACCGCCGTGGGTTTGACGCCCCAGGCGGCCCACATCCTGGATAGAGCGAGCTGGATGCAGGCCATGCCTAGCTGGACGACCACCGGAGAGAGAGTAGCCACCTCAGCGCCCGTCAAGAGCGGGAGGAACGAAGGTAGTTTGTGAGCAGCAGCCAAGCCGTTGAGCCAGTCAATGTCGGCAGTGAACGTGGGCAGTGTCTCGTAGAGCTTTTGGGCGAGCCCGGTGTACTGCGAGCCCTGGCCGGTAAAGACAAAGGCGGTGGCCGTCGGCACCATCGGCACCGGGCTGTAGCTGTCCTTGAGCTCGGCTTCCAACCGGGGAATGACCTCTGTAATTTCAGAGGCAACGATCGACACGCGGTAGTTGTGCTGGATGCGGCGGGCGCCGGTGGTGTAGGCCAGGCTAGTCAGCGTGGTGGACGGGTTTCGCCTCGAGCCAGTTGATCAAGCCGGTAATGTTCTTCTTCAGGGAAGAGATGGCGCGCGCGGTGACTGTGACAACCTGGTGGGAGCGCGGGTCGGCAGCGGTGGGAGTAGCACGCAGAGGCCCTCCTCAAGCAGCATCGAGGTGTTGCCACCTGCGGCGCTAAAGTTGTTTGATAAAGACCTTGCGGAGCTCGGCGCCGCGCGCGGAAAGTCGACGGCACGGTCGGGATGTTGACCTGTCTTTCTCTCAGATCCTTAGGAAACGACTGGTTGATGACGCCTTTGATGCCGACGTTGGGCGGGATCTTGTTGTGCTTGAGCATCATCAGCACTTTGACGAGTGCGTTGATGCCTGAGGAAGCCTCGCCGTGGCCAATGTTAGCTTCAAAGCGCCGAGGTACAGTGGCTGGTCGTCGCGCCGGCGGCGGTGGCGCGGCGCAAAGGCGTCGGTGACAGAGGTCATCTCGATGCCATCGCCCGCCTGCGTGCCGGTGCCGTGCATCTCGACGTAAGCGGACCTCGTGGGCGTCCACTCCAGCGTCTGCCATGACTTTCTTGAACAAGAACTCTGGGCGCCGCATGGGGGTGGGTGATGGAGACGGCTTCGGCAGAGTGGTTGGTGCCCGCGGCTAGGATGGAGCCAAGGATGATGTCCTTGTCGGCGATGGCATCTTCGTAGCGCTTCAAGATAACCGAAAGCGGCACCGTCGCCGCGGCAGTAGCCGTCGGCGTCGTTGTCGTATCGTCTTGCAGGAGCCCGTCTTTGAGAGGAACTGCCCTTTTGACAACCCAGCAAAGATGTCAGGGTTTGTCAGGAACGTTCAAGCCACCAGCGACGGCCGTGTCGCAGTCGCCGGCCCACAGCGACGTGCAGGCTAGTTGAATAGCCGCAAAGGACGACGAGCAGGCTGTGTCGACGGAGAAGGAAGGGCCGCTGAACTTGAAATAGTAGTTGATGCGGCCAGGCGCAAACGCGCGCACGCCTCCGGTGATGAAGTAGGTGTCAATGTTCTCGGCCGCGTTGATCTCGCGCCAGTCGTCCGAGGTCTGGCCGTAGAAGGTACCGATGCGGTGCAGCTTCGTCGACGGCGTCCGATTCGGCACGTAGCCGGACATCTCCAGAGCTTCATAGGCGGTGACCAGGGCGAGACGGCCCATGGGATCCGTCTGGGCAGCCTCGCGCGGCGACATGTTGAAGAAGCGCGGGTCAAAGAGGCCCGGCTCCTTGATAAAGCAGCCATAGGGCGTGTGGGACTTGTTCTTGCCCTTGCCCGAGGGATCGCAGTGCGCCTGCGCGTCGAAGCGGTCCGGAGGAACCTCCCTGTGCACGTCGAGGCCTGACATGAGCAGCTCCCACAGCGCCTCGTGCGAGGCGGCATCGGGGAAGCGGCCGGCCATGCCAACAATTGCAATCTTGTCGTTGGCGATGCGGCCTGAGTTCTGCAGCCTTGACGCTGCCTGCCAGGCGGTATAATCAGCAACTGTGATGTACTGCTGGCCGCCGGCTTTCAAGGCCGCCACGAAGCTTTTTGGTGATGTTGCTGGCGCCGATGGCAAAGACGCGGCACTCGCTGCTGCTGAGCGCGGTCACCTGCGTGACAACTTCCTCAAGCAGCGAGTGCCACTGGACGGGCCTCCTCAGGATCTCGTCCACGATCGTGCGCACGAGGTCCAGCGTTGAATTACCCTGCAGCTCCTCGCCGGTGGCGGCCGAATGCACGATGCCGACAGGGGCAAACTGGCGGAACAGCTCCTGCGAGTCCGCGTCGACAATGCGTTCAATGTCGGCGTCCGAGTAGAGGTGCTCCGCGTGGTAGGGCGCAAAGATGGGAATGGAAACATGACGAAGCGACAGGTTCTCTTTGAAAAGCTGCTGCAGGGTCGAAGGAGGTCCAGAGATGGTCACGGCCATGACGCTGACGGCAGAGACGTAGGCGCGGTTCGACGGCGGGATGCCTGCGCCATCGTGGAAGCTGTCCAAGACCGAAGTGGCGACAGACTCTGTTGTGTTGGTGACGATCGAACCCCAGCTGTCGGGGCTGCTGTCGAGCGCATCGCGGGCGCTGCCGACGCAGGACCCAACACGGAAGGAGACCTTGACGGCCTCGATCGCGAGCGGGACCAGCTCGCTCAATGACCGGGCCGAGACGACGGCGGCGGCGGCCAGCAGCCCGGTGCACAGCCGACGCCGCGGACATTCGCGGGCGACGGCAGCTGTGCGGCGTGCTGCTCAAAGTACCTGCCACGTGACGTTAGCGTCGGGCCGTTATGCACGTGGCCACGTGTGAAGGAGCCCGATCGACAGGGGGGCCACAGATGCAGAGACAAAATCAGACGTACCCGATAAAGTGGGCGAGCTGTGCGACGGTGACGAGCGCGCTCTCCAGCTCCGGGACTCTGCTGTGCCGCTGCGAGTAGGCCTCGACGAGGTCTGCGACGGTGAGAAAGTCGGGAATGCGCTGGCGGCGGCGGTGCGGCAGCCGGCGCGTCTCCTCGCGCAGGGCGAGGGCGGCGCGCTCGAGGAATGTGGCGAGGATGGCATTGTCTTTCTTCAAGACGGCCCTGCGGAGTAACGCCTGCTGGTCGGCCGTCTGGTCGCCAAAGAGGAGGACGTCCATTGCGCAAACGCGCGCCCCCGGCGGCCGGTCGGGGAGACGGGCGGGTGGGGAATTTAAGCGGTCGTGCGGTCTGACGCTGGACGTTCTAGAATGATGATACCCTTGTGGGCAGCGTTTCCTCTTTTGGTCCGTCTCCGGGTTTCTTCCTTTGCGTGGTCTCTTCGTGGTTCTTTCCCGGGCTTTTGTGCGTGCGCCCTTGCGTGCGTCCTTGCCTCGTTCCTTGCCTCGTCCCTTGCCTCGTCCCTTGCCTTGTCCCTTGCCTTGTCCCTTGCCGTGTCCCTTGCGTTCGCCCTTGCGTGCGCCGGACTTTGTGACTGCGGGACCTCGTCGGCGACCAGAAGAGTGTCGAGTACTTCTCGGTCTTCTGCTGCAAGGGAGGCAAGACTGCAGAGGTGGAGATGGCCCGCGGCTTAGCAAGCTGTCTTGAGCTCGAGTCAGGCGGCAGAGTCTGCGTGTCTTGAGTACCCGTAAACGACGCTGGCTGTGGTGCCGTGCAAGTTCGATGACAACAGAATACAGAGATCAACTCTTTGCGAGACTCAAGAAGACAGGTGAGAGGGAGAGATATATAACACAGGAAGCAGATAATCAACTTGACATATGCACCGCGACTTGCCGCACAGGCGGAGAGGCGGGAAGAAACCAACACGACTACAGCAGACCCTCCTTTTGTGACGACAGAGCAAGCGACAAACGGAGGCAACAGTCCGCTGGCACACCGCGACGAGGCGGCGCAGGGTGGACCGCCGCCGCTGCGTGAAGCCCAGACGGGCGCCAACAGCACCCGCGCGTGTGCGTTTCGGCCGTCCGTGTGTGCTCGCCGTGGACGGCAGATGAGCCAGACGACGGCGACGGCTGCCGCATGGCTGGGCCAGGATCGCCGTTGCAACGGCAAACGCGCAAGGCAAGGCAAGGGCTTCCCCTGTCGCCAGCCTGCTCAGTGGCTGCCGGCACGTCTGACGCCAGTCTGCAACCGTCAGCCGTCCCTATCGCCACGCCTCGCGCCAGCCTGCACCCGTCACTCCTGGCGTACTTGACACCAGCCGCCAGCCGCAGTCTCCCGAGATCTCCTGGACTCTCCAAGGCCGCCCAGATCGACGAGCATCGACGCTGGATCGGCGCTTGATCGACGCAGACGCGAGCAAACACGTGCAGCGCCCACCCTGGACGGCGACTCTTTGCGCCGATCGACTCGTTCCCGGACCGCCGGGTCTCCGCAAGGACCGTCGTGGGAGTCCACCCAGCGGGCCTGCGCGCATTGTCGTCAAACGTGCGATCTCTGGCAAGGATCGACCGTTGGGTCTAAGGACCCTACCCGTGCGTCTCGTCGACTGCAATCGGCGTACGAAGCAGGCCTGACTTGACGCATTGACGGACCTCGAGAAGTGAACGTGTCGGCAGGCCTTTGAAAGGGAACGCACTGACGGACGTCGAGAGGCGGCGCTCGCCCGGTCCATCGAGCCGCCGCCTGCCGCGAGCCGTCTCACGTCTGTTGTGGCAGGCGAACGGTGCCGACGTCGACGAGATAGGCGGCCGAGGCTCAGCAGCCGCCAGCCGCGCGTGTCCCGGTAGAGCGTGCAGGACCATCCGTGCGCACGCACAGCAGGCAATGGCATGCCGCCAGCCGTACCTGCGTCACGGGCGCCACGCACGCCTGCCTGCTGTTTGGGATCTCCCTCTATCGTTGGGTGTGCTTTTCATGCCCCCGACGTCAGTCGAGCTTCTTTCAGAGCTTGGCCTCGTCTAGCACCGCCTTTTGACAGCCTCTCCGGTAAGAGCCTACCTCAAAACAAGTCGAACAGAAAACGGCAGCCATCCAACAGGTCTGAGATGACACCCAGCGCGGGACCACACACGGCGCAGGCAGATACGAAGCACCCCTGCCGCAAGTCGACCGGTGAAGCACGCCAGGGATATCGCTCGCTCGCTCGCTCGCGGGAAAATCCAGCGCCGGGGTTTCAACGGTGGAGTTCCTCCCGCGCGGCCCCCTTGTCCGCCGTGCGACGCTGCAGCCGGGCGATCGCGCGATTGTCGTCGAGCGTCAGAGCGGTGCTGCAGCTACACGCGTGAGCGCCGGCCGGCCTCGGCCTCGGCCACGGCAGCGGTCGGCCGGCGGGCAGCGCCGACAGCTGCGCGCCGACAGCTGCGACGCCCGACGCGCAAGGCACCCATCGGGCAAGCCGTCGTCGCACTCGGCCGTCGCGCCCGTCTCCACCGAACAGGGATGCCCGCCCCATGACTCGCGCAGACCGCAACTGCCGGCCGCGCGCTCGTGCGCGCTCGTGCGGCGCTCGTTGCGGCGCTCGTGCGTCGGCAACGGGGGCGCCTCCGAGCGGGCCTCTCTCGCTCGTCTACTCAACGCGCAACAGCCACTGCATCTCCATCCGGCCGCACTCACGTCCTGCCTAGATGTGCTCTTACGTCTTTAGACACCCGACAGCTTGACCGACCCGCGGGACCAACAGCGCGGCCAAACAAGCATATCGCGCGCCGCAGACGCGCGCCGGCAACCTTGTCTGCAGTGGCGCCCCGACGCCCAGGCCTGGCCGCGGGCGGCCGCACTCCGTCGCCCTCGGGGTGGCGCTGCCCTTTTCCCGGCCCGCGCGCCCGCTCGCATTTTCCTCCCGCCAATTCCTGCCGTCGCGCGCCCGCCTCATTGGCCGCCCGCCTGATAGCCGCACCCGCTCTAGCTTCTGCCCTGCCTTGGCGCAACGGCCGCCGCAGAGCCCTGATCTGGACAGCCAAACGCCGCCTGCCCTGCCGCTCGACATCCGCATCGCCCTCTTTGCCATCGCCCCTCTCCTCTATTGCTCAGATTCCCTTCAGCGACGTCATGGCTCTTTGATTGCCATGTCTCCCGGCGCTGTCTGACTGCACGTCCCGGATGTCCACTTGGAGAGCGCTCAGTGTGACGGGCCTCCGGCGGCCAGCTTCCAGCTGGACCGGCTGCTTTGGCACGGCCGTGAGCGCATCGCAGCGCCTGCACCGAGTCTGACAGCCGCAGAGCGACGCGCAGACTGCGTCCGATCGCGCGGGCTTTCACCCGACAGCGATCCGCCACCTTGCCTTTGCGCCGCCACAGCTGGACGCGCACGCGCACGCCCAGGCCGCGGCGTTGGTGACGAGCAGCCCGGGAAGCCGCCGTTGGTGACAGCGCCGATCACGCCGGCACTTGGCCCGCCAGGGTCCGATGTGCCGGCACGCGCGACGACCGCTGCTCGTCCGCTGCTCGCGCGCGTTGCGTTGGTGACGCCGCGCGCCGGGCTGACGTACGCAACAGCGTTGGACTTGGACAGCCTGGCCCAACGCGCGGCGCTGCTCGACCCCGATGCCGATGGAGATGTGCGGCTCCTCGTCTGTTGTCTGCTGCGAGCTCCATGCTACGAGCTACGTGTGCAAGGCGGTGCGAGCGGACGGAGCCTGTCCGCGCCACCAACGCGTGCGTGGACGGCGCGGACGAGGGGCCAAGGCGAGCTGGTTCGCGGCGTCGGCCCGAGGCTGCTGTTGCTCATACGCAGTGCACACGTATGTGGTCCTGCGCTGGCCTGCTCGGCACTGGTGCGAATAGAGCAAGCTGGTGCGGTGGTAAGTGACGAGGAGTGCGAGATGACCGCAGAGGCCGGCTGGAGCATGTGCGCAGACAGAGCGCCAATACCTACTGCACGCGGCAAATGCTCGCCTGCGCCCTGTCCTGTCTGCCTGCTGTCCACGCGGCACCTGTTCGGCGATCATATGCCGATCCTATCCGCCGCGTGGCGCGCTTATACGAGCACGAGGGCGAGGATGTGCATGCGGTGGATTGTAGAGTACATATTCGATGAAACGCTGTGTGCCTCCTCGTATGGAAACAAGATGGTAATGAGCGCGTCTTCCTTGCTCATGCGATACGCGCGGCCGGCGCGCGCACGCAGGGAGCGTGCAATGAAGTGCAGTACACGGAGCTGCACCATGGATAGACATTAGGACGTGGGCGCGGGCGGAGGGCCAGGGAGGAACAGCGCGGCGGGCCCGGAGCGCAGGGCGCCGCCGACGCCGACGAGCGCCGCGAGCGCCAGCTGCGTCCGGGCGGCGCGCGGCAGCGGCGCCGGTGGTGGTGCGGCAGAGGCAGACGGCAGGGCGAGCAGCGCGGCGACGGACGGGCGGCGCGCGCGCCGCCGCAGGTGCGCCAGCAGCACGCGCGCGAGCCACAGCCGGAAGTGCACCGTGTGTGGCGCGAGGCGGGCCGTGTTCCACGCGCTGCTCTCCGCGGCGGCGCGCGACGAGATGAGTCGCTGGAGGGACGCCGCGAGGTATTCCCCCGGACTCTGCTTGCGCTCCTCAACCTGGTCGTCCTGTTCAGTCGGTTCCTTAGAGTCAGGCTGGGGTGGAAGGGAAGAAGAGCGAGGCGTGGTGGGGGCCAAGGCGTGTCTGCAAGAGATTGTCGAACAGGTTGAACTCCTGCAGCGAGCCGAGGGAAGATGTCCGGCTCGAGTGCTGGCTGCTTGCGTCGTCGAGCTCGTGCGCGAGCGACGAGAAGGCTGGCTCGGGCGCGGACTGGATAGGTGCGAGGGCATAGGACACGGGCGGAGCCTCGACGGCGTGCGTCGTGGTGGTCGAGCGCGCGCGGCCGGGCAGCCACAGGCTGGTGCTCTGGTCGGCGTCCGCGGCGCGGAGGAGCTCCGAGGCTGCGGACGACGGCCCAGACCCGCCGTGCGTGGTGGACGGCAGGATCAAAGAACGAGGACCGGTCGAGCCGGAGTGGAAGCGGCGCATGCGGCGGCGCGGCTTGTGCGTGGGCTCGCCGGGGTCCGCCGCGGGCGACGGCAGGCCGCGGTACCACGAAAACTGCGTCGTCGGGGACAGCTCGTCGTCGCTGCTCGCTGGCAGACCGCCGCGCTCGCCCGTCCACAGGTCCGGGTGGCCTCCGAACGAGACGTGCGTGGCGGGCGCGTGCGAGGCCTGCGACGTCGGGCGCGAGGCCACATCAGACTCGCCGGAGAGAAAGGAGAATCTATTCGAAGCGCTGTCCGGCGAGACCGGCATGAACGACCGCCGTCTGCTGTTCATGAACGACAGCGGCCGCATCGGGCGGGTCCGCCCTGTCAGAGAAGGATCGGCGTGCAGGTCCAGCCGGGTGGACGACGAGGCGAGCAGCTCCGACATGAGCTCGAGGCGGCGCTCGAGGTCGTACTTTGCGCTCTCGGTGACCATCAGCGCCGTGTCCTTCTCCTCGCACTGTCTTTCCAGATCGGCGATGCGCATGGCGTCGCGCTCTCGCTCGACGCGGCTGCCGTGCAGCTGTTCTCTCAGTTGATCAGCCGACAGGCGGTGCTGCTCAATCTGCTCGGACACGCGCTCGGCAAAGGTGTCCTCCCAGGCGGCCAGCTGCTGCCGGAGAGACGAAGCCTCGGCGTGCATCTGGCGCATGCGGGCGCCCTGCTCGCGCACGACGGTCGGCGAGGCCAGGCTGTGCAGCTCGGCAGACACAGCCGACAGCTGGCGCTCGAGCTGCTCCACATAGCGGTCGACGTCTATGGGGTCTTGCTTGATCGGCTGGAGGTGTCGACGCGGCGCGACGTCCGGCTGGGAAGCGACGCGCCGCAGTTCGTTCGACAGGCGAAAGGGCGACAGCCGGCCGGCGTCGGGGCCAGCGTCAGAGTCCGCGGCAGACTCCGCGCCGTACCTCAAGGTGATCGGCTTGTGGGCGGCGGCGGCGACATCGGCGCGCGCGCCGCCTGCTGCTCCTGGATGGCCAGCGCCCGATGAGCGTAGGCGGCCGTATACGACGCGTACGACCGCGCAGGGATGCTGTCATGGCTGCCTGGCGTGCTAGGCGAGGAGAACGACGAGCAGGACGAGTGCTGTGGTGTGATATTTCTCGTCGGAATGCGCGACGGTATCCGCGACGGTATCCGCGAGTGAGAGGAGGCGCCGGTCCGGAGGTGCAGCCTCGAGGGCGGCGGCGAGGGCGACGCGTCTGCGTCGGAGCCGTCTGGCGCCGCATTGGCGCTGGTGGACCTGCCGGGCAGGCGATTGACAGTCTTCTGCATGTCTTCTTCCTAAGAATCCATCGTTTTTGTGTTCGTTCTGTGTTCTGTAGGTGGGATCGTATGTATGCCGAGCGTGCGGACGAGTCTCCCGGGGCCAGCCACTGAGACGTCTCGACGCAGACGGCGGGTGTCGAAGGAGAAAGGGACGATAATGAGCGTGTGCCGCTGCGCTCAGCAGCGACGGTAAAGAGTGAGAGGGCTGCCTTGTCGCAGGGACATGGAGCGGTCGGATATAACGAGCGTGGTGGTGTCGTGGTCCGGAGAGGAGCCGGGAGCCAGGCGTCGGTCTGCGCCGCGCGCGAGAGTATCGTCTACACTGTCCACCGACAGGACGCGTCGCTGAGCCAGTCCTTCGCCAGAACCACAGACAGATCCAGAGCCGGAGCGCGGACTGAAGAACACAGCGAGCGAGGACGCTGGCGGTGATGCAGGGCGCGCAACGGCGTGGGGACGCGCGAGGATCCTCCACTCCACGCCCCCCTCTCGCTCGCCCGCGCGCGCTCATTTCAGGTCATCTTAAAATCCTGCGTCAGCGGCCGAGACCCCTCTTTGCCGTCCGCGTCGATCACTTGTTACTTGATCGTGGACCGCGCGTGTTGCTTGGCAGACGAAGACTGGTGGAGGGACGGCCAGCAACGAGGTGCGCCTCCGGCGGCCAGCTTCCAGCTGGACCGGCTGCTTTTGGCCACCCGCAGTGCACGCGCAGCAGCCGACCTTGGCCGTCGGCGGGTGGCCAAAAGCAACCGGTCCAGCTGGAAGCTGGCCGCCGGAGGCCCGTTCACCGGGTGGACTATCAGCAGTGTGTAATTGAGAGACAGCAGACGCAGCCAGGAAGTAGACATTCTTTGCAGCACTAGCATCTATCATGGCGTAGATAAAACCTGGGCGTTCCCAGGCACAATCGCCGGCGACTGGAGAAGAGCGAGAAAGAGGGCAAAGACGGCGACGAGAGATTCTAAGACTTGACGCGGTGGCGCAGGTGGTCGTCGGCGTCGGAGGAGCTGTCCTGGATGTCGACGCTGGCGACGTCGGCCTCGACGAGCGGGCCGGTGTAGTGGCGGCGGCCGTGGGCGAACCAGTAGGCGTAGGCGAAGATGATGATGCCGCCGAGGAAGGCGATCGCATAGTTCATGTTGTCGCCTTTTCTTGTCAGTCACGGATGAATGGACGAAGAGCGACAAAGACGAACCGGTGACGGGGAGGATGGTGGGCTGGATGAAGATGATGGACACGAAAAGAGTCCAGATGCAGGCCCAGGCGTTGATGAACGGCGAGAAGCGGCCGAGGTGCCAGGGGCCGCGCTTGAAGTTCTTGTGGTAGACGAGCTTGCAGATGATGGGCAGCACGTAGCTCCAGTCGAGGGCGATGGCGCACACGTTGAACACGCCCGCCACGGCCGCGTACTCGTTGCTGAGGCCGATGAGCGTGATGGCGATGGCGAGCAGGACGGACAGCCAGGTGGCGTAGAGGGGCGTGCCGGACACGCGGTCGATGCGCGTCCACACGCGCGAGAGCGGGACGAGGCGGTCGCGTGAGAAAGCAAAGATGGTGCGGCTGAGGGCCTGCGTCGCGGTGAAGCAGACAAACTGCAGGATGATCAGAGCGCAGACGGTGAAGACGATGCCGCCGGCCTTGCCGAGCGCGTTCTGGTAGATTTGCGCGACGGGCTGGCCGAGCGTGCCGAGCGGGCCGGTGAGCAGCGCGTTGTTGTCCTTGCCCATGCAAAAGGCCAGCACGATGGTAAACAGCCAGCCGGCGACGTAGGTGAAGGTCATGGCCATGGAGATGGCCCACGGCGCCTTGATCTCGGGCTGGTCGATTTCCTCGGTGATGTGCGCGGTCGCGTCGTAGTCGGTCATGGTCCAGGAGACGGACAGGAAGCCGAAGAGGAAAGCCCAGCCCTGCGGCTCCCAGCCGGAGTAGTTCTGCACATTGGTAAAGACGTAGGCGCCGTCGTTGCGGTACTCGGTGCCGGCGGTGGTGGCCAGCAGCGCAATCGCGCACGAGACGAGCACCAGGACGTGGAAGATGACGTACGTCTTGGTCATCCGCTCGATCCACTTTGTCGACAGCGAGTTGACAAGACCGCAGAGGACGGTCAGGGCGGCCATGACGCCGACTGTCTGGCGGATCGTCGGCGTGTAGCGGCCATCGGTGCCCATGTAAACCGCGGCGAGTAATAGTTGAGCAGAGCCGTATTCGGAGCTGGCCACGCCCGCGACTTGTCCGAGCAGATTAAGCCAGCCGGTGATCCAGCTGATCGAGGGCGAGACGCTTGGAGGTGCCAGCCGCGAGACGGTGTAGTACAGCCCACCCGAGGTCGGGTACGCCGAAACCAGCTCCGCGACGGACAGCGCAATGCACATGCAGCCGGCGCCGGAGATGAGCCAGCACCAGACCGCGGACGCGGCGCCGCCGGCCAGCAGCGGGTAGTAGAACGTGGTCGTGATGGTCGCAAACAGCCCGCTGATTGAGACGGCAAACGAGAAAGCGCTCAGGTAGCCAAACTGTCTCTTAAAGACGGGGTTGTAGCCAAACTGCGCGGCCAGGGCGCGGTCGGCGTCGTTGAGCTCGTCCAGCTGCACGGTGCGACGGCGGCCGCCGGCCAGCTCGAGCGTGATCGACCCGCGCCGCGGCACCTGCTCTCCCTTGACGTCCATGGTTGAAGAAGCCTTTGAAGAGACGACGGGATTTCACCTCCACTTGCGCAGGCGCAGGATCCTCTTGCAGAGGCTGGGGTGGTTGAAGACGAGCTCCGAGGGCGCCTCTGTCCACATGTGACAAGTCGGCGCGCAGGGTCAAGGACGCAGTCGCCCGAGGTCAGCTGTCAGGCCTGTCGAGAGAGCGAGAGACACCAAGCGAGACCGGTAGAGACCGAAAAGTAAGACGGGCAGACAGGGCAGACACAAAGCGGACAGCGCCAGTGTTAACGGCACCGCGCAGGCCGCCCATGCACGGCGACGTCGAGTCAGGATCATTTTTTCCCGCGCCTCCAGTCTTGGTCCGCAGACGGGCCTGCGTTCTAGAAGTCCTTGTTCGCAAGCGCCTCGCCTGGCCGCGCCTCTTCGTAGCGCCAAGTCTCTTCCGCGATGGCCGCCCTGCTGTTGTTTTTCAAAAGCGACATGTGAACTGCTCCCGCACTCACAGCAAGAGAAGAGACCGAGCCTGTGATCCCTGCAGCGCGCAGCAGGGCGCGGGCAAGCGGCAGCACGACGACGGCGTCCGCCGTGGTAGCAGCAGCCATGCAGGCAGGTGGACAAGCAGCCAGGCTTGGCGGCATCGTCGCCCGTTTGCGCCAGCTGCAGTAGGCACCCGGTAGTCCCGTCTCGCCCGTCTGCCGCCACCGTCGCGTCAGGGCGTTGCTGCTCCCAGCCTGCCGGGCGCGCGCGCGCGCGCAACAACGGCTGGCGTACCCAGCGGGGACTGACAGATGCGGCCGGCTGCGCGCGTGACGTCTGCCGTGTCTGCGCACCCTCGCACCACTGCACCCGCCCCGGCTATCTTTGCCCGTCCTGCCCGCTGCCGCCCTGCTCTGAATGATGCATGCACGCTAGGACAGCCTGGTCGAGCTGCCGGCGTCCAGAGTTCCAGCCGGGCGGGCCCAATGAACAGCGCGCCACGGCTGATCGCAGATCTGTGCTGCCACGCCTCTCTATCGTCCTCGCCTACTGTGTTCATCTTCCTCAACCAGCGCGCTTGTGAGTGTGTCGTCATGATCGCCGACTGCGCTCTTCTGTGGACATGCACAGCGCCCGACGGGCCTCCGGCGGCCAGCTTCCAGCTGGACCGGCTGCTTTCTTGTTCAATCGACGCCGACCTCCTGCTCGGGTCACGTGCGCGCGCAGCGGACAAAGAATGAGCGACTCGGGAGAAGCAAGCAGCCGGTCCAGCTGGAAGCTGGCCGCCGGAGGCCAGTCCAACCAGCGAATTCCTCACAGTCGTAGCATGGACGAGCGCGCAAGCATGCAAGAAGGAATAAGATTTCACGAGCCGTGAAGTTCGTAGCGAGGGCTTGGTACGAGCGTCGTGCGACTGCCGGCAAGCTCGTATACAGGCGGCGGATTGACCCCGGGCAGCTCGGGCGGTAAGAGACAGTTGTGGCGCGGGGTGGCGGACAGCTGCGCGGGCTCGGCAGAGACGATGCCCTTGTCGGAGACCCAGTGGTGCTCGATGTCGGTGCTGTCTGGGATTGAGGCGCGCACGGTAGCGGCGGCGGTGCGGGCGGCTCTGTTCTTGCGGTACAGGATGACTGTCAGGACGAATAGGATGATGAGCAAGCCGCTACCGATACCGACTCCAGCGCCGAGCGCGGCGGCGTGGCTACCTGGCGAGCCTGCCCCTAGCGTCGGGGTGCTCGTCGCCGTGCTCGTCGCGGACGATGTTGTGTCGGATTTTCCAGTCGCAGCTGTTGACGTGGCGGTCGTCAGAGTCGTCGACGGCGCTGCTGTTGAGTTGACCGGAGAAGTCGGCTGCAGTGTTGCAGTGCTCTTGGCCTGCCCACTGCTGGCCGCTGTAAACGACGGTGGCGGCGCTGAGCTCACTGCTCGAGCTTGGGAGGTCTGAGCACTGCTGCTGGGTGTGAAGCCCGCGCTGGATCTAGACTGAGAGGCTGACGGCGCCAGTGTTGGTCCCGCCGCGGCCGTCGATGGTGGCGGGGGACTGTAATTCGGCGGATGCGGCATGCCAGAATCTGAGCTGGCCTTTGTAGGATCCGACGTCATGTTAAAAGAGGATGAAAGAAAGTCCTGAGCGGTGACGTCCCGTGTTCTGACCGCGGCGTTGAATGACTCCACTGTAACTTCCTCTGACAGCGCCGCGAGCCACAGGAAATACGTCGGCGTCACTCCAAGGTCCGTCTGATAGGCATCAACCTGCCACTGGAACCCTGATAGGCCTGCCTCGGGGTCGCTCTCCTGCTTGGCTGGAGCCGGTCAGCCTCGGCTGCTGCATCTGCAAGCTCCTCGGACTCACTGTAGAGAGTCTTGACGCGGATGATAGGGCTGTGCGGTGCCGACGACTGCCAGAGAGTGATGTCGTAAGAGCTCACCGTCGTGAGCCATGTTACGGTGTGCGTGCTGCCGATGAGCCAGGTGGGGGCCTTGGCCGGATCGCCGGTATGACTGCTCGAATTCGGTTGGACGAAGTAGTCGGCTGCCACCAAGTAGCATAGCGCCACCAGTGATATCAGTAATTTGGCCATGGTCCAGTAAAGGACCAAGAAAGGGAATGACAGTGCCTGCGAGGACCAGCCTGACAGCAAGAGAGAGAAGAAGAGAGCAGGACGAGGAGGGAGCCGACAGCGCCAGGCCGTGTGCCTGGAGGGAGTAGAGGCTCAGACGGCTGGGCCGGCATCATATACGCGGTCGCGCTCCGCCGGCCATAGTGCTAGGCGACGGGCGAGCGACGGGCGTACGGTGACCAGTCCGGGCAGCGAGGCCGGAAGCGCGGCCGCTTCGCCAGGTTTGGAAATCCTGAGTGGCATCCCGTCTGTTTCCACGCCGCGCAGCCCAAGAATAGGCTGCCTCTTGGATGGCGCTCCGCATCATGTTTGAAGGAGTGCGTATCAGACGTGCGTCTCAGCTACCATCAGCCGTTTCTGCTCCACCGTACCCTCCCTCGCCGCTCGTGGACATACAACTCCCGCGGTGGTCGTCCGAGCTGACGAGATTGAGAACCCGCACATCGTCAAACAATTGCCGGCTTGGCACGGCCGTGAAGAGAGTGAACAGAGACTCGGCGGCCGCGCTTCAGGTCGGCAAGGCGGCAACGACGGGCCGCCGATTGGCCCGCGGCTAAGCGCGCGCGCTCATTGGCGCGGCACCGCTGGTCGGCCACGCGATCAAACTCGCGCATGTGCCACAGCACGCGCTTGCCTGTAGTGCGCGCTTCATGTCCGATCCGACCGCTGGCGTGTCTGGAAGAAGCTGGACAGGACGGGATGATCTCGTTGCGCTCGAGCGGTGCCGTCGCGCACGGGCTCGCGACGCGCAGAGGCGTCTTCCTGCTCGTCTCGTGCCTGCTGATCATCGTCTTCCTCGGGCAAGCGGCAGGCATATTCTCCGTATCGACGCGCTCTTCTTTTGAACACGGACTGCCCGGCGCGGCGCTTGAAAACGTCCTGAATGCGACACTGGGCGTACGCAACCCTCGCCCTGGATGACGATAGATAGCTCACAGCGGACAGTTTGAGAGATCTTCGTCATCAGCCTGCCGCAGCGCGCGGACCGCCGCGATGCCATGTCGCTGGCCGCGGCCTTCACGGGCCTGCGCGTGCGCTACGTCGACGGTGTGCGCGGCGAGGACGTGCCGGCGCGGTACCTCCCGCCGGGCGCCGGCGCCGCGCTCGGCCTGGGCACGCGCGGCAGCTGGCGCGCCCACATGAACGTCCTGCGCGAGTTCGTCCCTTTCCGTTCAACCAACTTCAGTGGTTCAATCGTCGTCGAGCAGCAGAAGCTGACGGGAGAACAGGATCGTGGACCGCGGGATTGCGACCGCGCTCATCCTCGAGGACGACATCGACTGGGACCTGCGGCTCAAGCAGCAGATGCACGACTTTGCGCGGACCACGCGCGCGCTGAGCCAGCCTCTGCGCGGGAGCACCTCCTTTGCCGACCCGACTTTTCCCTTTTCTCCTCTTGACCGCTCGACGCAGGACCCTGGAGCCTTGGACTTTGACAGCTTGCCGGCAACAGTGGACCCCAAGCACAGCCCGTATGGCGACAACTGGTCTGTGCTCTGGCCTGGGCACTGCGGCCAGCGGCGCCCGTACGGCGGATCCAGCACCGCGGGCCGCTCAACAAGCACGGTCTCGCGCGGCCGCGTGCTTCACCGGGACGACGGCAGTGTGCCCCCGCCGGCAGACATCCACGTGTACAACGACGGCGAGTTCGACGTGTACCGCGAGGAGCACGCGCGGCACACGCGCGTGTCGCACCACGCGCTCGACGGCGTCTGCTCGTTTGCGTACGCGGTCACGCAGCGGGCGGCGCGCGCGGCCCTGCTCGAGCTCGGCCTGCGCCGCTTCGACGACCCCTTCGACGTCGCCCTGCGCGGCTTCTGCGCCGCCGCCGACCAGACCTGCCTGACCGTCCGCCCGCCGCTCTTCTACGTCCACCTCCCGCGCGGCCCGCGCGCCGCGCACAGCGACGCAAACGCCCAGCCCGACGGCGAGCAGGCGGACCCCACCACGCTCAACATCCGCCTCAGCACCCGCGTCAATCTGCCACAGCTCGCGCGCGGCTCGACCGACTTTACCGACCTCTGGCCCGACCCGGAACCCCAACTCGCTTCCTCGAGTCGTGATCTTGCGCAATAGTCGATAGGCTGACAGGAGCGACGGCGGAGGCGGTCTGTTCTTCGGATTTGATCACGGGAGGCTGTGTGACTGCGCGTGTTTTGACAGTCGACCGGCCAACGAGCCTCCGGCGGCCAGCTTCCAGCTGGACCGGCTGGTTTTGGCCTCGGTGCAGACCGGCGCTCGTAATGTGACGCAAGTGGTGGAGCTGAAGGGTGGCCAGTGGACGGATGCAAATGGCAGGTCATGCTTTGGATCTGTGAGGAGCATGGAGTATGGGCGGGACAACGATCCGGTGAACACCGCTCGAGCGCCTTGTCGGGGAGGCCTCAACAGCCAGTCGGGCTGGAAACGGGCCGCCGCAAGAGGCGCAAAACCATGACTGACCCCGAGCTGTGGACTTTCACGCTCGGGCAACTCCACAGTAGCATCGTCGCTGCTGCATGCCCTGTCTGGCGGGGTGGATCTAGACAGCCGGTCCAGCTGGAAGCTGGCCGCCGGAGGCCCGTCGGGCGAAAGTGCTCAAATTGCCTGATACTCGTGCTCGAAGAATGTCTCGAGATGGTCGCTGCTCGCTTTGTCTGGCAGGGAGGCCAAGACAGCCGGTCCAGCTGGAAGCTGGCCGCCGGAGCCCGTCGGGCGAAAGTGCTGCAGTCGACGGATCCTCGGGGTCTTTGCTACTTGTGACGTTGTCGGAGGGTAATGATCTGCAACCTCTCCAGGCCCTCGTCCTCGGACCAAGGTGCTGGTGAGGTCGGCGTAGCGAGGGAAGAGAGCTCCGGGTGAGAGAAAGAAGCGAGGAGGATCAATACTTTTGGCAGCTGTCCTGGTGGGCGGTGAGGCAGTCGAGGCTGCAGACGCGGTCGGGGCAGGTGCGGCAGCGGGCGCGGCCCCAATAGCCGCAGACGACGCAGAAGCGGCGGGGCGGGGCGGTGGCGAGGGAGGGCGGGACGCGGGAGGCGGCGTAGGATAGCGGCGGGGCGGCCATGAGAGCCTGAAGGGCGGTCTCGGTGGGTAGGGATGGTGGTGAGAAGGGCGGCGGCGGTGGCTGGGAGAGGTCGCGGGAGCTGCGGCGGCGGAGGGCGGGCGGCGGCATGGTGTTTGCGATGGAGGCCTCTTCGTCGGCGAGGTGGTTTGCGATGGTCTTGTTGACTGGACGATTTTCGGACGGCGGGCGTCATCTTTCCGCGGAGGCCTTTGTCGTTGTTAGCTCTGAGAGACTCGGGGAGGGTTATGAGAGCGGACGGACCTTTGGAGGCGGCGCTGGAGGCTTTGCCGGGCAGGACAATGTTAACGTCGGCGCGGTTGTCGCGTTCGAACTCGGCGAGGCGGCGCTGGATGCGCTGCTGCTCCTGGCGCGAGGCGTGGTCGCCGGCGGCGCTGTTGGCGGTGGTGCTGGCGCCGGGGCGGGCGGCGTTGCGCTTGCGGGAGCCCGAGGTGGGCAGGATGGCCTCTTTGGAGGGGTCGAAGCCGGTGTCGGGCACGTACGCGAAGCCGGGGGTGCTGGTCGTCGGCGCGTTTGCGAGTTCCTCGATCAGCGGCATCGCGGCTGGGTTGTTCTGCAGAGAGAAGCAGTTCGAGGCAGGTCGAGATGGGAGAGTTGCGGGCGAGATCGTTGGCGCGGCTGCAACAGCTTCTTCCAGCAGCAGCCGAGGGTTGGTGAGTGTCGGCGTCCGACTGGCGAGCTACTGTACTGTACAAAGCCCGGCGTGACTGTTATACGTACGAGGGTCACTCTCGCCGCAGTCCACGTTTCAGTTCAGCTCTAAAACGACACGAAAAGTGCATGCTGAGGAGGATGGCGACGAACATCCCTGCGCTGCCGCAGGTGCAGCGTCTGTCGCCCGCGTCATCCGCATCCTCGGCGGCAACCCGGGCAAGGTAGTCTTCTGGTCTTTTGGAAGTCCGACACTGGGCTGACTGCGACGGCTGTCGTGACGCAAAAAAGTTCACGCTGCAAGGTGTGTGAGGCAGACACTTCTGAAGACAGGCTAAACAAAAGGCAGGGACGAACACGTATCTGGTCGGCGGGGCCCGCGCCGGTTCCTCATCGACAGCGGGCAGGGCGAGGCGTCGTGGGCGGCTGCGCTGCAGCAAGTCCTGAAAGATGAGCAGGCGACGGTGGGGACGTGTCTGCTCACGCACTGGCACGGGGACCACACCAAGGGCGTGCCGGATCTGCTGAAGCTGCAGCCGGACGTGGTGGTGTACAAGAACCAGCCGCGGGTGCACAGCGAGGGCAGCGAGGCGTGGCTCGACATTGCAGACGGACAGCGCTTTGTCGTGGACGAGGCCAAGGACGAGAACAACGGGACGACGCTGCGGGCGGTGCACTGCCCGGGCCACACGGTGGACCACATGGCGTTTGTGCTCGAGGAGAGCGACGAGGAGGCCATGTTCACGGCGACAACGTGCTGGGCCACGGCACGGGTGTGTTCGAGGACCTGGGCGCTTATATGCGCTCGCTGGCGGTGATGCGCGAGGCCAAGTACTTTACCGGGCGCGCGTACCCGGGTCACGGCGACGTGCTTGCGGACGGGCGGGCGCGCATCAGCGAGTACATCTCGCACCGGCGCGAGCGCGAGCGGCAGATTCTGGACGTGATGCGGTCAGATGCGAAGAAAGAGTGGCCGAGCATGGCGATCGTCAAGGTCGTCTACGCGGACGTGCGCGAGGAGCTGCACGAGCCGGCCGACCGCGGCGTGCGGCTGGTGCTGCAGAAGCTGCGCGACGACGGCGTCGTGAGTGTCACCGGCGAGGGTGATTCTCCGGTCTGGCGGCTGGCCGACAGCGCCAATCTGTGATTCCGGCAGCCACTCGGACATGACAGCTCTCGATGGACCAATGACGGCGCCCTCGGATGCGCTGGCACAGATGGGTTTTCCAGATCTGCATCTTACAGTACAGTGCTGTATCTGTCCTGTACGTGGCAGGACGGATCTGTTCGTTTGGCGATCCACTCGGCTGCTCTCGGCTCTGTTTTTTTTGGCTGCCGCCGTGATCGTCAGTCGTCACATCCGCCGGCATTGGGTCGCAGGTGGCGCGAGAAGGAGGGGACCACATCTGTTGTTGATTGGGGGCCGGAAGAGCTTGTTGGCCTGCGTGTTCTGCTGTGCGCGGCAGGCGGCTGGTGGCGCATACCGAACTGCGGAGACTGCACATCCAGAGCCGCGACGGAGTAGGAGTCGGGCCTCACTTCCGGCGCGGGAATACGACTATGTTCTTTGATCTGCGCCGATAATCTACCCAGCAGAGACACTGCGGTCACAGCACAGGCGACGAGTCGGCCAGAGTAAGCATGACTGGAAGAGACACGACTGGAGGACAGATGACCGGAGAACAAGAGGCTTGCTGAGAAGAGGCAGCGCCGCGGGCAGAGAACAGACCCTCGCGTTCTGCGCGTCATGTACCTCTCTCTCTCTGCAGAAGCCTGCCTGCTTGTCCCTGTCCCACTATGTACATACTGCTGCTCACGATACAGAAGTCGGCGTGGACGGCCTGACGGGTTCCGCATTTGTCTGTGCTATCGCCAAACGGAGCTGTGCCACTTTGACTCGCATCTGCCGCCCTCTTTCCGTTCTCTTCCTCTTCTCTTCTCTACCTTTTTTTCCCTCGTTCTTCTTCCTCTACCCGTTCGCTTGCACCCTGCGCCAGCGGGAAGAGAAAACGCAAAAGGGGAACGCGGCTTTGTAATCGCCCGGTGCGCGGGATTCGGCCTCCCCCCACTTTGCTCGTCAGTCGTCTACAAACACCACCCCGAGGGGCGGAGGGGGCTCCGAGCACTCGACCGTCCCGAGCACTCGACCGTCGCGAGCACTCGACCGTCCCGAGCACTCCACGGTCCCGAGCCGCGCGCGCGCGCAAACAAGAAATGGACGGCGGCAACAACTTCTTCTTCTCGTCGCCGACCGCGACGCCGAACCTGTCGCGCGATGCGCCGCCCGGCGGCTCGGCCGCTTCCAACAGCGCGCCCACGCCGCCGCTGGCCTCTCCGCAGTTCCCGCACCTGAACCCGCGCTCCTGCGTCACCTGCCGCCGCCGCAAGTCTGTCTCCCTCGTCCGTGTTGCCGCCGCCCAAAGCTGACGAGAGAGCGGATGCAGGGTAAAAATGCGACAAGCGCGAGCCGTGCGGAAACTGCCGCAAGGCGCACATCGACTGCATCTTTCCCGCGCCCGGCCGCGCGCCCAGACGCCCGCGCAAGCCGCCGGACGGCGAACTGATGGCCCGCCTGCGCAAGCTCGAGGGCGTCGTCAACAGCCTCGGCCGCGGTATCGACGAGCCCGACGCCGCCGCGGCCGCTGCTCTGGCTTCTCCCGCGCTGAGCAGCGGCGACCGGCCCGGCTCCGTCGGCACCTCGCCCAACCCGGCCCACGCCAGCGCCCAGCAGCGCCACAACTCGCACGCCGACTGGGCTGTCGAACCACCACCGCAGCTCGCTCGACAAGAGTTTCGGCCGGCTTGTCGTCAACGACAGCGGCAAGACGCGGTACATCAACAACACCTTCTGGGCCAGCCTCAACAACGAGGTCGAAGACTTGAAAACGCTCTTGATGGAGCCGAGTGACGACGAGGACGCGCAGCATTCTCCCCTGTCCGCCTCACCCTACTCGCCGCAGCCGGGTGCAGGTGGAAGCCACGCCAGCGTCGGGGCCGGCGGCAGCCACCAGGGCTTCCTCTTCCAGTTCTCCTCCCACGCTGTCGATCTCTCGGCGCTGCACCCAACCGCGGCGGTCATCCAAGACTTTTGGCGCATCTACGAGGAGCAGTGCGACCCGCTCGTCAAGATCTTCCACCGGCCGTCGATGGCAAAGGAGGTCGACAAGCTCAAGGACAACCCCAGCGCCTGCAGCCGCCCGATGGAGGCGATGCTCTTCAGCATCTACTTTGCCGCCATCACCTCCATGTCCGACGACGAGTGCCTGCGCGTCACCGGCGAACCGCGGCCCGAGCTCGTGCTGCGCTACCGCTTCGGCGTCGAGCAGGCCCTCGCCCGCGCCAACCTGCTGATGACCGAGGAGCTCTTCACCCTGCAGGCTTTTATCATTTTCCTGCTGTGTCTGCGCCGCCACGCCGACGCCCGCGTCATCTGGAGCCTCTCCGGTGTCGTTGTGCGCATCGCCGTCAGCATCGGTCTGCACCGCGACGGTCCAACTTTGGGCTACCCCCCTTTGAGACGGAGATCCGCCGCCGCACGTGGTGGCAAATCTGCGTGCTCGACGTGCGCACCTCGGAGGACCACGGCTGCGACCCGACCATTGTCGCGTCCAGCTTCGACACCAAGCTGCCTCTGAACATCTCCGACGACGACCTCTGGCCCGGCATGAGCGACTTCCCCCCCGAGCGCGCCGAAATCACAGAAATCACATTCTGCATGATCCGCTTCCAGGTCGCAGTCACCTTCCGCCGTTTGGCCTACCGCCCAGACAGCGATGAACCGACGCGGTCACCCTCGCCGACAAGGAGCGCTGGATCGAAGAGTGCCACAGCAAGCTCGAGGAAAAGTACCTGCGCCACTGCGACATGAACGTGCCCATGCACTGGGTCATCTGCACCGTCAGCCGCCTGATCATGGCCAAGATGTGGCTCATCATCTACCACGAGTTCCAGCGCGAAGACGGCGGCGCCAGCTTGTCCCAGGAGATCAAGGACCGGCTCTTCATCACCTCCTTGGAATCGGTCGAGTACGCGCTCCTCCTCGAGACCGAGGTCCGCGCCGTCAAGTGGGGCTGGCTCTTCCGCACCTACGCCAGTGGCACGCGCTCGCCTACCTCCTCACCGAGCTCTGCCACCGCGTGCGCGGGCCCGACGTGCAGCGCGCCTGGCGCATCGTCGATGCCGTCGTCGTCGAGTGGGCAGCAAGGCCATCAGCCCCCAGAAAGCCAGCCTGTGGCGCCCGCTGCGCAAGCTGCTCGGCCGCGCCCGCGCCGCCCGCGCCCGCTCGCTGCAGACCGCCCCCGACGACGCCCTCGTCGGCGCCTCTGCCGTCGATTCTTCCACCACTACCGCTCGGGCGTTCACGAAACCCGACGCCACCGCGTCGCCCCCGCTGTCTGCCTCCTCCGCCGGCACCGACGACGAAGACATCAACGTGTCTGCCATGGAAGCCGCCGCGCTCCCGACCTTCTCCAACGGCCAGCCGCAGAACCACGCCCTCAACATGATCCCGGCCTCGCCTTTCTTCGCCAACCAGCCGCTCCCCCAGGCCAGCCGCTGGAACTTCAACGCCAACGAGACCTCTTTCCTCAATACCTTCTACAACGAGCCGCTCGACGCGTCCTCGGTGCCCGGCTCCGCACCGTCGACCAGGAGGTGACATTCGGCGGGGCCAACGCACTCGGCTTCAAGACCCCCGGCTTCGCAAAGCCACCCTCCGCCCAGCAGCCCAACAACAGCCGCCGCAGCACCTGCAGTCCCAGCTCGAGCTCTCCCCCAGCAGCTCGAGTACGCCGACGGCATGCTCGGCCCCGCCCCGCCCACCACTTCCGCCGCAGGCCCCGCCGACGACGCCATGCAGTGGGACACGTGGAACGACATGATCAAAGAGTTCTCCGGCGCCTCCGGCCCCGCCAACGCCTGGCAGCAGCGCTCCGCCTTTGGCGACACCTGGCTCTGACCTCTCCCTACTTTCACGAGCCCCACGGTCACGGCGGCAAAGCGTTCTGTACTCTATCCATCTATCTGCTGCTCTGCTGTTGACATGCTGTGAGCGTCTCCCGCCAACGGGCCTCCGGCCGCCAGCTTCCAGCTGGACCGGCTGCTTTCGTCTCCCTTCAACAGCCGAGTGCTTCACCGCGCGCGTGTCCAGCGCTGTGCTGGCTGGACGGAAAGTAGGGAAGAGAGGCCGTAGCGAGTGGGTGTATGTAGTTCTCGCGACGTCACGTGCAAGGCCGGCCGCGCGTGCCCAGAAGCGCGAGCGCTCATCAAACCCTGTCGCTCTCATTCCGTGGAGCTCGTATCGGGCCATATGACTCTTGCAGGACGTTGCACAGCGTCGCGACTCAGGAACGGCCCTGTACGAAGCAGCGCACGTGTTACATGCATCTGATCCCCTTTCGTCTTTCCCTCGACCGATTGAAGAGCACGACTAAGCAGGAGGTCGCGCACGGGTAGACGCAGAGGACAGGGGGCCGGCGCGGCTGAAACACGCCCGCGATCGACGCCACGCCCGAGACTCGCGTGAGCATTCCCTTGCGCCTGCCCTAGTCAATCCACGACAGCCTCGAGTCTCTGTAGCGCGCGTGCGTGTTCGACGAGCCTCGAATCCCGGCCGCTCTCGACTCCAGTGCCCGGCCGCGCGTCCGGACGACTTGACCATGCACCAGCATTCACCCGTCGTCTTCCCTGGATTGTCTCGTCATCGTCAAGCAGAGGACGTGCCAGCGTCATCGACGGCCGGCAGCGCACACGCCACAGCCTGCAGCGCGCGCCAAATTAGAAGTCTCTGATCCGAGCCCGAGTGTGAGCGCGGCAAGACGTCGACGGCCACTGCGCCGCAGATTCAGCGCCCTCGGACAGTCCCGTCAAGATCACGGACACGCTGGTCCCTCACCCCTTTTTTTCACCCTGGCGCTGGCCGTGGCCGCATCAGGAATGCCACGCCGCTCTGCTCCTCTATCCTGCACTGCTCACGCCCTCGTGGCCGTGCTGTAGCAACTATCACTATACGCGACTAGACAACAGCATTGCCCATAGGACGAACGCCGGCGGGGAGGCCCAGACAGCCGGTCCAGCTGGAAGCTGGCCGCCGGAGGCCCGTCTGCAGGAGGCGCTGCCTCATACAGCTCGCCACGTCGACAGGGAGGCCCAGACAGCCGGTCCAGCTGGAAGCTGGCCGCCGGAGGCCGTTGGCGGGAGGAGCTATGCACGGCAAAGGACTCTGACGCGGCACTACTACAATATGAACAGGTATGTGAGAGTCGAGGGTGGGCGTAGGCAGATGGCGAGAGGGCGTGGCGACGGGACGAGATAGGCGGCGGGCTGCCAATGGGAGCGCGGGCGGGCAGGGAGCGGGGCGTGCGGGAGAGCCGGGCGGCGGCGTTGGGGCACGCAGGGATGCGCATCCCTTTTGGCGGCAGAAGAAGCGTGCGCATCTGCGTCTGCGTCTTGCGTCTGCGTCTGCGTCTGCGTCTGCTTCCTCACGCCCGCGGCGCGCCGACTTTCGTTTCTGTTTCTGCGTGTGCCTCTCGCTGCCGCTGCGACCGACGCGTCGAGGTGTTTTTGACGACCCGCTTCGGTTGTTCTTCTGGGACGAGGGACGTTGACGGGGCGGAGCACGCACCTGCGCACGCGGGATTTCATCGACCGCAGCCATCGGCAGGAGACGTTTCTGAGGAGCGGCCACACGAGACTGGACCAGACTGTACGACGACAGCATCAGGACAGTCACACCGCCTGCGAACGACAACAAAAGCGAAGCAGCTGGATGAGGCGGTAGAGCGACGACCGGCCATGCCGTCGCTGCGACAGTTGAACCCGCTGCGGGTGTTGGCCGCGGGCGGGGCGGGTGCGGGATGGTACGAGCAGCTGCCGACATGGGACCGGACGAACGGGGCGGCGGCGGCCAGCGGCGTGGCGGGCAGCGCGCTCGCCTCGCTCAAGCAGGGCGCCGTCTTCCTGGTCAGCCCCTCGACGGCGCACTCGTCGAATCGCGCGCGCTGGTGCCGGACCTCGCTGCGGGTGTCTGTGTTTGCGATCCTGGCCGTCATCCTGCTCGGGCTGTTTGGCGGGCACCACCACCCGGACGAGAACGAGCTGCAGCTGGACAAGGACGCGCTGCTGGAGGAGCACGCCAACACGCGCTTCTGGGAGGCCTTTGAGAGGTTTGTCTCTTGGTCTACTCAAGCTGGACGCGGACGAGACTGACACGAGACGAACAACAGCTGAACGGGTTCTACAACGGCGTGCGGACGCTGGTGCCGTGGGAGGAGTTTGTGCCGGACCCCTTGCAGGTGGAGGAGTTTCCCGTCGCCAAGCGGCGGCTGTCCACCCGGCAGTCGGAGGAGGACGAGGACGAGGACGATGCCAAGCGCGGCGACGCGCGGTGGGAGGGCCTGCGGGTGGCGGACCCGTCGGGCCCGCTGCCGCTGGAGCTGGTGCGGCACGTGCCGTATCCCAACTACTCGTCGCCGGCGTACGTGCGCGACCACTACCCGGTCGAGCCATGCTACCTGGACGAGGACGAGACGGTGCTGGCGCCGGACATTTTCGTGTACCCGGGCGTGCCGCAGCACATGGCGGTGCCGTTCTTTGGCAACTACGAGGAGCTGGGCCTGACGCACAACGTCTGTTTCGAGCGCTTCGGCCGGCTGGGCCCCTACGGCTACGGGTACAACACGCAGGAGGGCGGCACCGGGCTGGGCATGCGCTCCGAGCAGCAGGGCTCCGACAGCCTGTGGCGCATGCCAGCGCAAGATCGACTGGTCCAACATGGACTGGGGCGGCCGCCCAGAAGCGCTGCTACGAGAAGAACAGGCAGCGCTTCAAGGAGCCCGAGGACGAGAACGCCTACTGGCGCGTCAAGCGCGACTCTCTTGTGAAGAGAGATGCTCTGCCCGAGGGCTCCACGGACGACGCGCTGGAGAAGAGGGATCAAAAGAGCGGCTGGGCCGGCACGCGTCCGCGGCGGTGGCCAAGAAGAAGGTCCCGCGCACGGCGTACGTCATGCGGGCCTGGACCGGGTTCGAGTACACGCAGCACGAGATTGTCGCGCTCCGGTCGATGATCAGCGAGCTCGCTCTGAAGTCAGGAGGCGAGTACGACGTGCACATTCTCCTGCACGTCAAGGACGACACGATCCCGATCTGGTCGTCCAAGGCCGTCTACCAGCAGGTGATCGAGGAGAATGTCCCCGAAGAATTCTGGGGCATCACGACGCTGTGGTCGGTGCAGCTGATGCGGACCTACTACCCGGGCCCGTTCTCGGACCCGCCCGCCAACATTGCCGGCCAGGAGATCCACGGCGTGTACCGCAGCGCGCACTTTGCGATGCAGTGGTTCTCGCAGGAGCACCCCGAGTACGACTTTATGTGGAACTGGGAGATGGACATCCGCTACTCAGGCCACCACTACGAGTTCCACGAGGGCGTCGCCAACTGGGCCAAGAAGCAGCCGCGGCGCGGGCTGTGGGAGCGCAACGAGAAGCACTACATCCCGGCCTACCACGGCAGCTGGGAGAACTTCACCCGCTTTGTCGACCAGGAGACGCTGGACCGGGGCGAGGTGCCGGTGTGGGGCCCGGTCGAGTTCCCGTACACGGGCGAGCCGCTGCCGGCGCCGGAGGAGAACCGGCCGCCGCACGGCTACTTTGAGGACGACTTTGAGTGGGGCGTCGGCGAGGACGCGGACCTGATCACCTTCAACCCGATCTTCAACCCGGCCGAGACCAACTGGGTCTTCCGCAAGGACATCAGCGGGTACGACCTCAGCCTGCCGATCCCGCCGCGGCGCTGCGCCATCATCACCGTCGCTCGTCTGTCCCGAAGACTACTCAACATGATGCACGAGGAGACGTACATCGGCCGGCACTCGGCCTTCCCCGAGATGTGGCCGCCGACGGTGGCGCTGCACCACGGCTTCAAGGCGGTCTACATCCCGCACCCGGTCTACTTTGACCGCAAGTGGCCGCTCGACTACATGGACCAGATCTTCAACTACCCGGAGAACAAGATCAACTCGCCGTTCGGCTGGGGCGAGCACAACTGGCTCGGCAGCTCCTTCTACTACAACTCGGGCTTCTCGGGCGCGCTCTGGCGCCGCTGGCTCGGCGAGCGCGAGAACGACGAGGGCGGCGCCCGCGACGAGATCACCGGCACCGGCCGCATGTGCCTGCGCGGCACCCTGCACCACCCCATCAAAATGGAGGACCTGCCCGAGGACTGACCTCCCTGGTTATTCATGCGGACCACAGCATCCCCCGGCGTTTCTCCTTGGACGTCCTTGCCCCTCCGACTTTTCACACACGGACGTGGACCCGCCTCCCCGTCCGACGGCTTTCCTTTTGCGCTCCCCAGGCCGCGTCCCTGTACATTGCCCTCTTCCACCTCCCTTCCTCTCTCTCTCCCTCCTTCGTCTTCTTTTCTTTCCTCCCGCCCCTCCACGCACGCGCACGAGGCCGCGCCTGCATAGACAGTGTTTTAGCTACTCCGTGTATGAAACGTTTTCTAATCTCTTTGTTCTTCTGCCAAAAACAGCCGGTCCAGCTGGAAGCTGGCCGCCGGAGGCCCGTCGGGCGGCCGTGCCTCTCCCGCGCGCCAGACCGGTCCTTGTGCGGTGGAGGGCCACCCGGTGAACGGGCCTCCGGCGGCCAGCTTCCAGCTGGACCGGCTGTTCTTGGCCACCCGCGGACGGCGGCATTGGGCACGCTGGCCCCGTGTCGACAAACTACAACCGTCGCGATCGCCTGCAGCAGTGCGTGGGCAAGTCTGCGCCGGGCAGTGCATGTCGGACGCCGAGTGGCAGCGTCGCGCAGGCCTCGCGGCGCGGCGCCGGGGACCGAGCTGCACAGCGCGCCGCGGGTGCCGGACAGCACCTACGCGCGCCGTCTGTCTACGCAAAGTTCAAACGTGCATTTGACAAAGTGCATCTCTGGGTACGGGTGGACAAAGACCGCCGGTCCAGCTGGAAGCTGGCCGCCGGAGGCCCGTCGGCGCGCCGTGCCTGCGCCCGACGCCCGCGGACCACAGCACGTGGCTGCACAGAGGCGCGAATTAGAAGAATGCGATTGCAGCGCGAGCACGAAGCATGGAGCGCGAAGCACGAAGCAGCATGGCAGCGTCATGGCGAGCAGCGATCGCGGCGCGGGCGGGCCGGCGGTGCGGCGGCGGCGATCGGCGCGGCCGCGGGATCGCTGCTGGCTTCCACGTGCGCTGCCTGCGATTACGTCTCGCGGGCGCGCTCAGTCGCAGTCGCCTGTGCGGTTTTCAGGAAGCCGGTGTGCTAGTGGCATCGTACAGCAGAGCCTTTGACGCTGGAGCTGCGAATGCTGGATGAAGCTGGACCTGGAGCTGGAATTGGACCTGGAGCTCGGCGGTAGAAGGCGGGCCTGGGCGCAGCCACGCGCCGCTGGCGCCACTCGAGCAGGCAATTCAAGACTCACGACGCACCGGCGCGCTGGCTGGGCGGCCCCGCGCGCGCGAGGGCCATTGTGCTGGCCGTTGTGCGCGCCGTTGAAAAGGGCGATGGAGAGCAGATGGCGGCCGCGGCGACGATGCGCGCAGACCGCACAACAGCGCAGGTGTCGTCATTGCCCTCCTCGCAGCGCACCCGCCCGCGCAACCGGGGCTATCCACTGCCCTGTTTGATTGCGCGCCCGTTTTTGAGCTCTGCCTTGTCGCGCCCGCTCTGCACTGCTCTATAGTTGATACACTCGAGGAAGGCAGAAGGACTGCGTCAGAGGGCGTGGCCGATTGCCGACTGCTTTCGGAAGCGTGGGAGCGGCCGGTGACGTTGGTGTCCCTGCTTCTTTCGCTTCCTCTCTTCCTCTCTTCGCCGCCCTCTTCCTCTTCCCCTCTTCCACCCTCTCTTCCTCTCACACCTCTGGCCCTGTCGACTTCTCTTTCGGACTATCTTCTGGGTCCGTCTCGCTTCGCCGCCACCACCCTCGTTTGGACGGCCTGTGAAAAAAGTAATCCGCGACAGCCGGGGAGAGACTAAGAAACAACCCGCGCGCAGCCGACGGCGGGGGGACGACGGAATCCGCGTCATCATCGCATCTCCGCCCTCTGACCACTCTCTCAAGCGCACACAGAGACGCCTGGACCTGGACCGACTCTGGCCTGGCTCTGGATAGACTCTGGACCACTGTCCCCGGGGCGCACTGCAAGACACTAGAGCAGGAAAGAGAGGGAGACGGCAAAGATGAGTACGATCCAGAACCTCAAGAACTTTATCCGCCACGGCAAGCAGGCGCGGCAGCAGCAGTCGCCCCGCACGCCGAGGCGACACGAGCGTCTCGCACGCGCAGGCCCAGCAGCAGCACTTCTCCGGCGCCGCCGTGCCGCGCCCAAGCATGCCGCCGTGACGGAGCCGAACCTGGGCGCGGACCTGGGCCACCACGGCCACCTGCCGCAGGGCGCCGCCGGAGGGTTTTTCCGTCGCCGCGGCGGGCACAATGCCAACCAGGCCGCGCGCGCCGGCGAGGTCGCCGCCCCCGCGCCGTCGACGACCGCAAGAAGAAGGAAGCTGCCGCCGCGGCCGCGAACAAGGACTACGACCCCGCCCGTGCTCGAGCGGATCGTGGCCGAGGAGCGCGAGAGCAAGGGCAAGATGCCCCGCTACCCGGGCCTGGAGCGCTGGCACCTGGTCGAGAAGATGGGCGACGGCGCCTTCAGCAACGTCTACGCGCCCGCGACACCCACGGCGTCTACGGCGAGGTCGCCATCAAGGTCGTCCGCAAGTTTGAGATGAACTCGTCCCAGGTTGGTCTTTTTCGTCGTTCCTCCCCCCTCAACCCCTCTCGCGTCTTCCCCTCCACTCTCAGCCCGTTCCCTTTGCCACTCTCCAAAAAGAACACGAAGCCAACCCGTTCTCCCTTGCTGCGTCCTAGGGCGACAAGATCCTGCACCCGACTTCAAGCCAAAGGAGACAAAGACCGTGGAGTGCGCCCCGTGGCTGCTGCTTTCGTTATCGTTCCTCCAAAGAGCCCCGACTGACGCGCTCCGCCTTGGCTGTTCCCTCGCATCCAGCGCGCAAATATCTTGAAGGAGGTCCAGATCATGCGCCAGCTCGACCACCCCAACATTGTCAAGCTCGTCGACTTTTCGAGGCCCGCCAGTACTACTACATTGTGCTAGAGCTGTGCCCTGGCGGCGAGCTTTTCCACCAGATTGTGCGTTTGACGTACTTTAGCGAGGACCTCTCGCGCCACGTCATCACCCAGGTCGCCAAGGCCCTCGAGTACCTCACGAAGAAGCCGGCGTCGTTCACCGGTGGGTCTCTTTGTTTATCAGACTCGACATGTACAGTAGATTGACAGACGCTCAGAGACATCAAGCCGGAGAATCTGCTGTTCTACCCGATCCCGTTTGTCCGTCGCGCACGCCAAAGCCGCGCAACCCGGACGACGAGGACAAGGCGGACGAGGGCGAGTTCGTCAAGAACGTCGGCGCCGGCGGCATCGGCCACATCAAGATCGCCGACTTTGGCCTGTCAAAGGTCATCTGGACAACCAGACCATGACCCCCTGCGGCACCGTCGGCTACACCGCGCCCGAGATCGTCAAGGACGAGCGCTACTCCAAGTCGGTCGACATGTGGGCCCTCGGCTGCGTGCTCTACACGCTGCTCTGCGGCTTCCCGCCCTTTTACGACGAGTCCATCCAGGTGCTGACCGAAAAGGTCGCCCCGCGGCCAGTACACCTTCCTGAGCCCTTGGTGGGACGACATCAGCAAGAGCGCCCAGGACTGGTCTCGCACCTGCTCACCGTGGATCCGGATAAGCGCTACGACATTAAGCAGTTCCTCGCGCACCCCTGGATCCCGCGAGGCCCTGCAGGAGGAGACCCAGCCGGCCGCGGACGCTCCCCCGACCGCCACTCCCGCCGCCCGCAAGGAAGGACTCGGCCGCCCTCGGTCATCGACCAGAACCCGCAGCTCTCGACCTCGACCCGAACGCAACCCCTGGCACGCGCGCCCGCATGATGGACTTCGCTCCCCCGGCGCCGTCAACCTGCGCGAGGTCTTTGACGTCGGTTACGCCGTGCACGTCAAGAAGAAGAGACGAAACGCCGCAAAAACTTTCCCCAGGGCTACCGCGGCGCCGCCAACGGCGTCAACGCGCTCAACGCCCTCGACGAGGACGCGGAAGACTTTGACGACGAGTTCAACAGCACCTCGGCCCCCTACAGCAGCGCGCAGAACCCGCCCGCGAAGCTGCCCAAGAGCCAGGGCCCCCGACGTCGGCGCCATGGAGGCCAAGATGCGCGCCGCCTCGCTGAGCCCCCCGCCCAGGCCCGCGGCTCCCAGTACGCGCCGGCACTGCTCCCGCACCCGCCGCCACCTCCGCGCCCAAGGCCGCCCCCAAGGAGCGCGGCTACGGCCAGCACTCGGCCGCCGTCGCCGCCGCCGCCCGCAAGCAGGTCAAGGCCCAGGGCCTGTTCGAGCTCTCCCTCGACAACGCCACCCTCATCGGCCGCCGCGGCAAGAAGCCCGTCGGCGAGTCCGCCCTGCGCAAACAGGTCGTCCAGTAATTCTTTCTTCCCTCCCGAGACCCTTCCCAGAAGCCACTTTAAATCAATGCATTCTGCTTTTCTTCTCTTGTCGTTCCGCGATTCTGTAAAAAGTATGTAGGAGTAGAGGGAGCTCGATCGGGACGGCCTCCGCTTTGTGCATCACCACTCGCGCATCCCATCACCCCTTCAACAGCGGCGCCATGTCCGCCGCAGGCGCATTCTACCGCGCCTTTCGCGCGCTGTCTCTCCCGCGCCATCCCGCCTGCTCTTCTTACCATCCACGCCCGTCCCCCGCGAATAAAGACAGGGCCACCCGGCCAACGGGCCTCCGGCGGCCAGCTTCCAGCTGGACCGGCTTTCTTGCGTCTCGCGCCGGGCCTGCGCACGGCGTACTCGACGACTCCAGCGACGGACCGCACACGCGCCCGATACAAACGACGAACGTCAACATCCAGGCCGACCTCGCCGCGCACGTGCGCCAGGTGAAAGCGCCTCGTCCCGCACCCGGTCACCGTCCTCACCGCGAGCGCGACAGACGGACTCGCAGAAGCTGCGTTTCAGAGGGATGACCGTATCCTCGTTCAACAGCGTCGCGCTCGCGCCCGCGCCCGTCGTCTCCTTCAACGTGCGCCGCCCGTTTCCGCCACGCTCGCCGCGCTCGAGTCGTCGCACACCTTCCTCGCGCACGTCCTGGCCGCGTCGCCCGCCGGCGCGCGCATCGCCGCCGCCTTTGCCTCCGCTCCCTCTTCGACGTCTCCTCCAGTACAAGACAACGCAGGGAAGCGACAGGGCACCCGCACACGCGTATCTTTGAAGCACTGGTGCAAGCGAGGAGGGGCGCGTGTACGCCGGCGCCGGGACGCAGGGCGCGCCGTGATCGCCGGCCCGGCGTCCTGCGCGGTCCTGCGCTGCCGTCTGCGTGAACACGAGCGGATCACTGTCGGCGACCATGTTGTCCTTGTCGCGGACGTGCTCGGCGTCCTGGCGCCGCCGGCACGAGCGCTGGAAGGGAGCGAGCGAGGGAGACCCGCTCGGCCTCGTCTACGTCGACCGCGCGTACCGCGCGCCCCGGGGCCGCACATCGAGCTGGTAGAGCACGCGCAGAGCCCGAAGGGGCAGGCCACGCGCGGGCTGAATCTCCGGCGGGCG
>JAMXBC010000151.1:0-40403 GCA_024138005.1 Lumnitzera racemosa | reverse complement strand
CGCTCGCACCTTGCCATTAATGCTTCATAGCCGGGAGATAAGTCCAGGAGTCCTGGCATGCGGCTCTCCTGTGAGATCGTGGGGGATGGAAGTCCTTCGGATGACCGAGACGAGCACAGCTGTGCTTAGTGGGAGCCATGAATGAATACAGAGCTCAGAAGAGCCTTCTGATCCTTTGATCTCAGTACATGAGGTGGAATGGTGAGGTTGAGACTCTTCGTAATCTTCTCCAGAAGCACTGGATCGCCTGTTTTGGACCACCCATAGTGGCTTCGTATACAGCCCAGATGTTCTCCAGTACCAGCTGTACAAACAACGGCTTCAGCTGTCTGCCTTACGATGCTTGGAAGATAAACACTCGCTTCGTCTTTGGGTCCAGATAGTAGCCTCCCATAGCACCTTCTCCAGTGTCTGTCGTTTGATGCCAAGCTTCTTCTCATACAGGCCAGCGAATTGCCTTGTGGTGAAGGCCCAGCCGTCGATGGCTGAGCGAAGATTACGTTGTTCTTCTCAGGCTAAAGTAGATGTTCCTCATCTTCCTTCTCTTCGTAGTCGATGTGGTGTCATCAACAAAACTGTCTCGTCACAAGTGACATCTGCGCCCTTCCCGACTGTCCCGTTCGATCGATTGGTTCGAGCATTTACCCTCTCCTCTATTCGTTCTCGCCAGCGAAGATCATCCTTCATACGCTCGCCAAGAGCAAAGCTGCCGATGACTGCATTGACCTGCTCCACAACCTTCGTGAGATGCGCATAGGCCTCCGCAGGGGACAGCTTGAGCTCGTGATCAGCGATCGATCTTGTTGATGACAAGGATAGGTTTGAGCTTCTCACGAAGACATGCCGTAGGACTGTGACAGTTTGTGAGCAACAGATTCTACCGCATCGACAAGAACGAGAGCGCCATCGCAGAGCCGTGAAGCTGTAGATACCTCTGAGGAAAAGTCATGTGGCCAGGTGATCGATCAGGTTGATAAGGTATTCGTGTGCAACAGCTCTGCTTGGGGCATTCTCCGAGAAGTGAAAAGAACAGCGATATGGCAGAGCTTTCCATGTGATGCCTCGTAGTTGTCATCAGGTCTTGAATCTAGATATCCTGATCTTGCAGCAAGTTTGCTCGATATGATGCCATTCGTGGCTATGAGGCGTCGGTGAGAGATGTCTTTCCATGGTCAACGTGTGCCAGCACACATATCTGCGTGCATTGTCAGTCGAATGCCAGGTGCTTGCCACCAACCAACATTTCTTATCGCCTCGCTCTTTTGCTGTAGCCGCACAAGCCTTTTCTGGCGGTACGCGGGCATCTAAGGATGCAAATGTGAATGCTTTGACCAACAAGGCGCATCAATATGCCTAATGCAACACTAGAACAATTTGATAGAGAATGACGCACCTTGACTGCAGTGTGAGCCACGCCTGCCTAAATTTGATAGTCTCGCCTACAGCTGCCCAGTCGTGCCTTCCTTCTTTACCCCACGATCGACAGAGCCAGGGATCAACTGGCGTCATTTTCAATACTTTTCAGCATGAAACCTTCGAGGGTTTTCTGATCTCACTCAGGAACTGCTGTGTGCAGCTTCTGCCATCGCCAGTCATCGAGACCAGCACTGAGCGCATTGCTCAGACGGAGACAGCAAGAGCGGACCTGTCGCCAAAATGTGTTTTGACTTCACCTTGCAGCAGCGCAGTGACATCGACAGCTACCGACGGCCAAGTCGAAGACAATGGCGCAAGTCATCACCCTCCCATCGCCTACTTTACCTCCGATTTCCCGAAAGCACAGCAGTCAGACCTGAAAGGATACGCCTCAATACACTCCGTCAGGCATCAACATCAGGGCAGCTTTGATGTTGACAAGGTATGAGAGTGGCAGAGTGCTGAAGCGAACAAGAAAGACGAAGGTAAGGAATATGGAGCACGCGAGGAGCTACAGAACTGACAGACACAGTCATGGAGAGCCTACATTCATCGTCCTTCGCGCTCGCTACCAACTGTACCGCGATGAGAGCGAATCCAAACTTGCAATCAAATACGCTTGAGCGAGGTCACAGCAGTAGCGCGACAGCGCGATTCAAAGCGCAAGGACAAGTACATCTTCGGCGCTTCACTCCATTAGGAAACTATCACTTCGATGCAGAGACTGAGAAAGAGGCGCAGGATGGTGGAGCATATCCGTCAAGAGGCGCGCATATACGAGGACGAGGAGGTCATGATGCTAGCCAGCCCAGGTGGCACTGGCAGTGCATACCAGGGCTTTGAGAGAGCAATGGAGTCTCGCTTGCCTCCAACGGCGAGCATGGCGCTGCTATAGCAGCTCAGAGATCGACAGTCTACATCCAGTGCACACCAACTCTTTCCAAAGTCACGGTCACGAGGACCAATCCAATCTCAGCGCACGACACCCTCTATCATTGAGTACTCTGGAGAAGCGGCAGAGGCTCATATAGTGATCTTCACGAAGCTGCAGGTCCAGCAGCGAGGATGAGTGCTCTGTCCTGTCACTGTTGAAGGACGACTCTCCACAAGCTCTGCATATCAAGGTAGAGGCAATTCAAATATAGGTCCTCCTCCCAGCCGACCTTCCATGGGTGCTAGGAATCCCAGTCAGATGTCGACGCCAGGCTATGCGACCATTGGACGGACGTCAACGCAGTGGAGCAGGATGCTGAGAAGATCGTCTTTCAAGGCTGGATTTCTCCTGCTCAAATCCAGGCGTGGCGTTCGAGCATGGAAGAAGATCTGGATGGTACTTCGAGCCAAAGGTCTGGCCATGTACAAAATCAGGATGAATACCGAGCGAATACTGATCATTCTTCGAGGAGATCCAGGAGGTGTTGAGATTGACGCCATCAGCAAGAGCAAGCAACATTGCATGCAGCTCATCTGCGAAGAGCGCACCTATCGCTTCTGCGCTCAAGACGAAGAGACACTGACCAAATGGCTTGGCTCTTTCAAGAGCTGACCACCTTCAGAAGAGCTGTGGAAAAGGAAACTCAGCAGCTGCATGAAGGCTTTACGGACACCCTCCCGCACCAGCCCACTGCAATTTGATACATTGCAATAATGGCCATCTTTCTTCGTATCACATGCAATCGATCACACCGTCAATCTTCAATAGCGGCATCAAGCTTTTGTAGAGTCTGTACATACATTCGCTATGCCATGCACCTGATGACTCTCCAACCCTGCACCACCAACACCGTGCTCTTCCAAACTCTTTCATTTCGTCATTCCACTCATTGTCCAAAAGACACCCAGTTTCGTCCAAGACCATAGATCTATTGATTCGTGCTCCAGGTGTGAGGGGGATGTTGACTCTACCATCACGATGGGCAGAGCGTGGTCATCATCGTCGTCGTAGGCATCGCCAAGGCGTGCAAAGTAGTCTGCCAAGCCACTCGTTGGACTTGCAATGGTATCGTACTGTGGTGGAGGAGTGATCAGCGGTGGTGGTTGCTCATCTTCGAACGCTGGAGGATTGTATGATGGTGCTCGTAGCAGATGGATAGGTCGCTCCAGGTGGGCATGGCTATTTGGTCCGTTCACATGTGCCAGTGGAGGTCTCGTCAAGCCTGATGCTGAAGCTGTTGGTGTCGTCGGTCTCTCATTCTGCTCTGCTGTGCTGCTGAGACCGCTCATGTGTGAGAGGAGCGAGACTGGTGAGTTCCTTCTCTTTGCTGCACCAGGACAGCCACAATTCGTAGAGGTGTGAGCCAGGGGCCTGTGATCGGCCTGAATAGGCAGTGAAGGGAGATATTGTTCTGTGTTGCACGGCAGGAAAGGATGTGGAAGGGTGAGTCGATGGAGATCTCAAAGTGTCGTCGTTTGGTTGGGATCGACTGCGTCAGGCTTGGACAGCCTCATCACGATCTGTTCTCGTCAGTGCATGTCAGAAATAGCTCGTCTGATGCCTTACCTTGATCCAGTGGTGCACTTGTATGTTGGTGTATGTTGTGTCGAAGTGCAACCTCTGGAATCGATCTCTGTCCTTCATTGTGTGACAGCTTGGCAATTGTACATTGAATTCCATCTCAGTAGGCCCGATGTTGGTGTCTGCCTCTAATGCTCCCAGCAGGTTGGTGCTGTCAGCTGGAATGACAGCCTCTCCACGAGCAGCTCTGGCACGAGCATCATATGGGATGCCACCTCCAGCAGTGATACGCATGTGCTTCCAGGAAAGGTGCTGGTAGGGTCGCTGTCGGATCTCTTCTCAAAGAGCTGCACCTTGCGAGGTGGCTCCATGCGGTGTACATGCTTGTTGCTGCAGAAGTACTCAATGTTTTCAGTCACGAGGACCTTGATTCTGTGACAATGGACCTTTGCCAGCGGTGTGAGCTTGAATGCTATCGGCACTTGAGAGCCTAGGGGGAAGCTCTTGCCAGAGATGACAATGTCGTAATGTAGCTGACCCTCCCAGTTCCTGCTGATGGCGATCGGCTCACTCTGGCTCAAGCGAGCCTTCTGCAGGAGCTCTGATCAGCACCACCTCTTTACTGCCAGAGAGATTGGCTCTGAATGCTCCAGATCTCTCAACTGTAGCCTCAAGCTCATACTTGACATTGCCAAGCTCAACATCGATGTCTCAGGAAGGCGGCTGTCCAATGGTAATTCGAAATTGTAGACGTAGTCGCCAGGATGGAAAGTGCGGTAGCCTTTTGCAGCAACAGAGGGACCGTTCTTGACATCGTTTTTGTCAAAGCTGCGAGATTTGTTGGCCTGCAGAGAGAGCCGCCTTGCGTCCTTTGTACTCAGATTGATTGAAGATGAGTTCGGTGATGATTGTCCAATACTGTTCACGCGACTTGCAGATCCGCTTTCAGATGGCTTGAACAGAGAGACATGATCTGCACCAGTGCTGGATTCTGCGCTGTCAAATTGAGCATTGAAGAAGGGCCAGGTGTGGTTCATGATTGTGTTGGTCTCTTCGAACTCAGTCTTGCGTGGCGGTATGCCCTCAGGCCACTTTGTGATCGCTCTGCCTTTGAACTTGAGTGAGATCGCCTTGATCTTTGCACTCTTTTGTACTCGCACATGCAGACTGCCTCTCAACATAGCTGTGTTCCCTGGTGAAGTGTCTGAGTTATCAAATCCTTGCAGGAAGAGGCAAGGCTCTGTGGTATGTATGGTGACGCTGACGCCATTGCCAGATACGAGCGGTTTCTCATCATCTGAGCCCAACGCTGAGTCAAAGGACCTTGTGTTCTGTGGAGGAGGTACAGCAGAGTAGGGCGCACCCTGCACTGGCGTGCTGCTGCGAGCATCTGAGTTGAGCCTCTGCCGTTGCGCCGCTGCTGGGCCGTTCAGCTGTGGTCTTGTTATGCCCCTCATCGTGTTTTCTCTCCTCAACCACCGAATTGGACCTTCCTCCTTGTACACTTCGCCTCCTCTTGTCGTTGCCTTGTGGTTGTGAGGTTTCGTTAGAGTTCTGAGCAATAAGAGACCTCACAAACCGCTTGGCTGTCTCTCGTGACCCTGCCAGCTTGCCTGTGAATGACGGTGATCGTGAAGGTATAGGATAGGTGTGGTCCTCTCCAAGCTGTACTCTGGATGGTGAGGACCCAGCGGCTTTATACGAATGCGGCCAGTTGTGGTGCGTCGTGGCCGATATGGACGTGCGAGAGTAGTGTTCTGAGTGGTAGGCTCGGTGTACTGTGGTATGCCTCGTGATGTGTATTCGCCCAAGCTGCCATTTCACTTTCGTTAGCAGACTATCTTGCAGAGGTGTGAGGAGTGAAGGCCATCGAATGCCTCAAGAACATATCCTAGAGGCTGCCCAAGGCACTGGTAGCAGGGACGTATGTTGTACAACAAAGCGTCACTTGCTGGGAATGCGTGAGTGGGAAACTTGGCATAGACTCACATGTAAAGCTAGAAATGCCAGGAGCCGACGGTGGTGAGATAATCTTGATGTTTCTTGGGAGTGTGAGACGTTATCTCGTAGAGGAATAATGTGATCAGCGATGGTGATGCAGTGCTAGTTCTCTGGAGCAGCCTCAGCAAGCACTTGCTGATGTGACGATCGCGGTAGCGCCGGATCAACCAAATTGTATGCAAGCCTCCAGAAACAGCGTCGGTCAGCGTTTGGAGCGAAGGGATGCTGTCGTATAGCGAATGCGCGCCAGGGTATAGTCAAGAAGTGATGTGTATGTGTCGCTGGCATCCGAGGACATGCACACAAATCGAGCCTCTTGTGTTTTGCAGGATCAGCAGCTGGCGCGGCTTCCTACTCCAAAACAGGATCTGTGAATCTCGATCATGCCTAGCTGGATTATCTGGGGTTCTTGTAGTGGTTGGCAGAAGATCGTGTGCTCGCACCTATGTCGCACGTCGAGCGAGTGCAGCGCTCAGGCGGAAGAAGCTTGCGCCGGCTATGAGCTCTTCCAGGTCACTCTGCATTGCCCACTGCATTTGAGGCTTGAATTAGTCAAAGTGAAGAGCGCTGTAGCCCATGACGTTTCGTCATCCATCTTCGTGCCAGAGCAAGTACTAAGCTAGAGCTTATTCATTCGCTAGGATCATCAATGCCGCCATTGCCGTCAGTGATGCCCTGCAATGGAGCCCAGTACCCTCACTGAAACGACAAATCTTTGAGAGAAGTACTTGCCGTAGAATCCGTTCAACGCTCTGGATCGTGGAGCGGTATCCCATTGAACCACGGCATAGGGCGGCAGGACATGTAGCAAGACGTCAGATTCAACGACAAGGGTCCTTCGTGGGTGCCATGTGCTAGGATCTGCGTTGCCCAGAAATGCCGTGACAGTCCAGCAGCAACATCTTCGATCAGTGAGTGACAATGGTGTCGTCTGCCAAATGCTGCGCCAGTGCCAAGTAAGCACTCGTCGTATGCAATTGCTTGGTAAAGCAACCATTCTGCTCAGCCTTCCGCGGAGACAGCAAAGGCCTGCATCGGTGCCCTATGGCATCTATGCTGTGACAACACTTGGACAGCCAATGGCCAGGACCGGATTGCTTGCGGGAGATCAGGTTCTGCTCCTGCTAAGCCTTACAGCGAGGGACCAGACTGGCCAGGATCAAGCTGACAGATAGGTTCGACCGGATCTGTCGATCGTGCAGTAGTGTGATGAGGGAGAATGCTTGTGAATTGGCTCGACCGTGGTTTGGCACATGAAAGCTTTGGAAACAAAGTGGATGAATTTGTGACGTAGTGCAGGAAGCAAGCGCGACTGTCAGACAACGCAAAATTGGGAGCACGTGAGAACGCGGAAGGAGTTTTCGCGTCTGGGCGCGTCAACCTCACTCCATCAAACAGACAGACGTGATGTCTGGATCGACATAGAATGGGCTGAGGGTCAGTGACACTGGTGAGTGTATGCAACCTTTAGATCTGTTCGACTTTCACTGACACCCACAGCACATGGACTGCCGTTGCAGGGCGTCGTGCTCTGCAGCACATCAGTCACACCAGAGCTTCGCGTGAGTATGCAGCGACGAGCTGACTTTTCAACAACCACAGAACAAGCTCGCAGACCATGCAGTCGAGATGGGTGCAGTCCATAAGCTGGACTTGATAGGCGATGTGACCCATCTGCTGGTTGGTGATGTCAGGACACCAAAGTACCGCTACGTTGCCAAATCAAGGCCCGACATCAAAGTCTTGAAGCCAGAATGGATCGAAGAGGTTCGCAGTCAGTGGTTGGAGGGTGGAGAGGTCGCTCTCGCAGATCTTGAGAGCAGAATCGCCTCCAGCACTGTTCGGCTTGCATCTCTGTCTAACCGGCTTCACCAGCATCGATACAAGGAACGAGCTGGAGGAGTCCATTCGGCAGAATGGCGCAGACTACTCAGGCGACCTCTCCAAGCAGATCACCCCACCTCATCGTGGCTACACCACAGGGTGCAAAGTACACATTTGCCAAGCAATGGGGCGTACCTTGTGTCAGCCTCAAATGGCTCACTGACAGCCTGGCTCGTGGTATGGCTCTGGATGAGGCTCTATATGATCCACTGATGCCAGAGGAAGAGCAAGGAAAGGGTGCATTTAAGCAGGAGGTCAAACCCATCACTGGCAAGCGCGACCGTGGTAGCTCACAGGCTGCTGAATGAAGGACGCAAGCGCAAGTTCAGGCGCACTGCCAGCACGAGGCTTGAGGAACACAGTCAAGATCTGTGGCAAGACATCTCTGCGATGGGTGGTGCTAAGAATGCGGCTGCTCGGGACCAATGGAAGGAGGATCTAGCACAGCCAACGAAGCCGACATCTCCAACACTGTGACAGCTGCAGTCATCGCTCACAGCAAACTGTTTACTAACTGGCGCATGTGCTTACAAGGCTTTGACAGGAAGCGAGCGACGAAGCTGAAGGACATCCTGACCGAGCAATGTGGCGCTGAAGTTGTTGAGAGTGCATCACAGCTGCGACTGGGCACCGCCGAAGCACACTGCATCATCATACCTCATCTCCCACCTCAATCGCTATACTACCTCTCGAAGCCCATCAATCAGACCATCGTCGCAACTGAGTGGTGGGTCGAGCGCTGCATACATGCCAAGCGTGCCATCGATGTCAACACCGACGCTCCTCAGCAAGCCCTTCTGGACGGCCGATCTTCCAGATCTCTCAGGCACGAACTCTCATCACAGGTCTGAACAGTCTAGACCTCAGGCAGATGGCTCTCATCGTAAAGACTGCTGGCGCAGTGTATCAAGAGACGTTCACAGCGGATACAAGCGTTCTGATTAGTGGGAGTACGGTGGTCAAGAAAGAGAAGGCATTCTATGCAAAGAAGCACAAGATACCGATTGTGTCACCAGAGTGGCTTTGGTCATTCAATCAGGCTTGGGTGCCGGCAATCGTACAGGTCGTACATCATCAAGACTAACGTGACAGAGTCATCGCCAGCCATCGACAGACCGCCTCAAAGACAACTACAAAGTCGCCTTCGCGACCACGAGCACGAGCTGCAGGGCCGTTCATTCATGAGGACGATGATGCAGACAACGCTGCATCAGTGCAACGACCATCGATGCCACTACAGGAGGTGTCGCCCAACCTGCCTTCACCTCAGAAGGCAAGTGGAGATCAAGCGTCTGGCGAGGTCAAGCTCAAGAGCGTCCACCACCAGACCGAGAAGTTCAGGACGCCTGAGGAGCTCAATGCCGACATCGCCTCACTGTCGAGACAGTTGCAAGAGTCACGATCAGGCAAAGCAAACGATATTAGTACCACGAAGAGGAAGAAGCGAACGCTGGGGCAGAGCTGCAGTGCTTATCTCGAACAGGTCGTACTCTGCAGATCAAGCTGTCGATGACCGGCATGATTTCTTCGATGAGCCTAGGCAATGGAGCAAACAGCTGCAGAGCCAAGCACTCAGTTGGGCTATGAGGTACCGAAGCTGAGGCACACAGAGAGCAAATGGCAAAACGAATGGGTACAACCTTCACTGACGAGCGGCTGGCAAGAAGCTGGCAAGCATTGGCACTGTACGAGACACTGAAGTGCAAACGAGATCAAGACGACAGAAGGCAGGTCGATAGACTACCAACTATCAAAGTTACCAAATCCACCACCTTTCTTGACTTTCTTCGATGGCGGTTCTGGCTCCTCCCAATCGCGACGATCTCATCTTCCTGTATTGAAGCTGCTGGCTTCATGTATCTGCCAATGCCTGCCCCAGCTCCTGAGTTGTCCACCTTGCCATGTCAAGGATTCGCTTGCCAGTCCATGTGGTTTTGTCGTCCAGTGAGCCACCATCTCGCCGTATCTGATCTTCCTCGCCCCTGTGGGGTCACTGTGTTCCCGCTCTTTCAAGAATTCTTCAAATGGGTCGACGTAGACTGTGAGATCCTCAATCTGACAGCTCTCAATAGGTCGATCCTTCTCATCTGTCTCAACTTGCTCAAGCCTTGTGAGAGCGTCAAGACCTCGACGACCTTGCCAAAGATGGTATGCTTGCGGTCGAGATGAGGGGCTGCTCGGTAGGTGATAAAGAACTGTGAGGTGTTCGTGTCCTTACCCTTGTTAGCCATGCTGACGACACCGCGATTGTATGCTGTAGATGTGAAGCAAACTCATCGTGAAAGCTTTGCCCAGCAACTTTGTCCGCCTCGTCCTGTGCCTGTTGGGTCTCCCATCTGCGCCATGAAGTTCTTGATGTTGCGATGTATGCCAACGCCTTTGTAGTAGCCACGCTTGGCCAAGTTGTACAAAGTTCCAGACAGCCTTTGGAGCATACTCAGGATATAGCTCGATGGTGACATCACCCTGTGTTGTGCTCAGTCCCTGCATATCCTTCTGCTTGACTCGTTTTGGATGTAGCATGTACTCTTCGTCGGACAGTATCGCTCGCTCAGTAGATGTCGTGGGTGTCAGGCAGTCGATGTGAAGGACGCAGCTGCAGCGCCGTTTGTATGCCGAAACTGCATTGTATGGCAGCGGCTTCGCAGATCGCTGCGCTGATTGTGTGATCTCGCTCTGAGCCTTGCGTGCATTGTCAATGCTTGCTGCTCTTCGATGACCATTTGTAGCCTTGCTACGCTCTTCGCGCTTACGTGCTACAGCCTCCTTGGCCTTCAAGATCTTCGCTGCTGAGCCTAGGCTTGACTCATTGATCGAAGAGCTCCTGGCAGCCTCCTGCTCCGGGTCAGTGTGTTAACACCATCCTGCAGATACTTGAATGCGCTCAAATCTCGCGAAGCAACATTCTGTGGATCCTGTATCGTTATGATGTCCTTCCTTGTGAACTCTTGATCTGACACCAGATCCTTCCAAGTTTTGGCCTTGATGTTCAGCCTCTCAACAGTATCCCATGCAAACACATTGCCTGTATTCCTCAAAGCCACGAGATGTGTGTTGTTGTCAAGCTCTTGTATGTCACAGGATCAACATACTCTCCTTCATCGTTCTGACAAAGTTGAGCTTGATAAGTTCTTTGCTGCTGAGTGGCGTGCCGTTCGACAGGGTTGGTACCATGCTTCTTCAGCCAAGCAGGATGTTGGTGAGATCGAAGATGATGCCATCGGTCGTGCAGACAGGGTGTTCGAAGGGTTGCAGGGAGGAAATGCGCAGTTTGTTGAAAGGAAGACGCCTGAAGTCAGCGCTTCTGTGAACCTTCGCTTTGCGCCAGAGGCTGCGCCGTGAGAGTCTTCGCTTGCCCACTCGCTGTGAGTGATCTGAAAGATGTCAGTATATCGCAGCTAAGCTTGAGGTAATGAGACATACGTACAGCTTGTCTGTGTTCCTCCCCATCGCGGTGACAGCACTGTGTCGCAATGTGACAGCAGGCATCGCAACTGGGTTGATGTCAAACGCTGACTAAGCACAGGCAACTTCACCTTTCCAGTTTACCTTATATGCCTTTCCACCTCCCTCAATAAGGCACTCTGCATCAGAATGCAGCAGACACAGATCCACGTCACAGTTAGCCACTCGAAGTCACACACTGCTGATATTGTCGTCTGAGGCGATGTCAGTGGCGTTGAGCAATTCGGTCTTCCAGGCTACATTAGCAGACCACAAAGCCGTTCCCCACGCCTCAAATGAGTTGTTGGACGGAGAATGAACTTCCCCTGGCCTCAGAAAGGCCGCCATCTGCTCTGTAATGCCCTGCTAGCACGTGGAAAGACAACACGACGGCTACCAGCTTTCCGTAGATACAGCTTTGTCACATGGGAACAATACTAAGCAATATCACAAAGCTACCTCACTTTGCATTCGCCAAGAACAATAGCATGACGAGGTGAACTTGTACGCATATCAAAATCTCAGGTACAGTATTGTGATCCAGGCTGTCTTTGCTCTTCTACAGAGATTACACTCAGCTCAATCCGTCGAAACAAACACATCAGTACAAGCATATAATACTGCTCAGCAGCTCACAGATCCTTCTCTCTTCACCATCTCAAACTACAACACACTCGTTAGGTACGTAAGGCACCAGTCATCGTAGTACATCTTACTGACAGACTTCTAGGTCGTTTAGATTCTACCAAATCAAACCAACAAGATGTCTCCAATCATGAGCAACACCGAGGGCCTTGAGTACAACCCACTCATCCTCACCGGCTGCACCCTGCAGTACAACCACTCATCTTGACAGGTTGCACACTTCAGTACAACCCACTCATCCTGACTGGCTGCACTCTCCAGTGGACATTGTCTAACCCAGGTCTGCACCCAGGCTGCTCTCTCCAGTAGACGTCTGCGTCTTATGGAGCCAGGCCGATCTTGTACTGACGCAAGGCTGGTCACAAAGTAGTCTTCCGGCGAGGAGATTCGAGGCATAGTCAATCGACATGCTTAGTTTGAAAGGAAATGTGCAGATATCATACTCTTGAATGAAATCCTCACGCACACCATTCTTGTCATGCTCGTATCTATGTTCCTGTCTTCATCATGGCTCTGTAGCGTTCAATGACCTCTTTTCTAGCCTCTGACAGCTCTTCACGCTTCTTGAGACTGCCAGCAGACGCCGGTACGTTGGCTACACTGAGCTTTGCTCCATTCTTGACCTTGAACTTTTCCCTTGGGGCCTTGAGCTCAGGTGGTGCTTGTGCCACATCATGAAACCTTTGGGGCCCTGCCGCTTCTTCCGTAGCACTGCCCAAGGGTCGTCGTCCATCTTGCCTACCTCTCCTATCGCTCGTGATCTCTTCGATCGCTTGCTGAGAGGCAGCCTAACGTCCTGCCCACCATACTCTGCTAAGTGGTCCTCTTCTGCTTCCTCTGCCTGCTCAGCTGCCTCTTCCTGCTTTGCTTGATCCTCGCATCTTGTTCCCTCCATTCTGCGTACATCTTGTGCATCTTCTTCTCCTTCAATGTCTGACGTTCTTTCACACCTTCCCTTTGCTTTGCCCCTCTTCTGTAGACCTGTGATTGGTATCGCTTGATTGACCCTTGCTGAGAAGTCTGCATTCGTTCTCCTGGCAGGATCTTGGGCGCTGCACTTGCCGTTGGTGTCTCCACTGGCTCGCTCAGTCTCGCCTTCTTCTTAACTCTGGGCCTATCGCCGTCATCTGGTCAGAATGTGCTCTCTTGCCGCTCTCCTGCATTTGCATCATGCGCACAAAGGCGCGAGGTGTGTCGTCAACACCATACCCTGCAACCTTTTTTTACTCTGGTCTTGCCAGAGCCCTTCTTTTTGCGCACCCTTGATCCAGGACTGCGCTTTCGTGTACGCTGGCAAAGGTTTGGCGACAGCATCTGGCGCAAGGTTGAAGCTGCGCATTAGTCAGTAAGGACTGAGGTACCTTTCCTGATGTATCATACCTTGAGCCATCATCCTGCCTCTGCGAGTGTGTTTGTGAGGCATGATGTTGCGTGAGAATGTGGTCACTGCTCTCGCATGTGAAAGTCTGAAGTCTGGACAAATTTCAAGCCATTTCGCGCAGCTACATCACTTGCGATCGACACCTACATCGCTCTTCCAGCGAGCGTTCACGTATGACGAGAACTGTGTTGCGACAGATGAGTCGCAGAGCAGCCGCTCTTCCACAGCAAACATGCCACCACCGTCGAGCCGCATGACGAAGAATCAAGATCGGACACATCGATACAGACCAGGCAAAGCTGTCGAAGGCTACGATACGAAGATGATTCTGACGACGACGAGGCAGCTCCACTCATCCCTCACCACTGCAGTCAACCGCGCCCAACACCAGCAGCGACCACGTTCCCTTTGCACAAGAAGCTGCCGCCAGCACCAATAGCCAAGAAGCCAGACAATCGATCTTGAAGGTTTTGTCACGGCTTCAGAGTGTCGAGCGCTGAGGAGAGTGAGGAGGAGAGTGACAGCGAAGAGGATGACGAGAGCTCTGAGGAGGAGGATAGTGATTCTGAGCCAGAGGTCAAGCCAAAGCTCATAGCACCAAAGTTCTTGTCAAAAGCTCAGCGAGCAAAGCTGCAGGAGGTGCCTACGAAGAGCGAGGAGGACATTGCTGCGGAAGAGGAGATCAAGCGTCAAGAGAAGGCTACGGAGCTGCTGCAAATCCAGATTGATCGTGATCAGGCAGCACGAGCGGAGGCAAGAAGGCTTGGGACGACGAGGACATTGTCGATGACATTGATGATAGAGGACGACATTGACCCAGAAGCAGAGCAGGCAGCATGGAAGCTACGGGAGCTGAAGCGCGTCAAACGAGATCGACTTGCCCTTGTTGAGAAAGAGAAGGAGAGAGAGAAGAGATCGAACGGCGCAAGAACCTCACAGCTGAAGAGCGAGAGGCTGAAGATCGTGACTTACTGGAGCAGCAGAAGGCTGATCAGGAAGGGCGTGGCAAGATGGCATACATGCAACGTTACTTCCACAAGGGTGCCTTCTTCCACGGCGATGAGCAAGATGAAGAAGTTCAAGCTGCACTGTCTCGTGACATTGCTGGCGCTCGCTTCGTGGACGACTTTGACAAGGACGTCTTGCCAGAGTACATGAAGATCAGAGACATGTCGAAGCTGGGTCGAGCCTCTCGCACGAAGTACAAGGATCTGAAGTCTGAAGACACTGGACGCTGGGGTGACTTCAACGACAAGCGGACTCAATATGGAGGCGTCGACGACGCTTCAGACTGATGGAGGTCCATCGCAGACGGGCGCGAACTCTGCGCCTCTTGGTGTGAGACGGCCCAGAGACAATGATGAAGCGCAGCGAGACGAGAAGCGTCCAAGGCTCGGTTGAGATAATGTTTTGAGTAAGCGTTCTAGCATGGCGTTGGCGGTAGTCATCTGTGTAGCATTTCAGATCAATGACGGTTCATCATCGACCAAGTTAGCAGCAGGATTGTTGTGAGAGGTCTCACTGATGCGGTGATTGCCGCGGTCAGTGGAAGTGAGGTTAGGCATGCTTCGCACCTTCCAACTTCATCTACCACAACTTCATACTTGTGCCTGGCGATACCAGCAAAATCTTTGCCAACATGCACCTCTTGCGCAATCGTTCCTTACAGATGCGGTGTAACGGCTCATCGACCTTCTCTTGGAACCGCACGCCTCTTGAAGCATGTACTATTGATGAGCTGCGACTTTCCACAACAGTCAAGGCCTCAACAACAAACCATCCACAACCACTTCGACGTTGCTGAGAGCAAGGTAATGTCTTTGACGAGGTCTGTACGACCTATTGAGCCGTCTCCCTCTCTGTTCAGTCTGCATGAGTATGCTGGCACATGCTGGCACTCTGGAAAGGCAGGAGCATCACATTCATGACAGAGCAAACAAAGACGGTCAGCACGTTGCCGTGCACTGAGTCTAGCCACGGGTATCGTTGTCGCCGCAAGGACAGTCAATAGGCCACGCGGGAAGAAGCAGAGAATGCATGCTCACAAAAGTTGACAGGTCATATGCAGCTCAGCTCGCAACGCACACCACATTCTTAGCACTTCTGACCCTCACCACGACGAAGCACTATATCTGATCAAGTGGTGCAATCTGCCTTTTCAGTCTAGCGTATCGACATCGCCGCATTCTAATCAATCATAGGGTGGCACGACAAGGGACGACAGATTCTGGAAAAAGGTCAGCCAGCATGGCGTACAAGGCACTGAAAGATCTGAAGCAGGTGAGACAGGGCACAGTCGGAGGTTCTACCACAACGTGTTGGATCTGCGAGTAACGAAAGACAGCACCAAGCCAGCGGTTTCCCTTTCTCTAAGGCGGCAGCACAGCGCAAGCACATGGCCTTGCGTGTGATGCCGCCCTCTGCTGACGATTTGTCCAGCTTGACATCATGAAGAATGTCGTGCTATGGCTTCGTCTGTGTTGGACCTACGGACATCATCGGTCTTCAGCTTGATTGTGCTGGACATCACTACGCTTTCAATATCGATCTTTACCGCAACGAAGCTGTTCATCTGCGACATCGACTGGACTGGCCTGCTGAAACCTTGGCTGAAAGGACAAAGGTCTTTTTAAGGTAACGCCATAGTCTGTCTTCAGACAGGTGCGAGACAAGCATTCCGTGGCGGAGGAGTTCGCTAGGCTGCTTGCTCCAACATCTAATCATGCATACGAACAAAGATCTACGCCGGCCCGAACTTGCGGTGGAAAGTCTCCCAGGCTCTGGACGATGACATTGGTGCTTTGTTCACACCCTGGGAGATCAGGAAGTAGCAATACGATGAGTGCCTTTCGATCACTGTGGACCATTCGGCACCTGCACAGCTCCTAGCCTGCATCATGGCATGTATGCAAGCGAGAGGACAAGCAGCTCGGAGCCAGTAGGAAGAGCGGCGCCTTGCGACACAGTGCCACGGCCAGACATGTGCGTCGCGCTGGCAAGACGAGCAGCATGTGTCCCGCTTTGGTGAGCTTTCATCTTTCCTGTACTCTCCTCTTGTCGACTGTCTCGGCCTTCGACTGCAGCCTTTGCTTTCCATTTTGGTCACTACCTTCACAGTCTGCTCCATGCTCGTGCACATGGCGACTTCTGCTTCCCGGCCCTACCTCCCGAAGCGATGCAGGACAGGATTGGGTGCGTACTGCCCGGACGAGGTCGTGCAGGACATCTCATCTCTGCTTGACGCACTCCCCATGGAGTGTTGCTCGACAGATGCTTCAAGCATATAAGACTGCACCATTCGATCTCCTTGGGATGCAACACCGTCAGCACCAGTCACTTTCACATTGTCATCGACGCAGGTACGCTGACCTTCTTGCAGCACACTGGTTACCAGGCCTCGCACCGCTCAAGCACGGCACCTACATCACTCGATACACTCAGCGAAGGCGCTCATCAACTCACGCGGTGCCCAGACCATCATACGTTACCAAAGCGAGCAGGTGGTAAGATCGTACAGTCACCATGGCTGAATACAGCCCTCGCACATATCTGCGCGACGCCAACGGTCCACGTGCAGTCAACACATCACACGACCAGTTACTATACGTCACGGTATGGACGAGAGCTTGAAGACAGAGGTCATAGCTCCAAGAGCAAGAGGTCTAGTGACAAGAAGACGAAAACAAGCAGACACAAGCCATTGCGCACATCTGACAGGCCGTCCTTTCGCATGGACATCATCAATCAACCTGCGAAGTCAATCGCACTTGGCGTTGACGTTGCTACGTCAGTTCTGGTCAGCTTGGCATTCCCAAGCCCGAACAGTGACCAAGAACATCAATCTTGATCCCAGCAGGATCCTAGGAAATTTGTATCAGTGGTCGCAGAAACCCGTAGTGGTGAGCGCGTGCCCATGGAGGCAGACACAATGGTATCAGAGCAGTCGTTGATACACTGCGACCACTTCCTCAAGAATATGCCGATCGGATCGTTCGAGCCACAGCCATGTCGCCTACCTCTTGGCTTCCTATCATTCTCTGACCTACTCATACGTCAAGCAGGATCGTATCGCATCAGAGTGTCACTCATGCATGTGCCTGGTGCAGGTCACAGTCCTTCAACGCTCGCAACACTAGATACCGAGCTGATTAAGGTGGTTCAGAGAGCAACCATCAAACGGCGACACCGCCCCGTAGAGAGCCGTTCGGAACATAGTGAGCACGAAGACGGCATTGGCGTGCGAGCGATTCAGGATAGACGCAGAGCTGCGTACACTTCTCCAATGGAAACAAGTCTTTCAATCTGACAGTCCATCAGTGATACTGCCGCCTTTGCGGCTGTTGCTGAGCGATTTCTTTGATCGTAGTGCTGACATGCGTCTAGAAGGACCCTTACAGAGACAGTAGCAGACTTGATCTGCAATCGAGATCTATCTGATTGCTAGTGCTCTGCTTGAGACCCTGAGCACCGCGCTGACCAAGATCAAGCATTGGCGCCGTGAGACACAGGAATGCCAATGCCTCAGTACGACAGCATTGAGGATCTGCAAAGTGGAGGTCTTGGTAAGCGTGTCCTATCGCTCGATGATACTGGGATGTTGGAGCGCACTGGCATGTATCAGCCTGATCTTATCACCGCTTCGCATTCAAAGCGGGCGCAGCAAAAGGGTTTGCGTGGCCGTCTCACCCGTCCGTGCCTGCGTAACGGAGACTTCGGATATACGTAAGCTGCGACGCACAGAGAATGCTGAGGCCTTGGGGGGTGACTCAGGAGCGCTCTTGTATAACAGGAGCTTCGTGTCCAGGGTCGTCATAGTTCGTGTCTCTAGTCTCATCCAAGATAAAATACAATAAAGACCTTGTCTGCACCAACGAAACAGCATTTCTGATGTCTTCCACGCAAGAGATGTCCCATGGGGCCAGCACTTCTTGGACAAGTTCTTGAAGCCTCAAGCAGACCACAGAGTCCATATAGCAGCTCGCTGCCTGCAGCCGCCCAGCTCACGACCAGCTTCAGTGCCCAGACATCCAGCATCAACAGCTTAGCAACGTCCGGCAGCAAAGGATGAGCCGCATGATCGATGCACCTACTTCACCCAGTGTATGTCAGCTTGACAAAGCATGACCACTACCGTCAACAGCCATTGAGGCACCATCAGCCTCTGGCGAACCAGTCACCTACCTGGATACCGTCCAGCGACCACAGGGTCTGATCGATATCGACGACCACGCAGAGCCCATCAAGCGTCACGCCGGATGGCGGTAGCAGCATAGGGCAGACACTCAGCAGAACGGCTGGCACAAGGTCGTCCGAGAGAAGTCCCATCTAAGGAGGGCATGGCCAACGAGCCTCATGATACCCAGAGCATTGTGTATAGCACAGCAATAGAAGGCCTTCTTCCGCATCCAATCGCCGTCTCACTCGTGCTGTAATAGATGATGTCTGGTAGTGAAGCGAGGCGGTAGAGCTGAGTGGTGGAACGTAGGTGTGCAGTCATGTTCGTGCTGGTGTTTGGACCACGGCGAAAAGACGTAGAACAAAGCCGGTGGTCAAGACTGGGCGAAGGCATAGAGACATGGAGTTGATGTCGACCGATGACAGATCGTTGCTGTAGCTTGTGTCAACAGCAGTGCTCGTCTTGCAGTGCGAAGATGAATGGAGCGCTTCAAGCGAGATGCTGGCTTTGCGAATTCTGCGCACGTGACGTCATGCTTTGGTTGCTATGGGCAACGAACTGTTGACCAACAGCTCGATTGCGCTTGCCCCATGGCCACGGCACTGATCTCATGAACTTCATGTGACGGAACATCATTCCAGAATCTTGCCAGACCGCATACCAACGACACATCGCATCATTCATTCGCAGCAGTCCGACGACTCAATATCACCATCACTGGTATCTCCACCATATCTAGCAGCGCAATCGCTGCACGACATTCATCATGCCTGGCGCTGTATCAACTGATGCTCCAAACAGTACAACTTTCTTGTAGGACCACGACTGCCAGGCATGCATTCATGACAAGAGCATAGTTGCAAAACAACTTCTGGGGCAAGGAAGATGCCGGCGTCTCAACCACTGCTCACACGCATGCACAATGCCAAAGTCACAGGCGACGAACTGAAGAACTTCTACGCAACACGAGCACAGATTGGGACGACTATGCACGAAAGCTCATGGCTCTGGCACGAAAGCCACTTGGATCTTCAGAGCAGGGCACTTTGCGTATGAGCTTGGATGTCGTTCGAGGAGAGGTTGAAAGCATGGCCAAACAAACACCAGACAGTGGCATCACCAGATGAAGAGTGAGCTTGAGGAGCCTCTGGCAGCATTCGCAGGAACGATCAAGGAGCGACGTAAAATCGTACAGAACGGCATTGAAAAGCTTCTCAAGACCAGATTCAGCAGACAATGACTGTCACCAAGGCTCGCGACCGATTTGAGCAGGATTGCTGAAGATCAAGGGCTACTCGCACAGGGACACATGGTCATGGGTCAAGAGGAGCGAAAGAACAAAGCCAAGCTTGAGAAGACACAAATCCAGATGAGCACGAACAGCAATGAGTACGAGGCAGCTGTCAAGGTGCTTGGGAGACCACTGGTCGTTGGAACAGAGAGTGGAAGGCTGGTTGCGACAATTTAAAGATCTTGAGGAGGAGCAATCGATTTCTTCAAGAGCAGTCTCTGGAGCTTCGCCAATATGCCTCAACAGTCTGCGTCAGCGTTGATCAGAGCTGCGAGAAGATCCGTCTCAGCCTGGAAGAACTGCGAGGTTGAGAAGGACATCACCACATTCATCAAGGAGTGTGGCACAGGACAAGAGATTCCAGATCCTCCGAAGTACATCAACTTTTGCCGTGGCGATGTGGACGACTCTGCATCCGTTCGATCGGACGATGACTACTCAGTCGCACAATTTCCAGCGCACCATCAACCCAGCGTACAGAACATCCTCACCAAGCCAAGCACACTTGAGTCTCACAATGATCCAGACTCTACACTTCGTGAGGGAGATGGGTATCGCCAGCACCAACTCCCGTTCCAGACTTTGACCCTCGCGCATCAGGTCGAAGTGAGCAGCGTCGTGGCTCTGTCCGGAGGAGTTCAACCCACGAGCATCTGGCGGATCTGCACACTACCCAACCTTCCAGCACCATCTGAGCGAAGCTCACAGCCATCGCCAACACGACCTGAGAGCAGTGGCAGTCTTGAACAAGGGATACACCAACCCCACATCTATTCAGATGCGGAGCCTGTTGACAAGTACAATGGCTCAAATATCTCAAGTGTATCGTCTTTCCGGAGGGCCCAAGAAGAAGAGTGGTTTCTTCACATCTCATTCGCCATTCCGAAGACGCAGCAGAAGCAGAAGGAGATCCAGTCCGCCAATGTCACACCAACGAGCAGGAAACACATGGGGTCCAGGCAGGTCAGGGGTCAGCAGTGCCAACACAAGCCCTATCAAGACCTTGGTCATCCATGGCAGAAGCAATCACCGGGCCAAGACCAATCGATCCACGTGCTGACTATCAGCTTGGCATTGGCAACAATGTCTTCGATGTTGATCAGCCAGGCCCGACCGGCACCTCAGAAGGACGGCGTCGACCCTATGGCACAGGCACTGGTGAGTTAAAGGGCATGACCAAGCAGTCAGGCAATGCGAACCAGTGCCGATCGACACTATGGCATGGGCACACCACACCTGTCCACGAGTGCCAGCACCATTCGCAAGCCAGTCCAATGGCGAACACCTCCACCAGCATACGATGTTACCCATGAGCCTCTTGGAGCTCCGCAAACCTGCACATACCTCACCGAGGAGTGCAGAAGACGACAGAGCGATACACAGACGAAGCGAGATGTCTTTGGCACAGGCCAACCACCTCGTGCTGCATCACCAAATCACAACACCGCAGCGTTAGCCACGACCAGACATGCGATCTGCGTCACCAAATCACATATGCTGGTCACCAACGAGGCCATTCGAATGGTCCGCCAAAGGACTGCGCCTCCAGGATGGCAGCCACGAGCTGCTTCGCCTAATCCTTCGTACAGCCGCACGCCACAGCGACCTGTCAGCAGCAGAGGTCCTGATGGCTGGCTTTGCAGCTTGCTCCACAGGATGATATGGTCGACAAGGACGACCACAGGAGCAGCTACTATGGCAATGAAGGTGGTCAAGCGCTTGCCACTCGCACAAGAAGCCAGAGCCAGGGTACACAGCGTCGAGTGGACAAAGGACGGACGACCAATACTGCACTACTGTAAGTTGCGAAAGCATATTGATGAGCATGACTGACGATCGAACAGCAAGAGCTATGTACATGTACCAAGCTGCCATTCCTGAGGAGCTGTCATTTGCCAAGGGTGACATCCTTGCGGTCCTGCGACTGCAAGACGATGGCTGGTGGGAGGCTGAGATCGTTGGCAAGGAATGGTCGACCAGGTCTTGTCCCAAGCAATTAACCTCAAGAACTGCTGATCCCCAGCATGTGTATATAACTGCTCCAGGAGTTTGGGCTCAATGCAAAGTATGTAGAGAATGATTAATGCCACTGCATGTTCCATAATCGTTCCAAGGTTGAGGGTATCAAGGAATGTTCATGTCTCGTCATCGTTACAGGCTCATGCTGCAGCATCGGCTTGGCTGGCCTCTCTATGTGTCCTTCTCGACCGCCTCTTTCTCGTCTGAGTCGTCGTCCTCAGTCACATCGATCTCCAGTCGTCATCATCATCGTCAGCGCCGTCGGTGGTGGCCTCAGTTCCTTGGCCAAGCGAACCTCACGGCCTCGCTTCCAACAATAGTAGAAGACAAAAAGGAGTACTGTGATTGTTAGCGCAGTCCTAATGACATGCTGCAGACGTACTGAAGACTGATAGGCTCATTGCCACATTAGTTGCGCTCATAAGAAAAGGGAATCTTGTCTTCAGGAAGGTAGTGATGTTAGACAAGAGAGTGGCAGCCAGGACCCTCCTTCTTCACAAGACTTTTGAGACCTGGCACGACCTGCCTCTTCTTTCTTAGTCTTGGACTTCAATGCAGGGTCACCAGTCTTGTCTGCTTGCTTGTGAGCGGCTTCCATCATCTTGGCATCATTGCCAGGACGCTCCCAAAGCCGCAAGCATAACCAGGAGCTACCGTTGAGCTCAACTTCGCCGGCAAACTCTTGACAAGGGACTGCACAAATGGTGGCTTGTTGTTCCATTGCTTCTCGATTGTAGGTCCAGCTTCCTTCATGAGCTTCTCCATGTCATCGTAGGCTGTTGGACTCCGTTGATAGTGTCCTTGAGCACTTGCACGAAGCGCTCGTACAAACTTCTGTGACTCTTCTGAGAAGGCAAAGACTCTGTTATTGATACGGAGAGGTTGAGGTTGTCGAGCAATACTGAGATCTCCTTCTGCTCCTTCTCTTTCGTGGCCTCTTCGTTGATGCTGCCATCCTCATTCAGCACGGGCTCTGGCTTGGGTCCTTGGACTTCTTCCATGATGCTGACAAGTCCTTCAGGGTGGGCAGATTGGAAGAAGTCCAAGGACGAAGCATATTCAGCCCATGTACGATCGTCTTTGTCAGAGCTTTTGGAAGGTGACTTTGGAAGTGATGGCACCGAAGGCAGATATGATGTCCAGGACTTCTTCTCATCCTCTTGAGCTGCTTTCGTGGCTGCTGAGAAGCCCTTCGTTGCAGCCTCTGCTTCTTCTTGGCTAGGCAGCTCTATGAAGTCTCCTTTCTTTGTCTTGGGTCGTGGTGGCAGTTGCGGCGCAAATAATTCGTCCGCTGGTGCATCCTTGCTCGTACCGTTCACAGATTGTTCAGGTATTACGACCTGCGTCTCATTGACTTGCTCGTCGACCTCCTTGGTGCTGCCATCGTCGCGGATCTTGGTGATGTCGTTGCTAGTGGTTGTCACCGTGCTATCGCCGTGGGAAGAGATGCGCTCCAAGAATTTCTCGTCTTCATCGTTCAAACTGGGTTGGTGGGATTACTCTTTGCCAGATCGTCAGTGTGCTTCTTCGCACGAGCGAAGGATGGTAGTGTAAAGTATGTAGCTGCCATACTGTGTGCTAGGGGATTCCTGCGCTGTATAGCATGTTCCGTGGATGGGAAGCGATGTGGTGATAGAGAAGGCGATATCTTGGCTGCACCTTCCTACGTCATGCTCCAAACATCCTGGCAGTCTCGACCATGATCCACAACCTCAGCTCACAATCATCTTGCTGCACAACTGATGAGCTCGACGTATGGGCGAAAACGATTCGAGCAGTACGCATGCTGACTTCAAGGAGATGCTATATTCTTGTTCCATTTTCGGAAGATTGTTGAACTCAAGGACAGCTTCTCTACAGTGTCGCCAACCCTGTCAAACGCTGACATGTGACGCTGCCTCTCACATGTGAGCTTAGCGTGCAGCAGCGTTGGCATTCAGCGAAGAGACTTCCATCCTATTTCCATGATGCAGGCCATCCACCGTCGATGCGGCGACTATCCTGGACCCAACGCTGAGGCCGGCTCGCCACACCACAGCCCTTCACTTACACCACGGCAATGATCACATCTATCAAGCGTCCTCGATCAGCTCTCTGGCATGTCCCAGGTGTCCTCAACGCATTACAATCCTCCCTCTCAGTGTCGATTGAACGGCCAGGCGATCTCCAGGTTGTCAGAGTGAAACTTGCAATCCTTTTTATGAGCAGTATTCCCCCACACGCTTGATCTCCAAGTGAGATGCGAGACACTGCCAGCAGAACTGAAACTGACACTTTCGACAGTGACATGGTCGCAGCCATCGATCTTTTGTATCCTCCATCCACACTTCGGTCCAGGGCACATCTTGCTCACATTGTCTAGCATGGCCATCGTCTTCTGCTCTTCCTCTGCTCGCTCCTTAGCTCCTGACGTTCGTACTCATAGGCATCACACTTCTCGCCAGCGTGCCATGGCACCTTGTGCTTGAGACACTGCTTTAACCGCATGATGCGCAGTCCATGTAGTTTGAGTTCTCAACATTGAGCTGCCCTGACTTGCACTTTGGATTGAGGCACCAGGCAAAGTCTGGTAGCGATGAGAGTGCTTGTGTCGTGGTGGCTTTGTCATATGCTTCGAAAGTTGCGGGCTTGGCAACAGCCTGGATGTCGTTGTACGCCAACTTTTCTGGACACTCTGGACATTTGATCCCATCGATGCCGTAGTCGTTGAATGCTGATGCGATCCAGCTGTCCAGGCAGTCTAGCAGATCATCGATTCGGCTTGCAGTGCTCGTTGTCGTATTTGCTGGGAACAGGTCCTTATCCATAAGATCACCGCATACTGAGCATTCTTTCATGCGAGCTGCTCGCTCTGCTACACGACGAGCTTCTGCCTCTTCCTCCTCTTGCTTCAGCGCCTGAAGTCGCATCTCCTCTGCTATTCGTTGTTGCTCAGCGTAGCGCTCCTGCTGTCGTATGCGAGCTCGTTTGGCACCAGCCTCCAGCATCTGCTCACCGCGCAGTGCCAATCTATGTTCGTTGGTCTGCAACTGTCCTGCCCATTGTGTATCCAGCGTTCTCGTTCCATCTTACGTTGTGCCTTCTCTGCTTGTTGACGTTCGGTCAGTTGTGGTGTGGAGGTGGTGGTGGCGGGCGAGAAGGCTGTCTTTTGCGTGGCTGTACACGTTCCAGCAGCTCGCGCTGTGGGCAAACTGCTGTGTCTGAAGAAATCGGCGCGCTCTTATTGGAAGTCGAATAGGTATGCCTTGTGCATGCGCACGAAAAGTGAATTTGAGGACATCTTCACATGCCGCTGCAGCTGCGAGCTCTGCTGGACGTCAAGTAACTTGTCGTAGCCAGCACAGAAGGAGGACACGTCTTGCTCAGAGACAGAGCTCCAATCAATGTCTCGGATAGAGTGAGCTTCCCTTTACCTTTCCAGGTCGATTCATTGGTATGGTTCTCATGCTGATTTGCTGAATAGCTTCAGATTGTGGTTGCATTGTGGATCAACCTGCAACATCTTCTCTTCATCGACGACTGTGTTGATAGAAGAACTTCAGACAGCGTTTGTGTCTCAGAGATTGCCTCTGACATTCTTGAATGTGCATTGTTTGCACCTGCTGGTAAGTCATCACGCATATGCAGTCCATGCTGTATGCAGCCATCCGTGGAGGCATCTTGATCGATGCAGTCATCGATCTTGATGAGGAGACCACACCTGGACAATGTCAGGTCGTCGTCAGCACAAGGAAGTGTTCGACGACTGCCTTGAGGGGCAGAGGTGTAAGAGCCAGTCGGAGGGCCATGGGAAGAGTCCTCATCAGAGTCCACGTCTGAGCCTTGATCTGTGCTGGAAGATGCCAATACCTGAATGCGAGGAGACGACGACTTGTTGATTGCAGGCTTCCATGCAGCCTTGGAATCGTATACTGTCCAGCTATGCCTGCCTGGAGCTGTCTTGAGATGTGCCAAAGATCCTCCAATCTTCATGTGTGCCATTCTCGCCGATGACCTCAACTGGAGAGGAGACACATGCTTAGGTGGTGAGCGCACACATTGTATCTCCGTCATGGTTGCCATTAAGGGTGTAGATCAGTGATGCGAGCAGTCTGCTTCATATCAGTGAATGCTGTTCGTTGCTACTACCTCTATCACAGCCTAGTCAAAGGCCTCCCTGGCAGTGTACAGAGGCTATACACCAAGGAGGGGCGTGCAGTGGATGGTCAGCCAACCAACGCATGTGGCCGAGCTGGTATTAGTGCCTGGCATCATGTTCAGCCCATGGTGCTATCATTGGAGAGTTCTGCAGCCGCAACGAAGTCCGGTCAGTGCATTGACGCCCTGCCACTGCACACACGCAGATGTCTTTGGATTCAAGCACATCGCCAGCTCTTGTTTTGCGATGCAAGGTAGCCATCGCGTCTGTTGCCGGTGTTCTTTGATACCTTGGACTGTTGATGGCAGGACGAGCAAAGGAATTGCACGTGGGTGACAAGCCACAAGGCAATTGTCAAGGCCGCCGGCAGGGAAGGCTGAGCCTCACCAACGAGCGTCGCATGCCCACATTCTACAAATGCCGTGCAGGGGTGGCCTCTCTCATAGTTCCTCACCCATTCTTCTCTCGCAGATCTTACCTGGCATGCACCGTGGTCTTGGCTCGATGCTAACACTGCTGCGCATGGCCTCAGGCTCCTTCATACTGGTCGGCAAGCTGCATCGGCTATCTGTACAGCATCAGTCTTAGTCGCAGCTTTACCAAAACTACTCTCTCACTCTGAACAGCGACTAGCATTGACAAGGCATGGCTTCAAGAGCGTATGAAGTAAGGCAACCTTCAGAATATCTCTGAGCGCCTCCAGAAGCCTGCATTGGAAGGGAGGAAGATATTGCCGCTGTCATAGCAACACAGCGAGAGCAGACCCTCTGCAGTACGCCCTGGTGCCCTGAGTAAGCTAGCCGGCAATGATATGGCCCGATGTGCTGTGTGCAGTCAGTCAATGAGCGCTCTGTGTTGTCGAGCGCCAAGATCACACTGTTTCAGGGCTCCAGGCGAGGGTCAAATTGAGCAGCAGCGCGCCATGGTATGGCAGGCTTACCGTCGCTCTCTGCAAGCATGGTCAGAATGGTGGTAGCTTTCCAGACCTACCTTCAGTGTCGCTGCATGCTGCTGAGCTGGCTAAACCATTGCTTAAACGAGCCAGATTCGACGCAGCATAGCACGTCCCTCTTGGCAGAGCATGGACAGGCTTCTGCATGAGCTGTATGAAGTGAGATCGATCAGCATAGACTGCTGAATCGTCTGACATCTTTTGGAAGCCGGCTTGAGTCTTACTGATCCTGGGCAGCGGCCGCAAGACCACATTATGCCAGAGATCTGCAGAGAGCTCACCTCCATGCAGAATGCTGCGGAAGTAGACTTGCCTCGCATGCTGCACGCTTGGCTGAGACGACTCAAGATTACCTCCACCTCACCAAAACCACAAGCAGTGACCATTCGTCTCGGCACTGTCTCGTTGCACTCGTTGTCATCCTGTCGGACTTAAGCAAACCAAAGTCCATGAGTGAACTAATGTATGAGCTGTGCTGTTGCTACGGCACTGGTGTGCTCGAGCATTTCGTCCTCCATCTCTTGTCATTTGAATCACTCATATCTCACGATCGGAGACATTGGCGATCTCTGCAGCGCTGACAGTGCGAACATGAAGGAAGTCTGGGCTGCATTCGTGCTCACGGGAGGTGTAAACACGGAGCAATGCCATGCCGCGTGGTTTCAAGCTGTAGGTCTCAAGCCTCTTGGCTGTCTTTCAATATTGAAGACTTCTTATGACGAGCGTATGCGACGGGATGAGATTGATCTGACAACGGCGAGATGAGGGTGCGTGGGTGCGGACGCATTTGCGCTTCAAGGTGGAGGGTAGAGAAATGACGAAGGTGTGATTTTGGCGAAAGTTGATTGCAAAGCCGGACCGAACGCTTCCAGTTGGAAGGTGCGCGCGCGTGGCTGGTTCAAGGGTTGCTCTTGCCCTTGACAGCCAGCGGCCACTATTCTCAATCTCCCCCGCTCGCTTGCTCTGTCTGACTCAGCCATCAAGCTTTCCACTGCGACCACTCCAAGCTCCAGGTATGTTACGGACCTTCTTCTTGCGAATATGCAAATTGTCGAGCCCACATCTGGCATGCATTTTGGTGCGCACGCCGGCGTCCGCACTATCATTTGGCGAGACCGAGCTGATTCCTCAAACAGCATAGACAACACATCTCGCAAGTCTTCGACCAGCATCGCATCCTCTGGGGGCATCCTGAAGCCTGTTTTGGAGTGCGATTCTAGACGACACCTAGCAAACGAGAGCGACAGGCATCCATGGGAGCTTGAGAGGCTCCGCGCTGGGATACTCTCGTTTGAACGCACATCCATCACTGCTCACTACGCTGTCTTGAATGCGACAACCTCCAGCATGCAGCAATCTTCAGCTCAGGTAAGCAATCACGTACTCTCGAACGCGTTCAAAGGATCGACAAGTGACAGTGGTCATGTTGGCCACCCCAAGAGAGCAACGCAGTTTCCGTTCAGAGCTCGCTTTTGCTGACCGTGACTAGGATCCTGCTAACAACGTAGAGATGAGTGAGTAATCATTAGACGCCTGCACTATGGTGTAGCACTCGTTTCGATATATATAGTGCTGACATGATCAAGACCTAAGAGAGCAGCTTCTGGCTCATCCGCTCCCAGTCATCTTGTCTCAGTATCCACCCATCCACAGCCATCATCTGGCCCAGATCCCCCATACCAGACTCAGATCCGACGAGCCCGCACGACCTCTCGACTGAATCTGGAGTGGCAATCATCACGCTGCGCAGATGTCTTACAGCATGAGCAACGACAGTGGTGCAGATGATGGTCTTGGCGATGGGAAGGGCAAGCGAGAGCTGTCGACTAGCAAACGAGCTGCACAGAATAGAGCCGCCCAGGTGAGTCCATGCTCTATTTGTCAGCAAAGTCGCCAATGCTGACCAACTTCAGCGAGCATTTCGACAGCGCAAGGAGGGCACACCCGGAAGATGGAGGAACAGATCAAAGACTATGAAGCAATGGAAGTCAGCTATCGTGCCTTACAAAATGAGACGTATAAGCTTCGTGAAGAAGTCATGAGGCTGCAAGCACAACTTCTAGAGCAGCAAGGCGGTGCCAGTAGCCGCCGAGATGCTGACAATCGAGCACCAGAGGCGATATGAGAGGCGCGTATACTGCCTCCTCCCGTGACGATCCAGACAACAAAAGTGAGCAGTAGTCACTGTCAACGGCATCGACCTAAGAAGAACACTATAATCACGATGCCACACAACATTGGCGCCACAACCTCCCGCATTTGCTCCATCTGATGCCAAGCATAGCGTTCGACCCTTGATGCAAGTTTATGGGTAACGGGACATGGCGCTATCAAAAACCCGCAAGCATGTGTATATGGTATTACAGTCACACCATGTGGGTTGTCGACAGAGGAGATGCGAAAGGACTGGCAGCACAGGCATGACGGTGCAAGTAGCAGACCAAGCAGACGCTTTCACACGTGTTATGCACGTCAGTGCAGCAAGACCAGTCAGATGACTGATGGCGCCTGTGCCTGGATGGGAGCGACCTACCTGCGCTTCATTCTGGTGATCTCGTCGACACCATGGGTGCTTGCGTTCATCTTGGCTCCATAATGGCGGCGGCGCAGCTTGTAAGAGGCAATCGTTCCTTTCGTATACACTCAAGAATCTTGCGATTGCGACGTCGCTTTTCAGACAACCTGTGATTTGCCAAAGTCTTTCAAAGTGCAAGGGCTCGAGCAATGTTGACACAATGTCTAGCCCCACCACGTGGATTCTTGGCGCAGCTGCGACGTCAGCGCTTTCGACGACACTTCATCTCATCTGCTTGAGCTTAGCAAACCGCGGGCAAAAACACTACCACCCACCACCGCAGCCTATATCCGTTGCAGCCCTTCGACAATGTCGCAGTCCTTGCGACCATACCTATCTTGTGTGCGCAGCACCTTGACAGCAGCCCCCACACTCTCAGACTTCGCATCACAACACGCAGAACGACACAACGTCCAGAGATAGAAGCGCAACGTCGCCAGAACTCATCCTCAAACCCCTTGACTGTATCAAGGAATCAGGAAGAGCGTGTTTTTGGTGGAGCCGTCAGTCAACAGCGTAAGAGTTAGCATACGGATAAAGCAGGCAGATGAGATTGAACAATCTTGGTACACAAGTTCACTCGCTTCTTGACGCAAAGGGCAGAGGCCTTCTTCATCCTCAGACGGAAGCTGTACCTGTGAGTGTATTGATGGAGCTAGAAGTGCGAGCTGACATGGTTGTAGGGTTATGACATCTCTTTCCTGATCACGAACTACCACTGCGAATCCATGCTCAAGGCCAAGATCGTGGACTTTGTCCTGGAGTTCATGCAAGAAGTCGACAAGGAGATCTCAGAGATGAAGCTTTTCCTGAACGCTCGAGCGAGATTCGTTGCAGAAAGCTACTTGACACCTGTAGGTCAAATCTGGCAGTCGCCGTCGACCATGCTAACCTTTCCAGTTCGATTGAGAGCAATGGCGGCATACTTTGCTCGTGCCGGGCAAACTACGAATGTACGATGCTACAAGGATACCTCAAAAGCATGGATGTTGCTTCAGCTAAGTATGAGGGTCTCATACACTATCAGCTCATCAACCTCATGATGCTCTGGCCTCATAAACCTACAGGATCAATACATTACAGATCCAGACTCTGCATCATTTTCACAAACCACTACATTGAAGTCTCATATCTGCTGATACTCTGACCCTGCTGATCTTAACGTCTTGACAATAGAAGTGGGAACTAGGCGCACGGGTGACATACACTTCTACTCAACCACACTTTCACATGCTGTACGACGACAGCGATATATCAGGCTGCGCTGTCCGGCAGCCGCTTTCTCAAAACAACCACTTCATCACAGCCACTTCTTGCATCACTAAGAGTGCAAGAGCTAACAGTTTACAGGCAGTATCCTCAATAAAGCATTACTAGGCTGGCAGCAACTGTGCTGCTGCCGCTATCAGTATGCCAGGACTGTCAGTGAAGCACGAGAATGAGGTAGAATTGCTGACGCACTCAGAACGAACGGCTCACATCATGACTGCCAAAAAGGTGACGGCAATCCACCACCACCAGCACCACTCAGGACTTCGACGATGGCTACGAAGGCGACAACGAGGTTGAGAAACGACATGACTCTCACGGCAACCTGACAACGGCCTTCACTCTGAGCTTCGTACCTCCATCAACGCTGGACCGCCAGAAGATGGAGCTGTGCAACAGCGTGGGGTCCTGCCCGATAGCCCACCTCTTCGAACAGCACCATCACGCCAGCCAGGCATGCACAACTACATACAAGGTCGGCATAGGACAGACTGGGATCCAAAAAACCATGTTTGTTGGAGGACGACGACCTGCACCAACTGCGACTTCCGTACCACGTCCAGCACCTCCAGCACCAACAGCTCATGTGACCCACCCTGACGGTGCGAACACGGTGGAAGAGCGCCAAGAGCAGCACCCACTCCTCGTTTACAAAGTTTTTAGGCTTTCTCCAGATTCAATTCCGCCTCTTTCACTTAACACACTTTCACCAGCAAACATCACTCCACTCGTCAACATCCGCAGCTGCGACGGCAGTTTCTCTGACGACGACATGGCTGGTCAAGGCGAAGGTCCACCTCCCCCTCGTCGTTCGGGCCCTTGACGGCGGTGCAAACCCTCTGTACCCAGGCCTTCGCCAGCTTTCTGGTATGATGCCAAGCGATAGCGAGCGAAGAGCACAGCGAGCTGCCGAGCAGCGTGAGATGCAGGCTCGTCGTCTTCGCGCCAACATCGAAGATGGCTACTACGAGATCGCTGAGACCTCTCCACCTCGCTCGAAAATACCGCACTCAACCCTGGTGCTCCTTCTCGCCAAGGCCAGCTCATGGTCCGCGGTCGTAACAGCGCTCTCGCCCAGACCGTACTCCACCACGACCACGAGGCACACCACAATGCCGCGGCACGTCCTTGACATACAACCGCCACACTAGCATCGCACCTGGTTCTACCGCCACAGAGGGTGCTCAACGACCGGTCCGCTCGTTTGTTTGGCAGCAGGATGCTCTCAAGGGAGAGACAGCTACAGAGGAGGAAAAAGAGACGAAGCAGCGCATACCGACGAGCTCGTTCGTATGAATACTCCAATTCCAGTACCAGACTGGGTCAAGGCCTGGAATGATGCCAAGACAGCCCCAACAAAGCTCAGGTCATGACGGATCTTCCAATCGTCATTGCTTTTGCCGACAGCAGGCTCCAGCTCGTGGCATTCTAGTCATTCGCGATGTGAGTACTTTCCACAGAAGCAGACAGATCACTGACATTGTCACAGCCACCATACCACACCACCAAGGCAGAAGTCCTGCAACTTGTCTCACGCCAGTCAAAGCTTGTTGCTCAGCCAAACGGAAGCCCATATGAGTCCGTCCATATCATCATGCACCGTGACACGGCAAGACAGGCGACATCTACATCAAATGCAACACTCACGCAGAGGCAATCACCACAGCAGCTGTCTTTCAGCGTCGACAGAATGCTGTCGCCCAATGACTCTGGGTCGTTCTTCAGTCAAGGTGGAGGTTGCTACAAAAGAGGAGATGATGGCTGCAATCTTTCCAGGTGCTCGTCGTGTCACCTGGAAGGGTCAGGCGCCAGCCCGTGGACACAACGCCAGTTCAGTGGCAGAAGGACCGTGTTACTCTTGGCTTTGATGGCTTCCTGCCAGCAGATGAGGCTAACCTCATGGTGAAATACCTCACAGACGTCACTCGTGTAAGTTTGGCATGGCTTGGCAACGAACAGCAGAACATTTCACAGTGTCCATTCCTCAGCCGTGGTCCACACCGTCTGTACGATGCAGTCATCACTCTGCTTGCCAAGTACCCAATCTGGGCTCCCGGCACATTACCTGGCCCACCGCAAGCGTATCTTTGACGTTGCTTTTGCAGCTGTCAAGTACCTTGCCGCTCACCTCACCGACCCAGACCGCAAGATCGACAGCCCTCTCACTCTGTCACTCATGAAGGAGCTTATGGTCAACGCTCTGACATTCAAGATGTTCACAGATGCTCAAAGAACCTTCTCGTCCAGGAAGTCAGCGACGCACGCTTCGATGGCATCGTCTATCAGAACGGCATCCAGGTCAAGCTGGCGGCACTCATGAGCTTGCTTCTCGATGGCCATGGCTTGGGCTTGGACGCAAGGACAATGCTGAGAATGAGCTGGTCCGCTTCTATGCCAAGCTAATCAAAGACTTCAGCCAGCGAGCTCTGGAAGGCTTGACGACAGCTGAGATTGTTGCTGTGCACACTGCAGTCCAAGGTCAGCATGCAGCCGAGCCATTCATCGCCTTCCGCGTCAACTACGGTGAGCGTGCTAAGAGATGAACAGCATGACTATGTGGCGGTGGCGCAGAGATCGAGCTCAACCACCTTCGACGAACACTGAGCGCTGCTCTGACCGACCGTCACTATGCTACAATCGCTACTCCACCCGCTCCTAGATGGTTTTTTACCACTGGACATCACCACCCACTTGGGTGACTTCTTGGCTTCTGCTGTCTGGCAGGGATCGATGTGCCTGTCTTGATGCCCTCCACTTGGTGGCTTACGAGGCTACGGCCCTTTCTTTGCTGCACACTTTAATGCTTCACTTCTTCAGCAGGCTATTGACTCGGACCTCACCAGGCATGGATGACATGAGCTTTTGATTCTCTTGATACCCAGATTGCACCCATTAACAGGTGATCAATACTATGACTTCACACCACCTCTGGCTATGAACAAGTCTCTAAAATCCTTCTCCTGCTTGCCTTCTCCGATCGCAATGCGCTCTGGTAATTTTACCATCTTGAAATCTTGAAGACCAGCATCATGAAGATCTTGGTCATCTCTGCCTCTGTGAAGCCATGCTGCTTGATAGTGTGTGCCATCTTGTGAGCATGGCCTTCGATGCATGCCCAAACGGGAGGAAGTCAACCACAATCAGCACACCACAGGCTTCAAGCGTGCTGCAAGAGTCTCTAGCATCTTCTTCGGATCGTCGAATGATGCAGCGCCAGCGATATGATCGCCAACATCGTATAAGTCTTGTGCCTCTGGCAGATCCTTTGAGTTGGAGCTGGTAGGTCTGCAACTTGTCCATATCCCTGCTCCTTGCCCCAGACCTAGTCCTTTGACTGTCTCATTGTACTTCTCCACCATCTTTCACTCAGATCGAGACCAGTAATGCGTGTGACGAATGGTTTGAGAGCAATTGTCGCCAGTCCAGTGCCGCAGGCATAGTCTAGCAGCTTTGTCTCACTGCCCTTGACAGACCACTTGGCGCCTATCCAGTCCTTGTGCTCTGGAGAAACATGTGTGAGCACCTTTGCGAGGTTGGATTTGCCACGATTCGGCATCGTATGTGGCGGCGAATTGATCAAAGGCTTCTTTATTGGCTTTGGGAGGTCGCTCATACTGGACAGAGAGTTCGGCGGGTGCGGATGAGAGTATTGTGGTATCTTGAGGCGTGAATCTGCTACAGCCCTGAGGGTCAGTGGTTTAACTCATATACATACCCACTGGCGGAGACATTGAGGTGCCAAGCATCGGGGGACTTTGAAAACGGCAGGCCAACCTGCATCGAGCGCATTCACTGCATGCTGGGTCGGAGCTGTAGGAGAGCTACTTACTGAAGGAGCTGATCAACTCTCAGACGTGATCGCAGAGGTAAAGGTTGTGGTCGATGCACCAAGGTGGTGAAAGATGAGATCGCGAAAGTGACGTCGACAGCCCACCACGACTTCCAAATTGTTTGTCACAAGCATCTGCCGCATGCCACCTGTCATTCTTCACCACACCGACATGACTGCGCGCGATCATCGATGATACAGAGGTCCGCAGATGGGCATCGGGTTTGGTTTGCAATCTCTTTGAGCTTCATCAGCTGCATTTGAGCCTTCATTCCACAGTCATCACAGCATTTTTGACCTCGCAGCATGGATCCATTACGAACGACACAGAGGCAGGCTTCGCCCTGACGGCAACGATACAATACCTCAGATCAGAGAGTCCTATGCTCCTTCTGTACGCACACATCATCCTTGCGGCACTCTTTCCAATCTACAAAGGAGCACATGCATCACTTTCAAAACCGGCGTTGCGGCCAAGGCGAAGAAAGAGAGGGATGAAGAGGAGGATGACGAGGATACCCAGATCATGGAAGGTCTGACAGCTAGCGATGCTATAGTCTTCCACTCACTGCTGGTATCGTGTGGCCACGTTATACTGGTTGATCAAGAAGTAGGAGCGGATATGATCAACCTCATACTTGCAGGGTTTACTTCGCGGGCGCTGGCATCTTCAGTACAGCCAAGCTGTGCAGCGAGGAGCAGAACTGGCCTTCAGCATGGTTCTACCATCGTACTATACGGATGCAGGCAATGTATACGAAGTGTCCACCACCCAGCGAAGGCCACCAGTCAAAAAGAGTGAGGTCAGCCCTCTCCCTGGTCTCTTTGGACGTTTACCGCTGCCGTCGTTCATCTCTCAGCTGCTTTGGAGCATCAAGCGGTCCCTCAAGCAGAAATACAAGCTCGACATGTATGTCTCTGGCTTCCTTGATGTGAAGAGTACTTTCGCGGTACTGGACTTTGTTGGGTCTGCTCTGTGGCATCGGTGCTGTAGCCTACAACAACTTCATTGCCAAGCCCCTGGTGGCTCACCAATGTGCAAGGCTTTGCAGTGTCCTCTTCGCTCTGCTATTCATCTCACCTACATCTTTCGTGGTAGGATCATTGGTACTAAGCGGTCTCTTCTTCTACGACATCTGGGCAGTCTTCTTCACACCACTGATGGTGACAGTGGCAACCAACATCGACCAGCCGATCAAGCTGCTCTTCCACGACCTGAAGAGGACAAGGCATACAGCATGCTTGGATTGGGCGATATTGTTCTGCCAGGGCTGATGATTGCTCTTGCACTGCGTTTCGACCTCTTTATGCACTACCAGCGACTACAAGGCTCGGTGATGATGGCAAGCCAACAACGGCAATGTACACACCTGCCAAAGGTCACTGGGGATCCAAGTTCTGGACAGCCCTCACACCACATCAGTCACTGCCTGTGGTGCTACAGAACGCGGCATTTGCAAAGCCATACTTTACAGTCTACATCCTTGGCTATGTCGTCGGAATGATTGCTACTCTCGGCTTCATGACAGTCTTCGCACATGCTCAGCCAGCCCTGCTATACCTCGTGCCTGCAGTGTTGCTCAGCCTCTGGGGCACAGCTGCTGCGAGAGGCGAGCTCGCTGCCGTTGGGCATACAGCGAAGAGCTCACAGGTGAAGCTTTGGAAACGGACAAGAAGGACGACGCCAAGGCTGAAGCGGCAGCAGCAGTGGACCGAACATGGTGGCAGACCCTACTTGAATCGCTAGGCTTTGCACAGCAGCCTGCTTCTGGTGATGCTGGGAAGCCATCAAAGAGCAACCCGAAAGATGTCATGTCTGGCAAGGATGCAAGAGTTGACACTGTGATCCCCTTCAGCGTAGAGGTGAAGCATGGCGCAAGCTCCAGTCTGAAGGATGGACTGAAGTCAGAGTAGCCACTGCAATCAATGGCCTTCTCAAATGTGCTTTGTGCCCTGCAGTCGTGTCAATCATATGCTTTTGAATGATGTGTTGGTGAGCCGGGCATGGACCATGGTAAAGCTCTGGTGACTTTTAGTGCAGCTGCAACGTGCCAAGATTTAGTTCGTCGTCGTCTTGGTACTGTTCTGACGGTGCTCGAGCAGACTGTAGCTGTCGCCGTCTTGCGAGACCTTCTGCTCTCTTCCTCGCTCGTCTCGTCCTGCGTCTTCCCAACCAGGAGGGTTGTTATCATCTTGCTTGTGCAATCGGCTCATCAGTGCTGATGTGAAGCGTTCCATGCGCAGCTGATTGGTCTTGAAGCGATCATTGCCAATGTTGAGCGCAGCTTCACATGCTCCGTCGAGACTAACATGCTCACCTCAATCATCGGCTTGATGTCGATTTGGCGATGATCGAATCAAAGGCGAGACCATTCGTGCGAATACCGACCATGATCATTGTCCTGGTGATCATTGATGGAGCTTATGCACTTTCTCTGAAGCCTGCTGATAGGGCAGCGCCCAACACTTTGCGAGCGTTGTCCATGGTTGAACATAGGACATGGAGAATCTTGTCGTGCATCAGGACGTGAAAGAAGGAGAGTAGAGGTACTTCCATTGGCTCGAACTTGAGATGAATGTATGCTGGGCTCGAGCTGCCGCATGAGCCTTGAGTGCTCGTGTTCAACGACAGTGCTGTCAGAAAAGTGTTCTTCATTGCCAAGACAGGAATGTCGATAGGATCGTGTGAGACCAAACAACAGCGACCTCCTCCCTTACCACCTGTGGTCTTCTGCACTGCCGTCAAGATTGTGTCCGCCACTTCATCCTGGTTCACAGCAGTCGTTGAACCTTCAAGATAGATGGCAATCCTGCCAGAGCAGCTGCTTGTCGTTACCAGGCCGTCATGCTCGTTGATTTTGTCCCCAGGCTCCGTATGTGCTCGTCGTTTAAAACCCCTTTTGGCGACGCGTCGGTGTATGACTCCTCAGGTTGCGCCAGTGCTTGCAAGATACTGCGCTTCTTCTCTTCGAAAGATGTCAAGCCCATTGTGGGAGAGGCAAGTGCGTTACACAGAAGATTTGTGACGTTCCTCAAGACGCGGAAGGCGCGTTAACCAATCAGCTTCATGGGCGCTCTTGCCTTCCATCTAGCTGATCACTCTGAACAACTCACTCAGCTACTACGCCCAACAGAACGACTGTCGCAAAGGCTGGCTCCTGCAAACGATCGACATCTTCAGCCTTCGACTTTGCCGAGCATCGTCGAAGCACTGCTCGCCATACTATGGTGCGAACATCGCAGCGTCTCTCAGGTTCAGAAAAACCAAGCACAAGAGGGCCATTTCTGACGCATCGAACGGCCACGCCAAGCGAACGAAACGAAACCTGAGCGACACTGACGACGAAGAGCCTGCAACAACATCTAACGACGAGGATCTATCAGACTTCAAAGATGAAGCATCTGATGAATCGCCACCCTCAAGCGAAGACGACTATGACAGCGACGACGACAGGCCTACCCGAGGAGGAAACCCAACCCAAGAAGCATAGTAAGCGGATGCTGAGGTCTGGCGTGAAGGTGTGAGTGCTGGCCGTGGACCTGGGGTTCAGGTCATCATCAAGAAGCCAAAACCACGATCTGCAGGCAAGACACCATACCATGATTCAACATTGCACCCAAAACCTTCCTCTTCCTAACAGATCTCAAACAAAACAACGAGCGAGCATGGTTAAAGAGTACGTATACCTGGGAAATAACATGCACACAGGAGTCTGCAGCTGCACAGACATCTGGCTGTGGTGTGAGACTGCCTTGCACTGCAGCACGCTAACTCATGGACAGTGCATGATGCAGACTTTCGACAATCAGAGCGAGACTGGTTCTCCTTTGTCGAAAAGTTGACAGAGCGTCTCGCTGAGATCGTGAGACCATTCCAGAGCTTCCGGTCAAAGATGTGGTTGGTAGGCAGAGCAGGAGCAGGACATGCAGCAACGACGAGCTCAGATTTTTCCGTATCTATCGAGATGTCAGGTTTAGCCCCGATCCTACCCCTTACAAGGTGAGTTCTGCTTGGGAGCGAAGCTTGCTCACGCACCACTTCCCAGCCACCCACCCTGGTCGATGCTCTCTTCATCAAAACACTGACCACAAGCTAATGCAGAGATATCACAGCCACATTTCGCGCTGCTTTCTCGCGTACCGCGTAAAGGACCTTATGCGGCGTACTACGTGCAGATCGGTGGAGAAGAGTCGCTGTGGGTAAGTCAACATAACTTCACGTGATTGAGAGCTTGAAGGCATCGTCGTGCGCATGCTCTGCTGTGCTGTGAGCATTGACGGCTGGCAGATCTGGGTCAATCACAGGGTTTAGAGTTGCAACAGTGCGGCATTGCAGCATGTTAAGCACGTTCCTACTGTCGCAGAGGTCTCCAAGCGCTCATCGGCTGCCAATTCGACGTTTGGAGACAACAGCATGTCCCCCTTGAATGAGCTGGGGATCTATCCGGTTGCACTCAGGAGCTTCTGAGCCTTGCTGGAGAAAGGGTGCTCGTTTCAACACGTCGGCTGGTCTGTTGAAGATGCAGCAGCGACCCTGAGAAGCTTTCTCGCAACAGCGATCGCATCTCAGTGGCCGCGAGATGTAGCTTTTCCATGAAGCACCCACGATGTGGTTTCAAGGAATTGCCCAGACGGCCAAGGAACGATGCATCGCTGCTGTCCAGGACGACTACAGCGAAGCTGTCATCGACAACAACGCGCTTTCCTCTCGCCAGCCAGAGCCATCCAGATCTTGGACATGCGATGCTTCTGCCAGCGACAAGACTCTCTCTTCAGCTCTTTCGTCGAGCTGCGATTGTCCAGCACGCCAATACCACTCATCCCTATCGCTCCAAGCTCTTTCAGACATCCACCAAGCACTCCAGCATCCAGAGGTGTACTCTTGACAAGGGCTGCAGTGACAAAAACATAGGTGGTGGGCTTTGGCACCCGGATGCTGGGTCCATAGCAGCTCTGCGCTCGAACATCGATCGATCACCCAGGCGACTGAAGGATGTCCTCCTACGAGACGATGTACGAAAAGAGTTTCTGAAAGGCGCACCAAAGAACGATGCGAAGGTGGTGAGGCTTTCGCCAGTGGACAATGGAATGCTGAATCGGCGTTGAAGACGAAGCCCAAGGTGAGTTAATGCCAAGGCGATTCTGGAGGTCGCTACTCTCTTGCTGTACAGCACTATGAACATCATCAGATGCGGGACGTGCGAAGTCAAGCGTTAAGGGAGCTCAAAAGCTAGGGCACAAACACTGGTACGGTACCGGCTCCAACCTTGAGAGTGGATGAGATGTGGAAGCATCTGCGCCCATGGGACAGGCACAGCAACACAGCATCCAGGCGCAACGAGGTCAGCACAACGAGCAACTCAACAGACGAGCTTACCTACTGCGTCAAACCTTCGCGGCCAATCTCGGTGGCAGCAATCTAGCTCAGCCATTCAATCCACTTAGGAATGTGACAGGACGGCATCATCGCTTTGCCAACAATCTAATTGAAGCTAGTCGACAGGTGCTGCGACGGCATAGACTCATGGCCAGGATCCCATGCTTGAACAAAGATTCGTGACAGATCTTTCTCTCTAGGGGTACGATGCAGACACAGCAGGACATTGAGCTGCTCAGACTGGGAACTACACCATAGGCCGCAAGCTGTCGACAGACGAGATCGTTGGCGATGGCGGTCTGGATCGTATTGCGGAACTGCTTGCTGCGATGCAGCCGTTTTAAGTTCTCCTCATTGCTGAGCCTATTACTCTTGTCAGCCCTGCTGTTTGGCGTCGACCAACTTCTGGTATCTTTAGCGTACCACACTTTCGCATCGAACTCAATCATGCGCTCGTCACCCCGTCATGTTACCATGATCAACAGGAGCTTGGTGCTGATGAATCTGAGACATTCTTGGGCGATGCGCACATGCTAAAGTCGATCTCTGGT
>JAMXBC010000150.1:0-40466 GCA_024138005.1 Lumnitzera racemosa | reverse complement strand
TTGGGTTTTACTATAGATGCAGAGATATATTTTCTCTAAAAAAAGATGGTACTTAGGAGCTGGTTCTAAAACTCGATGGCTAGTCTGGTGGTTAGATATACCGTTAAAGGGTGATGTTTTTGTAGGTGATAAGCTCAATTAGTGCAAAAGATTAGTGCACTCAATAATCGGTAGATATATCGACAAAGAGTTTACTTATAAACAAGTGAAAGTATTGTTCAAAGATAAACTCAAACCCGTAGAGAGGCGTTCACAAAGTTGGAGCACTAATGCTTTTTCGCTCTGAATTCAGGTTGACATATAAATTTGGTGATTCAGGTTGGAATTTTTTGTTACATTTGGTAGGGCTTCACCATGGTGATAAGTCCTAAATGAGATTAAGAAGATCGACTTGGCTAAAGTTATGCTAAGGAGAAAATAGATCGACCCACAGGAGAAATAGTTGTTTTTAAGTATGATAATTCACTAGCTACTGCTTTCGGCTAGTTGACTGCCAATTATTATGGTTAAGATCACCCATTGCCGATCAGCTATTGATGATCTAGTCAATGGATTCTTTATCTCCTATTTTGTTATATTTGTAATATCCTAGTGAGGCCTATTCATAGCCTCTTTGGGCTTAATATAGAGTCTTACCTTTTTATCTAATATGTAGTGTCAAAAACTGTTATATTAGGTAAGATTGATTATAAAGTTTAAACTTATCTCATCTTAAGATTTATCTAAAGTGTGGGACTAGACTTTTATCATTGACTTTTCAACTTTTGTAAACCATTGGGATGATTTTTTTTTTTTGCAAGTAATTGCATTTTATTATATTTTGAGTTATTGTTGCTACGAACATGTTATCCTAATGATTTTCTTGATATCAAATATCCTATTTATTTGGTATTTGTTCTTTGCTTCATAGTGTTGTCTGTGTGATTTACTATAAAATGATATTATTTCATTAATATATATATATATATATATTCTGTTGCGTGATAGGAGTATCCTTTTAGATAATGAAATGAATATGGAATAAAGGTCGGTAATAGTTTGTCAAAAATGAGTTAGGTCGTGTGGCTAGCTAGCATATAACTATGATCTAACATAATGTAAATGCAAGGGACTAAAGCAGCTGCAAGCTCTTTTCTAGGGTTTTTCTTGTAAGAGAGAAAGTCAAGTATATATGTAAATGTTACTTTTACTTCCAATTGTAATTTAGGTTTTACAAAGTTTCAATGTGAAAAGGTTTTACGTTTGGACCATCCTTTGACATTTTGAAAATTGATGTATCTCATTAATTTATCTTAAGCTGTTGTTATTCCTCGTTATTATAGTCTCACGGAAACGCATAGCAAGCAACAAAATTTAAAAAGTTAGAAAAAAAAAAGGAGTGTCGAAAAAAAAATAATAATAATAACACAACATGGATTCTTTCAATTTAGCTTTTTCTAGTTTTCTTCAATTCCCTCTCTTGAGATGCTATACTATGTAATCAATTATTAAAATTATAAAGAATATGATGGTGTCATAATGATATTATATAGTATTCTAAAAATCTAAATAATTTCAACCATTAATTTATAATTTTAAGAAATTTAAGCAAATGAAATTGAGAATAACTTTAGACAAATAAAAACTCAGCACGAAAAACAGAAAAAAAAAAATAGCCACAAACTAGAGAAAGGGAATGGATTCACTATTACTAGAAAAAGGTTTATTAAAAAAATCCGAGAATTTCATGAGACTCTCAAAACGTATTTGTGAAATTACAGATAAGATGCTTTTCAGAGTGAATTCCTAAAAAATCTATTCAAAAATCATCGCATAATTAGCAAATAATAACTTCACACGAATCAAAAACTAATTTAGAAAAAAGAGGATACATATTCAATGGTCACATGTTGACTTCTCAATTACACGCTTTTACAATAGAAATGTTCCAAAGTGTGTCCTAACGTACGGTCTTACAAAGTAGGGAGTATCACCGGAGATGAGGTATGGGCAAGCATGGTTGTCTTCTAAGGTGTACCCTCTAGGAGAGAAAGAGACGGCTGCACTTCAGTAAAGAAGGATAATTTGGAAAGAATTTGGTCCAATTATAAGATGAGACGTTGAGAATATCGAAAGGTAAGAGAGTAGTATGAGATTATGTAATCTCTCTGCCTTGGACAAATGGAACGAAGATTATAAATCCATTTTACTGAATTGAGAAAAATAACATAAGACGGATTTATAAATTTAGAGTATTAAATCAATACTAGCCGGATTTTTCATCCGGTGACTTTTCTCAATTTTCTATTACCTGCTAGTGCACATATTCATTCAACTTTAGTAGACTAATTATTGCACCATGGAAATCGGTCAAAGCATAGGGCAAACATTATTTGCTTTGAAGAAAGGTTTTTAGTGACCGCCAATAAAGAGGCATTTTCCCAATTATTGTTATGCAAATTTGCCAAGTTTTGTCAAAATAAAAAACCCTAAGAAAGAGAGATCTCTTCACACACAATCTCTCTCTCTCTTTCCCGCTTTGGGAGCCCCAAAGGGCACATTTTCATTGAAGCAGAAGCATGCAAGAAATGATGGGAAAAAAAGGTGCAACCACTTTGTTATTTGGTTCATATGTAACTAGGTAAGAGGAATCATGACAATTTTCGGAAGGATACTTTGACTTGATCTTTTGGGGTTGTGCCTTCAAATATGAAAAGTTTGAAAAGAGGTGATAAGCATCTCAATAGGTGCACTTTATTTGAAGCAAATATGATGTGGGGGTGGAAGAAGAATAATTTCAATTCGCTTCCTCAACAACAAAACAAGTATGCAAATATACTCTCACAATGGGAATACGTTCCATAGTTTCTATGTTTTAGCATTCGAAAATAACATATTTAAAGAGATATGTCGGAGAGTGGAATCAGATAAACGATTTCGCCTTAATAATATAGAAGATTTTTTTTTTTTTAAAAAAAAAAGAAATTATATCATAAGAATGCATGCTTTGATGCGAAGTCCTATGAAGAGTTTTGCTTTCAATAAAATATAGATAAGCACGTTCATTAAAATAGGAAAAATTGTAAGTACACCCTTTTAACTTATAGAGTATGATTTAACATTTGTTTTTAAATGGACTTTTATCTTGTTTTTTTTGTTTTTTTCTCTCCCCCAAAAGCGCATCAAGGTCAAAGTATAAATGGTGTGTCAGAGTACATCTTAATAAATTCAGACTATTTATTCTTATGAAGATTAAAATTTAGGGATTTATTTATAATGTTTTTGGGTTATTTCTCCATTTATAAGAGTTTTATAAGAGTAAGATCAGATCATGGATATATATATATATATATATATATATTTCTCGAGGTTCCAGTATGAAGAATCCATTGGACATTGCCAATGTCAGTAGGATAAGTTTTACATGTCATAAACATTTTATCATTCGATTCTTTCGAAATAAAAAAAGTAGAATCAACAGAATTTTTTTTTTTTTTTTGTTGATAATAGATTGGAAAATTAGATCCTCTAAAGAAAGCTAGTGAAAAAGATTAATATATATATAGATACTAGCTATTGACACACATGATGTGCAAAAATTAATTTTATTTTCATATCTAATAAAAAATAAAAAATATATATTTATTTCAAACTTATAATAAAATATTTTCTATTTATCATTATAAATTTTACTTTTAATAAATCTACATAATCTATAATAATTTTTTTTAAAAAATTATAGTATAATAGAAGAAAGCATCAAAATTGTAAAGAAAGTAGCCTTATTGAAAAATTATGAGAAAAAAAAAATCAGAAAGTGGGAGAGAAGAAAGTGGAATGCGATTTGAAAGAGTGAGAGAGAAAAACTGGGTGTGGGATAGAAAAAGGAAAGAAAATAGTATTTAAAATATATTGTATATTAATGAATTGATAAATACATTTAATTTTATATTTTTAACAATTTAATTTAGCATTAATTTTATTATTATATATATATAGATTAAGAATTAAATTATAATTTGAGAAAATGATGATTACTTAACTCCCCCAAAGGTTTTAATAATATAGATATATATATTATATCAACTTCCTATTTTGCGTCAGTTTTTTTCTTTTTATCTTCTCTCTTCGATTCGAAATTGTTTTTTCCTTCTTTTTTTTTTTTTTAATGCCTGATAGGAAAATAATATTCGAAACAATAGGCAGTTGTGCAGTTCGATCTGCAAAATTTGCTCTAGTGCAATTCAGCCATTGAATTTTTCTAAGCAACGCGACCTTCTATTTTTCATTTTGTCATGAATCGGCAAAATCACAAACTATTTGGAAGGTATGATTCGGTATCATTAATGATGAACTTGTTTGGACCTCATTAAAACCCTTCTACATTGACAATTTTGTTAATTTTGTAACAACCAAGGAGGTAGAAACTTAGGAGATGAATTGTACAGGTTAATTGTATACAGTGTTAATCAAGTTTTATAGAAGCGAATTTTCAAGTATTGAACTCGGCAAATTGACGAAAATGGCCAATTAGTCACATAATAGATTAGGATGTTTGGAATGGTATACAAAGGTGGCCCCTTATTAGTCGGTGTACCTTGTGAAATAACCCATTGCAGAAGTTGATGGGTCTGTTTCGACTTTAAAAGGTCTCATTAATCACCTATTAACTGAGCTTTTAACTGTTGATGGATTGGGACATTATGGTAAAAAAATAAAATAAAATTAGGTCCCTTAGGTGTCGAATTGTAAATTAATCATAGTATTTGGGGCTAATTTATTTAGTTCGTGTTTTTCTTCTTCTTCTTCTTCTTCTTTTTTTTTTTTTTTGCATTAATTCAGTAATTGTTAATTATGAGGAAAATGACTATCATAAGTGATGCAACTACATTTCCACATATTAACATCTTTGTATAAGTATACAAAGGCTTAAATATCCACTTAGTATTGGCTATCCCAGATATCTTCCAAAGAGTCTAGAAGGATCTGGCTTATCAAATTTGAAATTAAGGAATTCTGCTAGTATATCAAAATTGGCTTGGAAAGTCATGAATAAAGAGGGATTTTGGGCTCAGTTCTTATGCCAGAAATATAATTCCTTTCCTCAAAGAAATCACGTTCAACCAAGTTGGCAAAGGAAATCGTTAAGCAGTCTTTGTGGGTTGAAACAAATACTAAGAGGAATGTTAAAGATGGTTGTTCTACCCTGTTTTAGCATCACAGTTGGACATCAGATGGTGCCCCCATGTTCTTTTTTCATAGGTCCTCTATTAAGAAAACAAGACACATCTTCGATCAACTAATGCATGGATTGACTTAAATGCTTGGAACGAGGATGTCATTAGATTTCATTTATCTTAGCAGCAAATTAGGAAGCTAGGAAATGTTGATTTGCATTTGTAGCAACATTCGATGATCTTTGTTGGAATTGGCATCCATCATGTGCTTTAACTGTGAAAAGTGCTAACGTAAAATTGCAGATTGAAATTAATGGAAGACAACATGCTGCAAGTTGGGAATGGATATGGAAGATTCCTGCCTTACCAAAAATAAGAACCTTTATTCGGCGTATTTTCCATAATTCATTACCAACCAACAGTGCTCTTGTACGTAGGGGTATGAATTATGCTCCTTTTGTCATAATGAAGTTGAAATGAAAGCTCGTTTGCTAAGAAAGTGTGTAGAAATCCAACAAGCATGGATGCAGATGAATCAAAATCAATGTTTTAAGGACTCATTAAATCTTCCTTTTCATGAGTGGATCTACAACAAGTGCTGTCTCTCCAAGAAGGATAAAAGATAGAGACAAGTTCCATGGCCGTGTCTATTTGCTCCTTTATTATGGTGTCTATGGAACTTTCATAACCAGCTGCTGTTTAATCTTGCAAAGAATCCTTCATTATGTTGGACACAATATCCGAAGTTAATTGCTTCTAAGTATCGGGCTGCTCGAAGACAAAATTTCGTGCAACAGGGAGTTTGTCTAATGCCAAATACTATCACGACTACATCTTCGACCATGGAGAATAAGATGTATTAGTTCACTAATGCCTCGGTTTTTTATGACTCACGAAAAGCAGCTCTTCTAACTACAACAAAACAATGTATTGCCAGTTATGCAAAGAAAATTGTTGTTGTTTCTGTTACAAATTAAAGATGGCCTAATCATGACAGATACCGTATATTATACAAAAAAACCCTGATTGGTTATCCTTCCAATCATAAACTCTTCATACAATATATAAGCCTCTACAACTACTAATTTTCCAAGAACATATAGATTCACATGATATCATCACATAAACATATTTATATAAAATTTGAACAACAAAACTTATAGTACACAGTAATTGAGTACATCTAAGTCTATAATACTAGTAAAACATAAGTATATGAGTAAAAGTCTACATAAATTGTTCTCTCTCAATACACAGGACAGTTCGCTCTTACCTAAGTCCCCAAGCTAACCTGTAGCATCCCTTAACTAGCCTCTACGAATAAGCTATCCTGCAGTAAAAATCTAAAGGGATGTAAGCCTAAACTTAGTGAGCAAAACTCTCAGTCATACCACAAGCAAGTTATAAATACATTATATTTATGCATATGAATGAATGATCAAGTAGAATGCTAAACAATACGTATAATTAACTAGTTCATAGACGTAACTTAAATTTAACGTCCTATGAAGTTAGGATTGGAGTATACACGGCACCAATCAGATCCGGATATTATACTAAAACTTATTTTACTATGGAACTCTACGCTCCGTATTTAAATCAAGTAATTCTTTTATTTTCATAAAAAATCAAGTTCTAGTGTAATCGTAAGTAGGCCCCCGCAGTCCACACTCACCTTTAAACGGAGGCCTCTAGACTACATCTTCAATACCTAATGTCCCTGCGGGCCAGGATAAGGTCATTTTGTACGAATACACCATACAGAACCAATAAATTAACAATAACAATCCTCGAATGGCCTCTCTTTACCTCTATATAATATAACGACCAAAATTGTATCCATGCAATGCATGTTAATATATATACCAGTTTTTTTTTTTATAGGCCGAGTATAATTAAGTTCAAATTATGTTGTGACCATCCAATAGTACACACAATCATTTTCTATACTACCATACAACAAACAAAGCATTATCAGTACTTAAGGTAAGTTCACAACTCAACATGCAATAACATACACAAGCGTTTCTCGAACCTCACACAACAGTCAATTAATAATAATATTTAAGTCTACTATCTATAATCACATACACGCATGAAATCATAGGGCAAATACTCATTCGACCATGGCAACTCGCTTTAATCGTGGTAATCGATCGAGAGATCCTCGCTCACCTCAAGATCACCTAATCATTACAATATAATAACGCTACTAAGTAATTAAATTAATTAGTAACTCTAAATATCTATTTACCTAATTCTACTTAAATTACTATCATCTTTTATCCGGTTAGACTTTATTATTAATCGTATGTAATTTTTTCGTTTTATTTCTAATATTTATAAATTTATAGTCCTTTTTCATCGTTTTCGGACGTACGTTCACATGATGATGTTCGTTTTAGACGTTAAGACCCATGTTTTACGATATGGATTAAATTTATAGAAATTTTAACTATGAAAACTTAATTAATCTTATTACTTATATTTATATCATTTGTTTATACTTAATGATTTAATTAACCCTTAAATTCTTATACTTAGAAAATTTTACTTTGCTATTACTAATTCATGTACTTAATTAAGTGTAATCCAATTTAAAAAGTGTATTAGGGTTTACTAATTTATGTATCTAATTGTTATACACTCTTCTTATTTCTTATTTTATAAACCTATGCTTATATCATTGCTTATGTCATTGCTTACATCATCATTCGCTTATGTTATCGCTCGCTTATGTCATCTTTTAATTACCTCATTACTTACTTCATCATTTAATTACATATGTCTTACCTCATGCCTATGTAATGTCTAAATATCTTATGTACATCTCACTTAAACTACTATGTACATATACCTTTACTATACTTATATGTATACTAGTATACTTATATATATACTTATACTTATTCTGTATTTATACTTATATACATACTCATATACCTATACGGTCATATACGTATTTTTGTACAAATTTCGTATGCTTAATTTTCCTCTTAAGAAAACCTTCCTAATTTCATTCTTTTGTGTTTTTTAGTATGTAGTTAGTATAGTATAGGTATGTATAGTTAGGATTTGTCTTAGTTTAAGTTATGTACAAAGTAAATACTCATATATAAAGATCCCCATACTTGTATTCTTCTAATATATCCTTATGTATATGTACTTAAGGGCATATACACATGTATTCATTTTCTCTTCATCATGATTCCTATTCTTCTATACTTAAAGGTGGAAACTTTATGTCTTATTCTACAAGATCACACATAACATATATCTACTTATTTAATCTACCTAATTACCTAATTAATAAGTAATATAAAGTAACATGATCACATACCTTAATTTGTGTTTGAATTATAGAAGCAAAGAGGAAAGTTTTGAAAGCAAAAGGGAAAAGGGATGTCACAGCAATGGAGGTGGGGTTTGCTTTGTTTCATTTTGTTTTGTTTTGATTATGGAAGGAAGAAGATGATGGGATCTATAAGGAAATAAGTGGATGGCAATCAAGGAGGAGGAGGAGGGAAAAGAAAAACTAAAAGAAAAGAAATTATGAGATGGTTAGATATTTTCTTATGCATTAGTGTCTTTTATTAACTTTTCTAATTGTTGACTTTAGTCAACATATGTTGACTTAGTTAACCTTTTGACCTTAGTCAACATATGTTGACTTGGTTGACTTTCCTTAAGCATATGCCATTTTGTACACATAATGTAATAATTAAGAAAGATTAAGGGAAAAATTAAGGAAACAAAAGGAAATGAAGTATTTAGTGAATTGATTAATAAAAATAGACAATGAGATCTTACTTTAGCTATTTATAGCCTATATACATCATTTGGTAAGCTATTTAGTATAACTAGTATGAAAAATACTAATTAGGGTGTTAAGGTTTACTACATTTAACCTAAGTTTCAATTATATCCCTAACTCTATGTAATACTATCTTAATCATATGCTTAAGAGATAAATGTAATATATGATTCATTATCTTAGTTTCTAAAGGACTACTTAAGAATTCTAAATATATATGTATGATTGAAAGACATCTCTAATCTTTTGCTAATGATTTGGTAAAGTATGAAAGTTATATTATCAATTAGGGTTTTAGGGTATATTATGATGAATTAGTGCACATATGTCTTTAAGGTTATCATTTTAGGGTTTTTATCACTTTTGAATGAAATCTTTAATGTTTACATACATTTAGGATAGTAAAGTTTCACACGCGATTGATTAGTTCTTTTAGGGTTTTCACTTTCATTAACCCTATCAACTCCTAATTATCTAACATACTCGAGTCTATTTCAAAAGCTAGATCGAAAATTTTAAGAGTTTACAGTTTTAACCTGTGAAGCGGAACGATGGAGTATTGCTAAGGGATTACCCATCGCTTTATTTATTCAATGTAATACATAAGTAATTTTAACTAATTGTTATGAAGCCAATAAAATCATTTTGAATACTGGCCTTGATGTTTGATTTTTACATGATGTGGTACTCATATGTAAGGATAGAATATCCACACTTAATGATGGGGAGCTACTTCAAACATTTTGGGAAAATAACTATGTAGCAAATACAAGCAAAAACTGGACTAGATTTAGAAGAAGGTTATGTATTTTAAACTATCTTGCCTATGGGACTTTTATCTTCTAGTTTTGATGAATTATGTAAGAGATTATATATCCTAGAACATGGTTGACTTCCTTTAAAGTCTTGACTTTATATATATAAACAAATGGTTTTTACTAGAAAAAAAAAATCCACTTAATACTACAATCACTCGAACAATCTCCGTAGTCTCTCAGAATTTAATAACTTCAATTATATGATCCAACTAACACATAAATCCAAATAATCCTCAATAAAAATCAAACTAAACAAACACTCTTAAGAGGAAAATAAAACCAAGTTTGAACATAACTATTACTAAATCAACTAATGCGGCATAAGGGATGCTAGCATACCTATGACTAGGTCTTATCGTAGCATCAACGAGTCCTTCGAAGCTATCGAAGAAAAATGTAATGAGTCAAGGTAGATTTTAGGGTAAAAGATAAGCAATCTGCAAGCTACTCAAATGGATGTTATGTGCCACTTCGAGCACAACACCACCAACAACTTAGCGGATATCCAGTCCAAGTTGATAGGTTACTCGCCATAATTCTTACTTAAGGAATTAATAAAAGATAGAATGGTTTAGGGTTTTCTCATGAAGGGAGCAAAAGTTTAGTGTTTCTAATGATTGAAAAAATTATGATTACACCGAGCTCATTAATGTTGTATTTGTACTCTTGTTGCTAAGGTTACATGATACAAATTGTATCTACTTAAAGGGTAAACACGTGTACAATCTATTATAAAAAAGGGAAATTTCATAATCTCAATAAAAGAACATTTGGGTGGTAAGGTATATGACTTAAATAGTGGGATACATGTTGTTTTGAGAAAAGCCTAAAGATTCACTGTATAACAAACTTCAAGCTATCTAGATAAGGTCGGTAGCAATGAGCTCTGCGAATAGCTTGGCAATTGTACCTTAGTAAGACTAAGATTACAAGGTGGAGTGGTCTCTAAAATAGGTTGGTGGCGATAGTTGGAAGCTTACGAACAGTTCAAATTAACCTTTCTCCTAAGCTAAGACAACACCAACCACAGCTCAAATACATGATCATATTAGCTTAGCATAACAAGTTGATTTCTTCTAGATGTCGATGTAAGCTAAGTATCCAATAGAATGTTAACAAGTCCTTTAGCTCAGGAGCGAGTGAGGGATCCTTGAGATGGATTCCTATCATCAACCATTATGCTAATCACTTTAGAATATCTAGCTAACCAATCTCCCTTTGCCTTCTTATATCCATCGTTATTATAAGTATGGACTAGTAATTAGCATTTTTAATCATTAATACCATCGATACCTATAACATTAAATAGAAAGGTCCAACAAGGTGAGTTGTGAAATCCATTGCATAATATAGCACAAACATATACATATGCAAAACACGCACATGCATGCCTATAAGTTACTAAATGCAATACACTATCAATTTTATACTCTCTCTCTCTCTCTCTCTCTCTCTCTCTCTCTAGATATATATATATATATATATAACATTTAGTTCGAATAAACAACATAATCTTGACAAATCGGAACTATATAATTTCACCTTTACCTAACTCAACCGCAGCTCTAAATAAACCTCTACAATTTTGGCTTATAGACTTTTAAATATAACTTTTTTAATTCTTAAATCAACAACATGCAAGGCTCAAACTTGATACTGTCTACTTTAATAACACTAATCATCTCATACTAAGTTCATCACTAGTTAACCTCCCATCAATAGCTAGTCAATTAAGATGGTTGAAGTGGCATCTCAGTCCATCGATTAACGCTCCCACTATAACTTCATCTATTCTCATTCACCTTATTAGGCATGATTCCCTCGTATCAACAACCCACTAAGTCATCATAATGAACATAGTGCCTAAATCACCCACTTCCTCTAAGGCGTATGGTACACTACATACTTATCCATGGTTGCTATATGCAAGTGTACATTGTTAAGAACAACACAATAGCATTTAGCTAAGTAAATATTTATTCATTCATCTCTACTACCCTAACATGTGCAACCAACAAACAATAGCAGCAACATACCTATTGTCTAGCTCAATCATTCAACAAAAGTTAGGAATCACTCAATACCTATAAGTTAACACACATAGATTAAACTTGATACCATTTAATGATCATTAATATTAAGTCTAAAAATAGGTCTCTAACTTATTCTTTTGATCAAAACCTATTGAATACAACTCACACCTTAAACAATTTAATTGGCTAGATTAAATAAGCCAATTAATCACTAGACTTAAGGGGACCGATTAACCACCATATGGGGCTGATCGATCATATCTCTCATAAGGGGTTTTAATTAACCTCCTTTTCTAGTCAATTAACCAAGATCTTACGTGTTTTTCCACCTAAGGTTTTATTTTAAGTCAACTCTACATAAGTTTGAAGGTATCTGGTTTTATTTTAAGTCAACTCTACATAAGTTTGAGGTTATCTAATTGATGTTCTTTAATTAAATTCAACTTTCACTCATCAAAGAACAAGTTTAACAAGGATTATCAATCGCTCAATGATTTAAGCTTAGGTTCTAAGGCTACAATTGATTAAATTCTACAAATGTAAGTTTAAGGTTTATGGGAAAAAAGATAAAAATTGAATAGACCACCTTAGATCTTTCAGAAATCGAATATTCTTACAGAAAGAGACTACAATCTTGAAATATGTTTCAATGTAATCCTAAAGTAATCGATTTCCATCTATAAAAGAGAGATAAAAAAACAAGATGACAATGGTAGCTTACCTTTTATTGAATGCTCTTGTTAAAACTTTTATTCTTGGTATCTTGAACAATAAAGTAAACTTCAGATTAGACCTATTAACCCTTTTTCTCTTATTAATTAAATTGAATAGAGAAGGCTAACTTTACCTAGATGTAGAGGTATCTCTTACCTACCACCAATAAACAAAACTAATTGAGATAGAGAGCTTAGGATTAATTCAGTGTCCATGGCTACTAATGATACTAAGAGACTCTTAGGTTTTTGTGAGGTTTTGCAATTAACCCTAGGTATAAAGATAAGGCAATTACCATCATGCCCTTACTTTTGAAAAAAATCATAGGGTCATCTCTAGGGCATTAGAATTTAATAGTATATTAGTTTTAAGATGCAATCACCGAATTAAAAATTTTAATATTTGATTACAAAATTTTGTTTTTAAATTAAGAATTTCATTATTGAAGTTGAAAATTTAGGGTTTGTAGAGTTATAAAATAAGTGGCATCCTTTAAATGACTTTTGGTCCACAGAAAGACCACTTTATGTAAAAATTTTCAATATTTTTGTCTTAATCTTCTTTTTAATTCTTTGGATCATAAAAGAGTAAATCAAGCACTACTAAAATTACCTAAAGATTTATGTTCATAGGAACCATACTTTAGATTGGCGATTTTATGTAGATCTCAATGAGCTATTTTTACCTAAAGTACTTTATATGATCCATTATTAAAATAGCTTATTTCAAACTTAGTTGCTTCATGATTCCTACTTATTATTGCTATTATTCTTACAAATTTATGGTCTAAATTTGTGTATTTCCATGGATCAAAATTATTGAACTATTGGTTTGATTTCTTGAAAGGAGAAACCTTAACCAGCCATTAAGAATGTTCGCTTATTCTTGCAAAACCGTCCAGCAAGTCACTTTCAAACCATGTCTTTTAATTAACATCAAATATTTTCCTCAAGATTATAAGTATGAACATTTGAAATAAGCTAAATACAGATAGAAAAGGAAAAGATAAAGTAAAAATTGTAAATATGTCTATAAAAACTATTGGTTGAGTTCAAATAGATCCCCTAAAACTCATAAAGCGTATATTTTAATCTTCTATAACTTGTAAAATATGTACATGTCGAGCTTGGATTTTTCTATTCTTATCATTTTTCTAAATTCAATTAGTATTAAACCTTAATTCATTTAATACTAACCATCAACTAAGAATTAAAAAAAAAAAACGATTTCTTATGAATATTGCAAAATGGTTGGAGTCGCCACCTGATCGAGTTCAGAAAAAGAGTGATTATAACTTAATTGCCAGTCTTCAATAAAATTAATTTTGAAAAAAAAAAGAATAATATTTTTAAAACTAGAGAACTTGAGTTTGAGGGGTATCCTATTAAACCCTAAACAGATACCAATTTAACTTTTTGAATTTAAATTTATTTTCAAAATATCCTTTTAATTAAAAAAGAATGATAATCCTAATTTACGAGTAAGGAAACGATTAGGTTTTTATTTACAAAAGAAATTAAGAAAGTAAAATTATTTACGAAAGGCAAAATAAAAAAGTTTTCCTCTTTTAAGTTGTCACATGGGTGCCTACATACCCTCTAAAAAAAAATTTCTTTCTTTGAAGTCATCTCATAGGTACTTTTGTATCTCCAGTAGGAATCAGACTTCCTACAATTCGATTCGAAAACTTAAGTGCATAAGTTTGTTTTAATTTTGAAACAAGAACCAAATTTACATTTTTTTTTCCATTTACTTGAGATTAAAAAAAATTCTAGAAAAAGAGTCCTAAATTTGGGTGATATTATTTTTTAAAATTCTAAAGGGCCCTAACTTCATAGAACTTAAGCTTAAATGGCAGATTGTTGTGTTTCTTGATGCTACAAAGTGATCCCTAGAACCCCTTTATACTCTTCAAGCGCAAAACATGTACGGCAAGTCTTTAAAGGCCATTAATATGGAGATTTTGAATTTAATGGGGTTTTTGAAAAAAGTTTCAATTCATGGTGATTTGGATGTAATTATTTGTCAAAATGTATTCCTTGTCTTGTTCTTACCTAAAAACTCAATATGAAGCTTCAATAATCAATAAAAAGGCAAGAATTAAGCTTGCTTTATTTAGAGCAAAATCTACACATTAAAGGTTTTCTCCGATTTTCAAATCTATTTTGAACCTAAAAAAAATTGAATCTAGGTACAACATTGGTATAGATTGAAAGAGGGACATGTTTAGCATATAATTCCATCATTAATTGATGGAAATCACGTGCAAAATACAAGAAAAATCAAGTTACGATGGGATGGTCGAGTGGTCTTCATGTGGGAAAATCCAAGAAGGGGGCAAAAAGAGAGGGAAAAAGGAAAGAAAAGAAAAGGAAAAAAAAATAACGTGGCATCATGTTATCCACCTAGCTAACATGTCAATGAAAAACACGTGATCCAATAAGAACTCAACACATGTCTCTTGAGTTGTGAAAAATATAAAATGAACACTTTGTGTAAAGTAAGAATCAAACTTAAGACCTTTCTTTTCATTATACTCTCAAGATTATTAATTATTGCAAACAAAATTAACTTAAACCTATTTACATAGGCATTAATAAAAGAAAACAATTTATCTTGACTCAAATGAACTCCTAAAAAAATTACTAAAAAAAAAAAAACCTATTTCTATACTCTTCATTTTTAATTTAATTTTTTTGGTAACTTTCTTTTTTTTTTGTATTTTCTAAATTTTAAAATTTTTTTATTTTCCTAATTTACATATTTTTTGTAATTTTTTGTTTTATGTTTTTCCAATTAGGACTCTTTTATTGTTGTAAAAAAAAATATATAAAAATACAAGAGGGTAAAAAGGGATGCTTATAACTATCCTCTTTATGGTGAAGTTTAAGTAAAATTTTACCGCAAAAACCAAAAGAGGTACATTTTTGCCCTAAAGGTAAACATGCACTAAGAAGTACTACAATTAGCTAGCTAGCTATCCTAAACCTAATCCATTAGGGATTTAGGTGACAAAAATGGAAGAAACTTTGATGTGCGATTCATGTGTTTCAAAGGATAAGAAAAAATCCTAGGCTCAACTAAGTTAAGGATATTTAAGGTTCTTGAACTATAAGGGTGGATAATTGAAATTCCTAATACTTAAGGATGACTTGTATTCTAAAACTCATCAACAAAAGATAACTAAAGCTCTTAAGTTTAACTTAATGAAGGATAATTAGGGTTCCTAACCTATCCAAGAGAAGTCAACTAAAACATTAAGGATAACCGACGATCCTAAATTTAATCTAAAGATAACCAAGGTTTTTGAATTTTCAAGAGAGGAAAATTAAACAATTTGGTTTCATAAATGAGGATATCTAAAGTTTTTAACCAAAGGATAACTTAGCCCGTGAATAGCTAAAGCTTCTTGACAACATTAACTAAGGTTGTTGTAAAATAACCGAAGCACCTAAATAAAAGGATTACTTAGTTTCACAATATTAAGATAGTCAAAGCTCCTTATCTAAACATAACTATGGTTTCTAGATAACCAAATAAACTTGACAAGAATAACTAAGGTTTCTATTGAATAGTGTAAGTTCTTAAAAAGAAGGATTACTTGGTTTCGCGATTGAAGATAACTAAAATTCATAATCTGAAGATAACCAAGACAATTGGATAACCAAAGCTTCTAATCGAAAATAATTGAGATTCATATGAAATAACCTAAGTTCCTAGATAGAAAGATTACTCGATTTCCATGATATTAAGATTGCCAAAGCTTTTTATCTAAGGATAACTATGGTTCGTGGATAATCAAACCTTCTTGACAAGAATAGCTTAGGTTCCTATCAAATAGACTAAGTTCATAAAAAGAAGGATTACTTAGTTTAAGGATAGCTTAAGTTCTTGAAAAGAATGATTACTTAGTTTTAGAATTTAGGATAGCCTAAGTTCCTAACTTAAGGATAACTTGGACTCCCAAATGGCCATAAGTTTCTTGTTAAGAACAACTAAAGTTCCTATTAAATAGTCTAAGTTCCTAAGATGAAGATAGCCTAAGTTCTTAATCGAAGGATAACTTAGACTCCCGAAGTTTCAAAATTTCTTTAAAAGATAAAACTAATGGCTTGAAGTTCCTCAATTCGAGGATGATACGGCTTTTCAAAACAAAGAATTCTAAGTTCTTAATCTTAAGGATGACTCAAGTATTTTACAACTTTTCAAAATAGATGGTAACAAAGTTCTTAAGTTCTCTTAAGGTTGATCTAATGGATTATAATGGATCCTAAAGGTCTTACTAAAGGATAATCATTGTCCCTACCATACAAAATTTCAATTTCTTAAAAGTACTTTTATTTTTTATATATAAGAAAACCTTAAAAAACATACATTTATTTTATGACAACTTAGAAAATTCTCTCTCTCACACACACACACATTTGAGGATTTTGCTAATAAGTATGGAATCCTCAAAGGTCCTTATAATTTCCAATGAATTATGAGCCTACTCATTTCTTTTCTTGCCTTAGGGACAACTACATAAGAGATATTATCCAACAAATTCTCCTTTATGAGACATCTCTTGAAGCTTTCGAGGCAATAATGCTATTAGGATAGTGATTTCCAAAATGTCTAAGGAAATGATAATTGATAGTTAATTGGTTTACTCAAAAAGGACTTTATTACACTCTTGGCTTAGATTTTGCTCTCAACTATGATTCCAAAAATCATGATTCATCTTGTAAGTAATATGCATTGGTTAATGTGTTAGGTCATTTTCGAATTGTATTATAATAAAGTAACTTTTACCCTGGATAAATTATTTCCTTTAATCAGAATGGCCTTTAAGGAAGGGTAGAACTATGGGCAAGCCTTAGTCTGCAAGAGGAGTAGATTTTGGGGGTCTTGGTTTTTGCTGCTATTATTTCAAAGTTAAGGGTTCTTGTTTCAAAAGATGGGCCTTCCTTCAAAAATAGGCTTTTTGAGGTACATGCCCAAAATTACCTATGAATTGATATGACTAAAGCCAACACAAATTAGTTTTAATATTTTATCCTAAATAATACCCCTAACCTCTTATTACCTCATTGTGGGATAGTTGTTGATGGGGTTCAATTTTGAAAATGCTCCCAAAATAGACTCAATGGGATTAACAAAGGATAACATTGTTTAAGATGCTGAAAATGAATACCTAATCTGATTTTGATTTGCGTATCAAATTCAAGATGAACTTCCTTTAAAGAATGAGTCTAATAACCTCACATTAATAATACTCAACTCTTAAGGTATGTTTTAAGGTTAGTGTTTAAAATATGGTTTAACTCTTTTCATCATAAACCTTTTTAGTTAATAAGATATCTTTTTTTTTTAAGTGTTCAAATCCCTCATTTGCCCTAATCTACATAAGATGTCTTACCAAAGGGAAATACTCATATTATTCCGAGCCAATAAGTAAAAACTGAAATTTAATCAAGTTGACAATTTTATTTCAGGTGATCATTGTTACTAAAGTAATTGACTCTTTTCCATGAAGAACATAAAAACACTAACTCTTCTTTTACTCCCCGCCCCACTTTAACTTGCCCTATTAAATTGGTTTTTAAGAGATATGCCCCACTGTTTTAAATGACAGCACAACCTATCAAATGGTAGCAGTAGATACTTAAAGTTAGATGCAGTAGGTAATCCCTTGGAAGTCTCCTTATGTCTGGGTTTGTAATAGATGGCCTCTAAAATGCCGGGTTGTATTAGCTTAGCCTCAATCATATCTTGAATCTTGTTCCTCAACCTTCGGCATATTTCAGTAGAGTACCTCTTTTAACCTATATAATAGTCACATGATGGTCCTTGGTCAAAGTTTTGTAGCCTGTAGTTTAGATTAAGGCTCTTGTACGCTAGGATCTTGTCTTCCTTTAACAAATGAAAGATTTTGATTATTAGGACATTGAATTGAATAAACTATCTTCCTAGGGCATTACAAGTGGGCTTATCTTAACTTTTTATTTTTTGGCTCAATACTGACTCCTTTCTTTTTGGCCTACTTACATGGTCTTGTGATGGTGATATTTGATTAGTAACAAGAACCATTTGAAGTCTTCCAAATATAAGGCCTAAAGTTATTTTAATTCTGTGATGCTCTTCTATAAGGTTGTCATTTTCTCTTCTAAGCTTGCAAGTCTTCTTTCTAAACTTAGATCTTAAGATACTTGAAAATTACTGATTAAAGAAACTGAGATTTATAGTTGTTAGGAAATCTGACAAACAGTCTTTTCCAATGAAGCAATCCTATCATTGGTCATTGTAAGCTCAATAGTGTTTTGAGAGTTCTTGGTAAGAATCTATACCTAATAGCAATTTCTCCAAATTTTTTCTTCTCTTCTTCCTTTTTTTTTTTTTTGAAAAAAAAAAGGCATTTAATTTGAAAGAGAAGATAGGAAGATAAACTTATACAAAAACTTTATGAGGTACTAAATATTCACAAGTTATTTTATAAAAATAAATAATGAGAAGACCAAAGGGAATGGAAACCTATTCTTAACGAGATACGGTAGCCTATAATACTTACAAGAAGTAAATATGAGGTGTTTATTTTCAAAAAGAAAACTTTATGGGGTACTTAATATTTATAATTTTTTTCTTTCCTTCTCTTTTTTGTTTTTAAAAAGAAATTGATAGGTAAGCAAGAACTTATTAGTGAGAAGTCAAAATTTTAACTTAAAAGATAGAAGGGAAAGTCTAGTAGTGGACCCATTTACAAGACAAAATCTACTCCAAATTACTAAAGAAGTTAAATATTTATAGTTGAAAGAAAACAAACTTATTTACGATTTCTAACATTTTTATATTTTAAGACTTAGAAAAAGGTTCTATTTTAGAGACTATTTAGAGATAGAAGAGTGGAAAATAATTTACAAATGTAGTCTATGAAAATTTCCAACTTGAAAGCTAGAAGGGAAATGGTCATATTTTGAAAAGATAGCTCAACAAGTGGCAACTAGTCTATGAAAAATTTTTAACCTTTAAAACTAAAAGGGAAAATTTGGGCTTTTTTTTGAAAAGTTTGCTAAAAAGTGGCAAATTCCTTTAAAAAAGGTTTTTACAAGAATTTCTTTTTTTTAAATTTATTTTTTCTCACTTTTTTAAATTTTTAATTTTTAAATTTTAGAAAAAAAAATCGGGCATTTTTTTAAAAATAATTTGGAAAAAAATTTATTATTTACAAACCCAAGTGATCTTTTAAGAACAAAAATTTTAAAAAATTTTTAATTTCAAAAAAAAAATTTTGAAGGCAATTTGTACAATGCAAAGGGAAAAATTTTTTGGGGAAATGTGGCCAAAATTTTAAATGTTTTGAAAGCAATTTTTTTTTGGAACTTATTTTTTTTTGAATTTTTAAAAAAAGGGTTTTTTGGGTTTTTATTTGGGAATTTTCTATTTTAAAAATTTTTGGGGGTTAAAAATTTTTTTTGGGAAAGTTTGGGGATTTGGGAAAAATTTTTGGGGGTTTTAAAAAAATAAAAAATTTAGTTAAAGAACCCTTTATTTATTATAAATTTTTTGGGTAAAAATTTTGGAAAAGGGTTTTAAATTCCCCGGGTTAATTTTTTGGTGATTTTTTCCCCTTTTTGGGGTAGAATTTAAATTTTTTAAAAAATTAAAACTTCCCAAAACCCAACCGGCCGTTTTCCTCCAACCCAGGGTAAAAAAAACAAAAAAAAAGTTGGGGGTTTTTTTTGGGGGGCGGGGGGTTAAAAAAAAATATTTTTAAAAAGGTTTTGGGGTTTTTTAAAAAATTTTTTGGAAAAATTTAAATTTAACCTTTGGTTTTCCCTGGGACCCGTATTATAATTTATTTTTTATTAATTTTTTTTCCCCCCCTTTTTAAATTTTTAAATATTTTTTAATTTCCTTAAAAATTTAAAAACCTTTTTTTTTATTATATTTTAAAAATTTCAAATTTAAATTTAAAAAAGGAAGTTCCAATAAAAAATTGATACTAAAAACTTTTTAATTAAATTTAAAAAAAAAGTTTTAAACAAAGTTTTTTGGATTTTAAACTATTCCCCTTATAGTATTTTTTAAAAATTTTTTAAATTTTTTTCAAATATTCTTTTTTAAAAAAGTTTTATTAAATTTTAAAAAATGGGTTTTTTTTTTTAAAAAAAATTAAAATTTAAAATTTTTAAAAAAAAAATAATTTAAAAAAAAAAATTTCTTTTTTTTAAAATTTTCCCTTTTTATAGTTTGAAAATTTAATTGTGGTTTTTTTAAAAAAAGGGGGCCAAAATTTCCCTTTTTTAGTTTTTCAATTAAAACATTCTAGGCATTTTTGAGGTATTTTTTAAAATTTTTAAAATTTACCTTTTTTAAAATTTAAATTTAATTTTATTTTTAATTTTTGGAAAAAATTATTTTTTTTCTTATCCCCCAAAAAAAAGTTTTAAAATTTTTTAATTTTTTTTTAAAAAAAAAAAAAAAAAAAATGTTTTAATTTTAAAAGAAAAATAATTTTTTTTTGTTTTTTTTTATTTTTTTAACCCCAAAAAAACAAACCAAAATAAAAAAAAAAAAATAAAATAAATACCCCTTTAAAAAAAAAAAAAAAACTTAACCCCAAAAAAAACCAAAAAACACCAAAACAAAAAAAAACACCCAAAAATAACCCCCAAAAAAATAATTTTTTCCCCCAAAATATTTTTTAAACCCCTTCTCAAAATTTTTAATTTCAAAATTGGGGGTTGGGAAAAAAAAATTAAAACCCCCCTCCCTTTTTAAATACAACACCTTTTTCAAAAACCTTTTAACTTAAATTTTATTTTTAAACCTTTCCTTTTTTTTAATTTCACAAAAACATTCTCAACATTTTAAATAAATATTTAAAAATTAACCACCAAACCCCGCCAAATAAAAACGGGGTTTAAAATTTAACAAAATCAACTTTACAACAAATTTCCCCCAAAAAATACCCCCCCAAAAACCCAAAACACCCAAAAGCCGAAAAAACTGTTTTTTTTAAAACTTAACGGTATTTTGATTTTTCGGGGGGCCACTTCTCCCAACCTCTTAAAAACTATTGAAATTCAAATAACAATGAAATGGGGTTTAAGGGTTGGTTTTTTAAAAAACGGGATTAAATTTCTTAATTTTTAAATCAAACCCCAAAAATTTCTCAAAAGTTTTAAAATTAAAAAATTCAGGTTAATTAATTTTGGGGGTTTTCCCCAAAAAAAAGGGGTTATTTTAAGGGATTAGCACTAATTTTTAAGAAAAAGAAAGGGGAAAGGCCAAGAGGGAAAGAAAGGAAAACTTTGCCAAACTTTAAAAAAAAAAATGGCAACCCCTTTTTGAAGGGGGAAAAAAAATCAAGAATTTTTTTTTAAAAAAACCTTTTTTGGCCCTTTAAAATTTAAGATTTTTCTCTCAAAAATTTTTTTTTTATAAATTAAATTTTCAACCCCCCAAAAAAAAAAAAAACCATTTAAAAGAGGCCCAAAAAAAAAATAAAAAAATTTTTTGGTTTTTTTTGAAGGAAAAAAAATAATATATTAAATTTCCCAACCATTTTATTTTTCCCTTAAAAAAATTTATTCAAAATTTTACAAAAATTTCCCTTATTCAAAATCCTTTGTTTTTTTTTTTATAAAAATTTAAATTGCGTAAAAGAAAATTATTCTTTAAATTTCATCAAAATTTTGGGCCAAACCTTTACTATTTTTAATTTTTTAAAAATTTTAAAAAGTTAAATTTTTTCCAAATTTTTAAACCCAAATTTCAAAATTATTTTAAATTTTTTTTTTTTTAACCAATAAACCCGGCCTTTTTTTGAGGTTAAAATTTTAAAAGAAATTTTGGAGGAATTTTCCAAGGGGGAGGGTTAACTTTAAAGGATAATTAATAAAAATTTAATTTAAGAAATTTTTTTTAAAATTTTGTGGTTGTTGGCACAAATTTAAAAAGTGGGGGGCATTTTTCCTCCTTAAAAAAATTTAAAGGGCAATTTAAAGTTTTTTAAAGGGGGGGGGGAATTTTCCGGCAGTTTAAAAAGGTTTGAAAGGTTTTTGTTTTTTATTTTTTCGGAAAAAAATCCAAATTTATTTAAATTTAAAAATGATTCACCTGAAATAAAAATTGTTTTTAAACCTTTGGGTTTAAAAATTTCTTTTTAATTTTGGCCCGGAAAGGGTTTTTTAGAAAATACCCTTTGGTTAAAGAACAAACTTTGTTTTTTTAGATTTGGGAAAAAAGGGGATTTGGAAACAACCTTTTTTTATTTTTTTAAAAAAAAAAAAAAGATAAAATATCTTTTCCCAACCTTTTAAAAAAAAAAAATTTTTTGGAAAAGATTTTAAATCCCCCTATTTTTTTTTAAAACATAAATTTTTTTAAAAATTAAAAACCTTTCTTTTAAAATTATTTTTTTTTTATTTTAACTTCATTTTTAAAGGGGGTTCAAATTTAATTTTTGGGGGAAAAAAAAAAATTGGGTCCCATACATTTTCGTCTTAAAAAGGGTTATCCTTTTGTTAAAACCCTTCTTTTTGGGCCATTTTAAAAAATTGAAACACATAAAAAATTTTTAAATGGGGGTAATTTTAAAAATTTAAGGGGGGGTTTTTTTTTTAAATTTAAAATTATTAAAAAAAATTTAAATTTTTAAAACTTTTATATCCCAAAACCTTTTGGTAAAAATTTTGGGCATGTAAAAAACCTTAAATAAAAAAACCTTTTTTTTTTTGAAAAAGGCCCAAAAAACTTTTTGAAAAAAAATTTCTTTTTGAAAAAATTAAAAAAAAAACCAAGACCCCTTTTTTTTCAACTAAAATTTAAAATTTACCCTTTTTTTTTTTTTTTTAAAAAAAGGGGCCCCAAAATTTTTGAAATTTTAAAGGAAAAAATTTTAATTTTTAAATCCCCAAGGGGTTAAAAAGGGGGTTACCTTTTTTTTTTTTTTTTTTTTAAAAATTTTAAATTTGAAAATGAAAAACCTAAACCAAAAAAATTTTTAAAACCAAAAGCAATTTAATTTTCTTTTACAAAAGGGGGTATCCGTGAATTTTTTTAATTCATTTTTGTTAAGCAAAATTAGGCCAAAGTGAAGTGTAAATTTTAAAATTTTTCCTTTTTTTGAAAAATAAAAAAAACCAAATTAAAAATTTTTAAAATTTTTTTCAAATTTTTTTCCTTTAGGAACAAAAATTTGGAAAATTCAAAAAATTTTAATTTTTTCCTTTTAGCCTTTTTAATTTTTCCCTTTTAAAAGCTTTTAAAAAAAAGATGTTTCTCAATTTTTTTAAAGGAAAAAATTTGGTTTGGGTAAATATTCTCTTAAATTGGTTTTTTTGTTGGTCCCTTGGGAGGTCCAAAAAGGAAAAAGGGGAAAAGGGAATTAAAATGAGGGGAAGGGCCTTCCCAAAAAAAATTCAAAATTGGAATTTTTTTGGGGGACCCCCTTTTAGGGGAAAAATTTTTTCCCCCAATTAAACCCTTATTTAGGGCCAAAATCCTTTTTTTTTAAAAAAAGTTGAGTTTTTTTTTGGTTTGAGAGAAAAAAGAAATTTTCTTTTTTTGGTTTGGGTTTTTAAATTTAAAAATTAAAATGTTTTAAATTTTTTTTTTTTTTAAAAAAATTTTTTCTTTTTTAAAAAATTTTTTTTTAAAATAAAAGTTTAAAATTTAAGAAAAATTTGAAAAAAAATTTTGGTTTTGGGTAGGGAAAAAAAAAAAAAAAAAAATTGGGTTAAAAAACCTTTTTTTTTGTTTGGAAAAAAATTTAGGAATTTCCTTTTTAATTTTAAATTCCATTAATCAAACTTTAAAAAGAGACTAAGGAAAACTTTGTTTTAAAACCAAAAAATTTTTTTTTATTTTGAAAAAAAAAAAAAAATTGGTTTTTTTAAATTTTTTTTCTTTTTTTTTTTTTTTTTTTAAGTTTTCAAAACCTCTTTTAAAAGGGGGTTAAAAAAAACTTTTTTTTGAAAAAATTCCTTTGGTTTTTTTGAAAGGCCCGGTTTTTTCATTTTTTCCTTCGGGGGAATTTGAAAAAGGGACCCCTTTAACCCCCTTTTTTTTTGTTTTATCTTTTTTAAAAGATTTTGAAAAAAACTTTTTTTTGGGCGGGGTCAAAAAAAATTTTTAAAAAAACTTTCCGGATTTTAAAGGATAACCCTTTTTTTAGGGGCCCTTTAAATTCCAATTCCTTTTTAAAAAACCCTTTTTGAAAATTTAAATTTAATTAAGGGAACTTTAAAGGGTTTGGTTTTCCTTTTAAAACCCCCCAAAAAAACTTTTTTTTTGGCCAATTTGGGAAAAATTTTAGTTAATTTTCCCTTAAAAATTTTTGGGAAAACCTTAAAGGCCCTTAATTCCCCGAAAAATTTCCTAAAAACTAAAGTAAAATTCAAATTTCCCCCTTTTCCCCAAAAAATTTAAAGCCCCAAACCCCTTTAAACCTTTAAAAAGGGTAATCCTTTCCCCTTTTATTTTTTTAAATTGGGCCCCCCATTTTTGGGAATTTGGAACCCTTAAGGCTTTAATTTCTTTTTTCCCAAAAAGTTTTTTTTTTTTTTTTTTTTTTTTTTTTTGAAAAAAAATTAAAAACCAAAAAAAAAAAAAGGAAACCCCAAAAAAAAAATTTTTTTTTTTTTTCCTTAGAAAAAAAAAAAAAAAAAAAAAAGCAAATTTTGGCTAATTCCTTAATTTTTTTTCTTTTTTGGATTTCGGGGAAAGGGTTTTAAAAAAAAATTTTCTTAAATTTTTTAGGGAAACCTTTAGGCTTAAAAAAATTTTTTTTTTAAATTTTTTTTTTTTTTTTTTAAAAAAAAAAAAACTTTTTTAAAAAATTTTAATTTTTTTTTTTTGGGAAAAATTAAGAAAAAAAACCTTTGGGTTATCCCAAACTTTTTTTTTTTTTTTTCTTTAGGTTTAAATTTCCTTTTTTTTAGTTTTTAAATTTGGAAATTTTTAGGTTTAATTCTTCAATTCGGGGGAAACCAAAAAAAAAAAAAAAAAAATTTATCCTTAAAATTTTAAAGGGGGGAAAAAATTTTCAAACCTTTTTTTTCAAAAATTTTTGAAACCTTTTTAGGTTTTTTTATTCCTTTGTTCCCCAAGGGTTTTTTTTTTGGTTTATCCCCAAAAAAACCCATAGGTTTTTAAATTTTTTTAGGGAAAAAAGGAAGGCCCCTTTGATTTCTTAAAAATTTTTGTGAAACTATTTGTTTTAATCCTTTTTTTTATTTAAAGGGGGTTTGCTTTAGGGTTTTTTTTTTTTACCCAAACCTTTTTTGGTTTTTTAATTTTTTTCCCCAAAAAAAAGGCCCCCCTTTAAGCCTAAAATTCCAAAAAAGGGCTTTAAGTTTATTCCTTCTTTTTTTGGTTTTTTAAAAACTTTTTTAGAAAAAAATTTTTTTCAAAAAAAATTTATGGAAAAAAAAAAAACCAAAATTTTTTTTTAATTTTCCTTCCTTTCCCTTTTTTTGGTTGAAAAAAAATTTTTTAAAAAAACCCCTTTGGTTAATTTTTTTAAGAAAAATTTTTTAAATTTTAGGAACCCCGGTCGGGGAAAAATTTTTCCTTTAAAAATGTTTTTTTTTTGTTTTTTAAATTCTCCTTGGAAAAAAAAAAAAGGTTAAAAGGAAAAACCCCTTTTTAATTTATCCTTCAAAAAAAGGGTTTTTTTTTTTAAAAAATTTTTTGCCGTTTTTAGTTTTTTTTTCTTTTTTGTTTTTTTGGGGGGGTTTGGGAAAAGAAGGTTTTTAAAAAAAAACAAGTTCAAAACCTTAAGTTTAAAATTTTAGAAAAAAATTTTTTTAATTATTTTTTAAAAAACCCTTAATAAAAAAAATTTCTAAAAAAAAACCTTTTTTTAAATTTGGCCTTTAACCCTAAAAAATTGAGGCCCAAAAAAAGGGTTTTTTTTTAAAAAACCCCTTTTGGGGGAAAACAACATGAAAAATTTTTTTGGGAAAAAAATTCGTAAAGGTTTTTCCTTTTCCATTTTTTGGGTTTTTACTAAAATCCCTTAATTGGGAATTAAAGGTTTAAGGGATTAAAAAACTAAAAAACTTTTTGCCCTTTTATTTGTAAAGTACTTTCTTTAAAAATGGGGGATTTTAAAAACCTTTTTAAAGGGGGGGGGAAAAAAAATGTTTTTTTCCTTTTTTTTTGGTTTTTTGCCGGTTTAAAATTTTTTACCTTAAGACCTTTAAAAAAAATTAAAAGAGGGGAAAAAAAAAAAGTTTTTAAAATTTTTAAAGGAAAAAAACCTTTTTTAAACCCTCCTTTTTTTTTAATTTTTTTATTTTAAAAAATTTTTTTTTACCCAAACAAAAAAAAGGATTTTTTCCTTAAAAATTTTTTTTAAAAAACTTTTAAAAAACCCCCAAAAAATTACAAAAAAAATTTTGGGGATTTTTTAGGAAAATAAAAAAAATTTTTTTTTAAAATTTAAAGGGGAAAAATACCAAAAAAAAAAAGAAATTTACCAAAAAAATTTATTTTAATAAATGAAAAGGATTTATTAAGGAAAATTTAAGGGGGTTTTTTTTTTTTTAAAAATCAATTTTTTTTACGGAAGGTTTTCATTTGAGGTTTCCAAAGGATAAATTTTGGGGTTTTTCTTTTTATTTTTAATTTTTTCCCCCAAAAGGTAAATTAAAAGGTTTTTAAAAGTTGGAAAATTTTGTTTTGGCCCAAAAAATTTAAATTAATTGAAATTTTTTTTTGGGGGAAAGGGTTAAAAAAAATTTTTTTTTTTAAAAAAAAAAGGGTTTAAAAGTTTTGATTTCCTTTTAAAATTTTTAACCCCAAAAAGTGTTTTTTAAAATTTGATTTTTTTTCACAAAAAAAAATCAAAAAAAAAGGAAACCCCCTTTTTGGGTTTTGAAATTTTTTTTTTTAAAATTGGGGTTCAAACCCGGTTGGTTTTTTTTCAAAATTGGAAAATTTTTTAAAAAACTTTAGGTGGGGAAAAAAAAACCCAATTTTAAAAAGGGCCCGTTATTTTTTTTTTTTTCCTTTTTCTTTTTCTTTTTTTTTCCCTTTTTTTCTTTTTTCCCCCTTTTCCCTTGGGTTTTCCAAAAATGAAAAGAACCCAAAAAATTTTTTTTGCCCCATCCATTTTTCTTTTTTCCTTTTTAATTTTTTCTTTGGGGATTTTTTTTTTTTCCCAAAAAAGTTTTTTGGATTTTTTCCAAAAAACCAAATTTTTAAAAAGGGGTTTTTTAATTTTAAAATTTTCTAAACCAATTTGGTTTTTCCCCCTTTTTTTTTAAAATTTCTATTACCAAGTTTTTTTTTAAAAATTTTGAAATTTAATTTTTTTTAAGGGTTCCCAAAATTAAAAGGATTTTGAAAAAATCCGGGGAGGGAAAAACCCTTTTTCCTTTTTAAATTTTTTTTGGTTAGATTTTTTGGGGTCTTTAAAAATTAAAGCAAGCCCTTAAAATTTTCTTTGGGGGGTTTTTTTTTTTTTGAAAAATTAAAAATTAAAAATTTTTTTTATAAATTTGGAAAGGGTTTTTAGGTTAAGAACTTTTTGGAAAGGGAAAACTTTTTTATTTTGCCTTTCGTAAATAATTTTACTTTTTAAATTTTTCTTTTGTAAATAAAAACCTAATCTTTTTCTTTCTCGTAAATTAGGATTTCATTCTTTTTTAATTAAAGGATATTTTGAAAATAAATTTAAATTCAAAAAGTTAAATTGGTATCTGTTTAGGGTTTAATAGGTACCCCTCAAACTCAAGTTCTCTAGTTTTAAAAATATTATTCTTTTTTTTTTTCAAAATTAATTTTATTGAAGACGGGCAATTAAGTTATAATCACTCTTTTTCTGAACTCGATCAGGTGGCGACTCCAACCATTTTGCAATTTTTCATAAGAAATCTTTTTTTTTTTTAATTCTTAGTTGATGGTTAGTTAAATGAATTAAGGTTTAATACTAATTGATTTAGAAAAATGAAAAGGGAATAGAAAAATCCAAGCTCGACTGTACATATTTTACAAGTTATAGAAAATTAAAATATACGTTATGAGTTTTAGGGGATCTATTTGAACTCAACCAATAGTTTTTATAACATATTTACAATTTTTACTTTATCTTTTCCTTTTCTATCTGTATTTAGCTTATTTCAAATGTTCATTATTTAATCTTGAGGAAAAATTTGATGTTAATTAAAAGACAGGTTTGAAATGACTTGCTGGAGGGTTTTTTGCAAGAATAAGCGAACATTCTTAATGGCTGGTTAAGGTTTTTCCTTTCAAGAAATAAAAAACCCAATAGTTCAATAATTTTGATCCATGGAAATACACAAATTTAGACCATAAATTTGTAAGAATAATAGCAATAATAAGTAGGAATCATGAAGCAACTAAGTTTGAAATAAGCTATTTTAAAATGGATCATATAAAGTACTTTAGGTAAAAATAGCTCATTGAGATTTTACATAAAATCGCCAATTTTAAAGTATGGTTCCTATGAACATAAATCTTTAGGTAATTTTTGTAGTGCTTGTTTACTCTTTATGATCCCCAAAAAATTAAAAAGAAGATTAAGAAAAAAAAATATTGAAAATTTTTACATAAAGTGGTCTTTCTGTGGCCAAAAATCATTTAAAGGATGCCACTTTTTTATAACTCTACAAACCCAAATTTTCAACTTCAATAATGAAATTCTTAATTTAAAAAAAAAAATTTTGTAATCAATATTAAAATTTTTAAAATTCGGTGATTGCATCTTAAAACTAATATACTATTTTAATTCTAATGCCCCCAGAGATGACCCTATGATTTTTTTTCAAAGTAAGGGTGATGGTAATTTTCCTTATCTTTATACCTAGGGTTAAATTCAAAACCTCACAAAAAACCTAAGAGTCTCTTTAGTTCATTAGTAGCCATGGACACTGAATTAAACCTAAGCTCTCTATCTCAATTAGTTTTTTTTTATTGGTGGTAGGTAAGAGATACCTCTACATCTAGGTTAAGTTTAGCCTTCTCTATTCAATTTAATTAATAAGAGAAAAAGGGTTAATAGGTCTAATTGAATTTTACTTATTGTTCAAGATACCAAGAATAAAAGTTTTAACAAGAGCATTCAATAAAAGGTAAGCTACCATTGTCATCTTGTTTTTTTATCTCTCTTTTATAGATGGAAAACGATTACTTGGATACATTAAAAAATATTTCAAGATTGTAGGTCTCCTTTCTGTAAGAATATTCGATTTCTGAAAGATCTAAGGTGGTCTATTCAATTTTTATTTTTTTTTCCCATAAACCTTAAATTACATTTGTAGAATTTAATCAATTGTGCCTTAGAACCTAAGCTTAAATCATGAGCGATTGATAATCCTTGTTTAAACTTGTTTTTTGATGAGTGAAAGTTGAATTTAATTTAAAGAACATCAATTAGATAACCTCAAACTTATGTAGAGTTGATTTAAAAAATAAAACCAGATACTTCAAATTTTATGTAGGTTGACTTAAAATAAAAACTTAGGTGGAAAAAACACGTAAGATCTTGGTTAATTGACTAGAAAAGGAGGTTAATTAAAACCCCTTATGAGGATATGATCGATCAGCCCCATATGGTGGTTAATCGGTCCCCTTTAAGTCTAGTGATTAATTGGCTTTTTAATCTAGCCAATTAAAATTTTTTTAAGGTTTGTGAGTTGTATTCAATAGGTTTTGATCAAAAGAATAATTTTAGGCCCTATTTTTAGATTATATTAATGATCATTAATGGTATCAAGTTTAATCTATGTGTGTTAACTTTAGGTATTGGTGATTCCTAACTTTTGTTGAATGATTGAGCTAGACAATAGGTATGTTGCTGCTATTGTTTGTTGGTTGCACATGTTAGGGTAGTAGAGATAAATAATAATATTTACTTAGTCAATGCTATTGTGTTGTTCTTAACAATGTACACTTGCATATAGCAACCATGGATAAGTATGTAGTGTACCATAACGCCCTTTGGGGAAAGTGGGTGTTTTTAGGCACTATGTTCATTATGATGACTTAGTGGGTTGTTGATACGAGGGAAATCATGCCTAAAAAGGGTGAATGAGAAGATGAAGTTATAGTGGGAGCGTTAATCGATGGACTGAGATCCCACTTCAACCATCTTAATTGACTAGCTATTGATGGGAGGTTAACTAGTGATGAACTTAGTATGAGATGATTAGTGTTATTAAAGTAGACAGTATCAAGTTTAGCCTTGCATGTTGTTGTTTTTAAAAATTTAAAAAAAAGTTATTTTTTAAAAGTCTATAAGCCAAAATTGTAGAGGTTTATTTAGAGTTTGCGGTTGAGTTAGGTAAAGGGAAATTATATAGTTCCGATTTGTCAAATTATGTTGTTTTTCGAACTAAATGTTATATATATATATTATATATCTAGAAGAGAGAGAGAGAGAGAGAGAGAGAGAGAGTATAAAATTGATAGTGTATTGCATTTTAGTAATTATTAGGCATGCATGTGCGTGTTTTGCATATGTATATGTTTGTGCTATATTATGCAATGGATTTACAACTCACCTTGTTGGACCTTTCTATTTAATGTTTATAGGGATCGATGGTATTAATGATTAAAAATGCTAATTACTAGTCCATTACTTATAATAAGATGGATATAAAAAGGCAAAGGGAGATTGGTTAGCTAGATATTCTAAAGTGTTAGCATAATGGTTGATGATAGGAATCCATCTCAAGGATCCCCCATCGCTCCTGAGCTAAAGGGACTTGTTTAAATTCTATTGGATACTTACTTACATCGGGCATCTAGAAGAAATAACTTGTTTGCTAAGCTTTAAAATGATCATGTATTTGAGCTGTGGTTGGGTTGTCTTAGCTTAGAGAAAGGTTAATTGAACTGTTCGTAAGCTTCCAACTATCGCCACCAACCTATTTTAGAGACCACTCCACCTTGTAATCTTAGTCTTACTAAGGTCAATTGCCAAGCTATTCGCAGAGCTCATTGCTACCCACCTTATTAGATAGCTTGAAGTTTGTTATACAGGAAACTTTGGCTTTTCTCAAAACAACATGTATCCCACTATTTAAGTCATTTTACCTTACCACCCAAATGTTCTTTTATTGAGATTATGAAATTTCCCTTTTTTATAATAGAATTTTACACTGTTTACCCTTTTAAAGTAGATACAATTTTTTTATCATGTAAACCTTAGCAACAAGAGTACAAATACAACATTAATGAGCTCGGTGTATCATAATTTTTTCAATTTTTATTAGAAACACTAAACTTTTGCCCCCCTTCATGAAAAAACCTTTAAAACCTTTTATCTTTTTTTAAATTTCCCCTTAAAAAAAATTTGGCGAGAAACCTATAACTTGGATGGATACCCGCTAAGTTGTTGGGGGTTGTCCCCAAGTTTGGCCTAAAATCCTTTGAGTGTTCGATTGCTTACTTTTCCCCCAAAAATTACCTTGATTTACTTTTTTCTTCGATGCTTCGAAGGATTTTGATGTACAAAAACCCTAGTTGGTATCTAGACCCTTAGCCGCATTAGTTATTTGAATAGTTATGTTCAAACTTGGTTTTTTTTCCCTCTTAAGGTGTTTTTTGTTTTTTTTTATTGAGGATTTTTTTGGTTTTTGTGTTAGTTGGATATATAATTAAGTTATTAAAATTTGAGAGACTGGGAAAAATTTTTCGGGGTTTGTTTTAAGTGGTTTTTTTTTTTCTGTAAAAACCATTTGTTTAAATTTAAAAGTCAAAATTTTTAAAGGAATAAAACCATGTTTGGATATTTAATTTTACATAATTATCAAAACTAGAAGAAAAAAATCCCAAAGGCAAGATTTTTAAAAAACATAATTTTCAAAAATCTAGAAAAATTTTGCTTTATTTGTACTTTTTTTTTTTTCCCAAAAAAGTTTAAGTGCTCCCCTCTTAAGTGGGGATTTTTTTCCTTCATATGGTCCATATGTAAAAATCAAATAAAGGCCCAAATTAAAAATTTTTATTGGTTTTAAAAATTTTGTTAAAATTATGTTTTAAATTGAAAAATAAAGCGTTGGGGGAACCCCTTAGCAATACTCCATCGTTCCCTTACATTTTAAAAGGGAAATTTAAATTTTTCGTTGGGGGAAAAATTAGCTCGAGTTGTTAGATAATTAGGATTGATAGGGTTAATAAAAATGAAAACCCAAAAAAATAATAATCGGTGTGAAACTTTACTATCCTAAAGTTGTAAACATTAAAGATTTCATTAAAAGTGAAAAAACCCAAAAGATCCCCCTTAAAAATTGTGCATTAAAATTTATAAATTTCCCAAAACCCCCAATTGAAAAATTTAATTTTACTTTCCAAAAATTAGAAAAAAATTGAGTTTTCTTTCAATTTTTCATATATTTAAAATTTTTAAGTGCCCTTTTAAAAAAAAGAAAATGAATATATATTTTTTTTCTCTTTGCAATGTTTAAAGTTTGTATTACTGAGTTGGGGTTAATTAAATTTTTTTAAAGTGGGGAAAATTTAAAACCCCCCAATTAGTTTTTTCATATAGTTATACTAAAACTTACCAAAGATGTATATAGGTATAAAAGCAAAGTAAGATTCAGTTATTTTTTTAATAAAATTATAAAATTCTTTTCCTTTTTTTTTAATTTTTCCCTTAAACTTTTTAAATTTTTACATTATGTGTCAAAAGGATATTTTTAAGGGGAAATCAACCAAGTCAAATTGTTGACTAAGGCAAAAAGGGGTTAAAAAAGCAAATTTTTTTGGGGTAAGTCAAAAAATTGAAAAATTAAAAAAAGACACTAATGCATAAGAAAAACTAACCTTCTAAAATTTTTTTCTTTTAGTTTTTTTTTTCCCCCCCCTCCTCCTTGTTCCTCCATTTTTCCCCCCCCCCCTTTTGCCCATATCTTCTTCCTTCCCCAACAAAAAAAAAAAAATGAAACAAAGAAACCCCCCCTTTGGGACTCCCCCTTTTCCCCTTTTCTTTTAAAAAATTTTTTCTTTGCTTCTTATTCAAACACAAAATTAAGGGATGTGTCTGTTATTTATATTACTTATTAATTAGGGAATTTGGTAGAAAAAAAAGTAGAATATGTTATGTGTTTCTTGTAGAATAAGCATAAAATTTCCCCTTTATATAGAAAAAAGGAACATGATGAAAAGAAAAGAAACTGTGTTTGCCCTTAAAAACATATACATAAAAGGTATTTAGAAGAAACAAGTTGGGGGGTCTTTATATATGAGATTTATTTGTACTAATTAAAAAAAAACAAACCAACAACAAAACCCTTTCTTACTAAATCTACTAAAAAAAAAAAAATGAAATTTGGAGGTTTTTTAAGGGAAAATTTTCAACGAAATTTTACAAAAAAAAGTTATGACCCTATAGGGATGAGTATGTATATAAATATAAAAAAGAAAAAGTATAAAATATTATAAGTTCTAGTATACATATAAGTTTTTTAAAAAGGTTTGTACATGTGTTTAAATAGATTACAAAAAAATTTAGAATTACATGGATGGGTTTTGCATATGTAAAAAATGATGAATAAGTAATGAGGGAAATTTAAAAAGCATAAGCGGCGATAAATAAACGAAGATGATGTAAGCAAGACATAAGCAATGATATAAGTAGGTTTATAAAAAAAGAAATAAAGGGGGGTATAACAATTTGAAATTTAAATTGAAACCCCAAAACCTTTTTAAAATTTTGGTTTTTACTTTTTTAAGTACATGAATTAGTATGCAAAATAAAATTTTTAAATATAAAAATTTGGGTTAATTAAAACATTAATTAAACAAATATATAAAATAAGTAATAAATTAATTAAATTTTTATAGTTAAATTTTTTTAAAAATTTTAACCAAACGAAAAATGGGTCTTAAGTCTAAAACGAACATCTCATGTGAACGTTTCGTCGGGAAAAAGATGGGAAAAAGGGGGCTATAAATTTTTAAATATTTGAAATAAAACGAAAAAATTAAAATTTCGATTAAAAAATTTTTAAAATCTAACCGGGATTTAAAAATTTATAGGGAATTTTTGTAGAATTTGGTTTAAAAGATATTTTGAGTTATAATTTTTAAATTTTAAATTTTTAGTAAACGTTTTTTTATTGTAATGATTAGGGGTTTGAGGTGAGCCCAGGTTTTTCCGATCGATTTTCCACGATTTAAAAACGGTTTCCTTTGGCGAATGAGTATTTGCCCTATGATTTCATGGTGTATTTATTATAGATAGTTGACTTAATTTTTTTATTAATTGGGCTGTTGTTTTGGGTTCGAGGGAAAAGCTTGTGTATGTTTTTGCATGTTTTAGTTGTGAACTTACCTTAAGTACTGATAAAGCTTTGTTTGTTGTATTTTTAGTATAGAAAAAAGTTTTTGGTACTATTGGTTTTTCACAACATAATTTGAAATTAATTTTATCGGCCCCATAAAAAAAAAAAAACTGGTTATATTTAACAAGCTTTTCAAAGGATACAATTTTGGTCGTTATTTTTTTTAGAGGTAAAGAGAGGCCCTCGGGATTGGTTTTTGTTAAATTTTTTTTGGGTTTTGTTTGGTGTATTCGAAAAAAATGACCTTATCCTGGCCCCCAAGGGGGCATTTTTTGGGGGTTTTTTGAAGATGTAGTTAAGGCTCCGTTTTAAAAAGGTTTAGTGTGGGCTGCGGGGGGGCCCACTTACGATTACACTGAACTTGATTTTTTATGAAAATTAAAAAAATTACTTGGTTTAAAATTTCGGGGGTAGGTTCCTTTGTAAAATAAATTTTTTTGTATAAAAATCCGGATTTTGATTGGTGCGTGTATACTCCAATCCCCAACTTCATAGGAGTTAAATTTAAGTTTCGTCTTTGAATAGTTAAATTATAGTATTGTTTAGCATTCTACTTGATCATTCATTCATATGCAAATTTTAATGTATTTTTTAAATTGCTTGTTTTTGAGGGTTTCTTAAAATTTAAATCCCGTTTTTATAATTTACTTTTAAATTTTTAAATTGGGGTTTTTTTTGGGGTTTTGGGGGAGACCCTTCCTGGTTTTAAAAAAACTTTTTATGAAAATTTTTAAAAAAAAAAAAAAAAAAGACTTGATTATAATTATGTGATAATTTTTTTAAATTTTATAAAATAGTTGGTTAACTATTAAATTATGCATTTGTTCTTATTTTGTATTGAGGTTTATTAATTTAAAGATGTTGGAGTCCCCCTTTTTTGAAAAACTACCTCAATAGGAAAAAAAATTGTTTAAAAGAAAAACTATTTTTTTCATCACTTGGAAATCATTGTTTTTTTAAAAGTTAAAAAGGTGCTTTGGAGAAATAAAAACCCAGTTTGTAAATTAATACCCCCTATTTTTGAGACCTTGCGAAAGATCTGGATAAATTAGGGGTTAAATTGTCGCAAAAATTTGTTTAATTTTGCTTACTTAAAAAAATTTTAAATTACCCAAAAAAGGACTTTCCAAAAATTTAAAAGACGTAAAAATTAAATACATATCCAACAAAAAAACAGAAAAGAATTTTTTCCCACTAAATGTTAAGAAGGCAGCATTGGGTTAGATCATATGGGGAAATGGTCTTAAACCTTTTTTTGGTTTACCCGCCGGGCTTGTGGATCACCAAACTTTTTTTTTAAAGAGTTAACTTTACCACGATTAGAAAAAAGGGCAAATTCAAAACGGGAAAAATTTGTTTAAAAAATGGAAACGCGTAAACTTTTGGTAGCGGTTATATACCATTAAGGGTGTGTTTTTATTTTAACTCAATTTCAAAGATTTCACTCAAAAGGACATAATCGAAAAAAGGTTTCCAATAAACAATGAAATTTGTTCAAAGAAAATCAAACCTTGGGGCTTCCAATTTGGCCTAAGATTTGAATCTTGAATTCGTTAACATTTAAGTTTATCAGTTAGTTGTAATGGTTGGGGTTTCTTGTTAATTAAATAGAAAAAAAAGAGAAAACCTAAGAAAAAAGACGGGGGAAAATTTTTTAAGGAAATCCACTACTGTGTCCAGTACTGCGTTTAAATTTGTTAAAACCCCCAGGTATTATGATTAAAATTTCTTTAACTTCCTTTTGTTATTTTTAAACCATGGGGCCCTATTCTACTTTTTTTTAAAATTTTCCCTTTTTCTTTAGGAAAAATTTATATTATGGATAAAATAACAATCCATCTTAATTTATTAATTACAGACATTTTAATTGACTAAATTTTTAACCTTTAATTTTTTTTTTCCCAAGTATTGCTTTTAAATTTAGTTAGGAAAATTTTCCATACTATAAAAATACTATTATTTGGTTTTGTTCTTTCAATTTTTTGGGAAATTTATATAATTTGATTTTATTTCATTTTTAATTAATTTTAAATTTTTTTGAAAAAAAAAAAAAAAAAAAAAAAGAAGAAAAAGAAGAAGAAAAAAAAAACCGAAAATAAAAAAAATTACCCCCAAATACAAAGTTTTTAATTTAAAATTCGACACCAAAGGGGGACCAAATTTTTAAATTTTTTTTTTTTCCCATAATGCCCAAAAAATCCTTTAAAAACATTTTAAAAGCTCATTAATGGTTTGATTAAGAGCCCTTTTTAAAGTGGGGAAACGCCCAAAATCAACTTCTGCAAGGGGTTTATTTCAAAAAGGAAAACCCCGACTAAAAAGGGGGCCACCTTTTTTATACCTTTTCCAAACTTTCCTAATCTATTATGTGAAAAATTGGGCCCTTTTTGTCAATTTCCCGGGAGTTAAATATTTAAAAATTCCCCTTTCAAATAAAACTTGATTAAACTTATATTTTTAAACCCGGTAAAATTAAAATCTCCTAAGTTTCTACCTCCTTGGTTTGTTACAAAATTAACAAAATTGTCAATGTAGAAGGGTTTTTTTTTGAGGTCCAAAAAAGTTTATCATTAAAGATACCGAATCATACCTTCCAAATTTTTTTGGGTTTTATTTTGCCCGATTCATGACAAAATGAAAAATTGAAGGTCGCGTTGCTTGGGAAAAAAAATTTAATGGCCCGAATTTTCACTTGAGGGAAATTTTCAGACGAACTGCCCAACTGCCCCATTGTTTCGAATATTATTTTCCTATCAGGCCCTTTAAAAAAAAAAAAAAAAAAGGAAAAAAAAAAAAAAATTTCGAATCGAAGAGAGAAGATAAAAAGAAAAAAACTGACGCAAAATAGGAAGTTGATATAATATATATATCTATATTATTAAAACCTTTGGGGGAGTTAAGTAATCATCATTTTCTCAAATTATAATTTAATTCTTAATCTATATATATATAATAATAAAATTAATGCTAAAATTTAAATTGTTAAAAATATAAAATTAAATGTTATTTATCAATTCATTTAATATACAAATATATTTTAAATTACTATTTTCTTTCCTTTTTCTATCCCACACCCAGTTTTTTCTCTCTCACTCTTTCAAATCGCATTCCACTTTCTTCTCTCCCACTTTCTGATTTTTTTTTTCTCATAATTTTTCAATAAGGCTACTTTCTTTACAATTTTGATGCTTTCTTCTTTTATACTATAATTTTTTAAAAAAATTATTATAGATTATGTAGATTTATTAAAGAAAATTTATAATGATAAATAGAAATATTTTATTATAAGTTTGAAATAAATTATATTATTTTTTATTTTTTATTAGATATGAAAATAAAATTAATTTTTGCACATCATGTGTGTCAATAGCTAGTATCTATATATATATTATCTTTTTCACTAGCTTTCTTTAGAGGATCTAATTTTCCAATCTATTATCAACAAAAAAAAAAAAAAAAATTCTGTTGATTTACTTTTTTTATTTCGAAAGAATCGAATGATAAAATGTTTATGACATGTAAAACTTATCCTACTGACATTGGCAATTGTCCAATGGATTCTTCATACTGGAACCTCGAGAAATATATATATATATATATATATATATCCATGATCTGATCTTACTCTTATAAAACTCTTATAAATGGAGAAATAAACCAAAAACATTATAAATAAATCCTAAATTTTAATCTTCATAAGAATAAATAGTCTGAATTTATTAAAGATGTACTCTGACACACCATTTATACTTTGACCTTGGATGCGCTTTTGGGGGAGAGAAAAAAACAAAAAAAAACAAGATAAAAGTCCATTTAAAACAAATGTTAAAATCATACTCTATAAGTTAAAAGGGTTTACTTACAATTTTTCCTATTTTAATGAACGTGCTTATCTATATTTTATTGAAAGCAAAACTCTTCATAGGACTTCGCATCAAAGCATGCATTCTTATTTATATAATTTCTTTTTTTTTTAAAAAAAAAAAATCTTCTATATTATTAAGGCGAAATCGTTTATCTGATTCCACTCTCCGACATTATCTCTTTAAATAATGTTATTTTCGAATGCTAAAACATAGAAACTATGGAACGTATTCCCATTGTGAGAGTATATTTGCATACTTGTTTTGTTGTTGAGGAAGCGAATTTGAAATTATTCTTCTTCCACCCCCACATCATATTTGCTTCAAATAAAGTGCACTATTGAGATGCTTATCACCTCTTTTCAAACTTTTCATATTTGAAGGCACAACCCCAAAAGATCAAGTCAAAGTATCCTTCCGAAATTGTCATGATTCCTCTTACCTAGTTACATATGAACCAAATAACAAAGTGGTTGCACCTTTTTTTCCCATCATTTCTTGCATGCTTCTGCTTCAATGAAAATGTGCCCTTTGGGGCTCCCAAAAGCGGGAAAAGAGAGAGGAGAGATTGTGTGTGAAGAGATCTCTCTTTCTTAGGGTTTTTTATTTTGACAAAACTTGGCAAATTTGCATAACAATAATTGGGAAAATGCCTCTTTATTGGCGGTCACTAAAAACCTTTCTTCAAAGCAAAATAATGTTTGCCCTATGCTTTGACCGATTTCCATGGTGCAATAATTAGTCTACTAAAGTTGAATGAATATGTGCACTAGCAGGGTAATAGAAAAATTGAGAAAAGTCACCGGATGAAAAATCCGGCTAGTATTGATTTAATACTCTAAATTTATAATCCGTCTTATGTTATTTTCTCAATTCAGTATAAATGGATTTATAATCTTCGTTCCATTTGTCCAAGGCAGAGAGATTACATAATCTCATTACTACTCTCTTACCTTTCGATATTCTCAACGTCTCATCTTTTAATTGGACCAAATTCTTTCCAAATTTCCTTCTTTACTGAAGTGCAGCCGTTCTCTTTCTCTCCTAGAGGGTACACCTTAGAAGACAACCATGCTTGCCCATACCTCATCTCCGGTGTATCTCCCTACTTTGTAAGACCGTACGTTAGGACACACTTTGGAACATTTCTATTGTAAAAGCGTGTAATTGAGAAGTCAACATGTGACCATTGAATATGTATCCTCTTTTTCTAATTAGTTTTTGATTCGTGTGAGTTATTATTTGCTAATTATGCGTGATTTTTGAATAGATTTTTTAGGAATTCACTCTGAAAGCATCTTATCTGTAATTTCACAAATACGTTTTGAGAGTCTCATGAAATTCTCGGATTTTTTTAATAAACCTTTTTCTAGTAATAGTGAATCCATTCCCTTTCTCTAGTTTGTGGCTATTTTTTTTTTTTCTGTTTTTCGTGCTGAGTTTTTATTTGTCTAAAGTTATTCTCAATTTCATTTGCTTAAATTTCTTAAAATTATAAATTAATGGTTGAAATTATTTAGATTTTTAGAATACTATATATATCATTATGACACCATCATATTCTTTATAATTTTAATAATTGATTACATAGTATAGCATCTCAAGAGAGGGAATTGAAGAAAACTAGAAAAAGCTAATTGAAAGAATCCCATGTTGTGTTATTATTATTATTTTTTTTCGACACTCCTTTTTTTTTTTTCTAACTTTTTAAATTTTGTTTGCTTGCTATGCGTTTCCGTGAGACTATAATAACGAGGAAAACAA